>JAJJMC010003557.1:3332912-3463572 GCA_023531435.1 Papaver californicum
CCCGGATGAACCATATAGCCAAGAGAACCCATGAACCAGAATAGAAGAGCTTGCCCCACCCATGAGTAAATATTTCGTAGTAGCCTCATTAGACCGTACATCTCTCTTGGTATATCCAGATAATAGGTAGGAGCATAAACTGAAACATTCTGGAGCTACAAAGATAGTTATTAAATCGGACACTTCAAAATTGTTCATTTTTACAAACTGATTTTTCATCTCACGAACTATACATTTTTGAGCATATTTTTGTACACTTCAAATATTATATGTACGCAAACTGATTTTTCAGTTCGCGAGCTGGCATGTTTTTGGATGTTACTGAACTCCGATATTACTTGATGATTCAAGACTTAACAGGATGGAGGTCCAGAAATAAAGCTATAAAAATTGGGGGCCGCAGTTTAAGGTGATTATTTTTTGGGTTGCAGTCAAAGTTGCCTTTTTTCCCCCATTTTCTAAAGGTTGATAGCAAAACTGGCGGGGCTGATACAAAATCATAAAGAACAAAAAATCCTGGTCGTTGGGTCATCAAATTTGGTATCCCCCTACCAACTTTGGTATCAACCCATAATAGTCGTCTTTTTTCCCCTTCAAAATCATCGATGTTATTCTTGCAGAGACATTACGGACAATGTATTATCTTTGGTTAGAGCAAAGCCAATATGTATGGTATATTGGCTAATTTTCCTAATATACACCCACAGTGGGATTGTAAAACCAAGAAAATGGGTTGGAAAATGGTATTTGTAGGAGTTTTCCAATTGATGTGCTGAGTCGATCGGCGCAATCTAGGACGAGGCTCTTATAAACTTGAAACGAGCTTGGGCCTAGATTGCGCCGAGCAACATGATTCGACAACGGTTGAATCTCAACGGCTATAATCCAACAACTATGATTCTTTCCCTATAAATTCAAAAAATCTCAACTCCAAAATCACACCTTATCCACTCAAATAATATTCTACTTTCACTTCAATCTTAATCTTTCCATCTTAAACTCTTGTTCTCAACTTTTGTTCAAAAAAATTCATAAAAAAATGGCAAAAATTGCAACCCAACTTGATCTCCCAACCCAACTTGATTTTTCTAGAGTCATACTCGAAGATGCTATAAGTAAGATATGTAATGGTTATAAAAAAATTAAGAATGAGAAAAAAGAAAGAGGTCTTCAAGTTTTAGATGTTAACCAAGTCAAATCTGCAGCTATAAGAAAAATAAGAGTTTAAGGCAAGAAAATCGAAGGGAAAGAAAATTTGAAAGTTAACTGTACGACTGGTCAAAAAAACCAGGGAAAATCTTCTCAAGAGCGCATCGAATGGAAGATCCGTCAAATGAAGATAAAAAAGAGGCCCAAGATTGTCAGAGATTTTTATTGAAGTGTTTATTATTGATGCTCGATTTTTGAAAAATGATAAAATTGTAAAATTACCTTTGTTCAGCTATAGAGACATAGAATAAATATAAATGTATCCATACAAATTATCTGTATTAATCAGAAAGCGTTGATTATACAAAATTGCAAATATTCGGAATAGAGGCGATGCCATATACGAATGAAAACGCCAACCAGATGAATACCATCTAATTACAGAGTCGCATCAAGCATAATTTCAAGATTGTGAACTTCCACGGCTGAATATTTTGAAAGTGTTTTGTATGCACTGCACAAAAGTTAGGAATAAATGTCAAACAATTAAATCTCACAAGACTGAGAAACCCCAAATAGGCCATAATCATGGTCATGGCATTAGTAAATGTCAATAAATAATAACATATAGGAAATAGCTCTAACAACAACGAATACATGCTTTAGTAAGCCTTAGCCACATTTCTAACACATGTGTGTCAAAATGATAAAGGAGACAAAGTCAACCAAAACAATAAAGCTACAAAAGGCATGAAGCTAAAACAACAAAGCCACCAAGGACAAACATTGGCCGAAGCGCTACTTCTGCGCCAATGCCGGGTCCCACACTTCTTTGATGCGCCACCAAGCTCCCTTGCTGCGCCCACACGCCTGTGCTACTGCCGGCCATTGCTACGCCCCACGCACCATCGTTGCTGCCACAATTACTGCTGGGTACCACGCTCCACTGTCGCAACCATTGCTGATGTCGTGACCATTACCAGGCCCACGCTCCATTGGCGCGACCATCGCTATAGCCGCAACCATCGCTGCTACCGTGGCCACTATTGGGCCCACGCTTCACTTCCACAACCATTGCTGCTGTCACGACCATTGCTAGGACCACGTTCCATTGCTGCTGCCGCGACCATTGTTGGGCCCACGCTCTATTCCTGCTGGGTCCCATGCTTATTTGCTACTGCGCCACGCTTCGGCCGCGTCATTCTTTCGCTCAAGCTAGTACTATTACTTAAGCCATTACTACGACAAAATTGGCATAAAGTCTACTTAAATATTATTTCTTAACAAGACTCATGGCTTTGAAGCCATGAACCCACCAATTCTTACGAGACATCAAAACCATATTACATGGGGGGATAAAACATGGGGTTTTGGTCTTGCGGTTTATAGTAACATGGGTGTAGCACTACCCCATGACAATGAAGTTACAGAGTAAGTGGTAAGTTGGAGCGGTTGAAGAGATATTGGAGTCATGATCTAAGAAGTTTCCAGAAACTTCCTAGAGACAAAGTGGACGGTTATTCCCACAGCCTCCACTCTCCATTCTCCCCACAACTACCACTACTTTACAAGGAAAGTGTGTGGTCTCAAAACATTATAAATAGGCTGCTTATATAATTTCAAAACAGAACAACAAGCAACAAACGACAAATAAAGAAGAGATATAAAATCATTATCAAGCTTTGCTATTTTTCCACCATAACACAGAATTCTACACACAATTCCTTCAACTTTCTTTGCTTCCCTCCCCTAAGATCAATCAATCTCTTCTCTTTGTAACCGAAACAGAACGTATACAGACACTCTACTTATTTGGATTCGTTTTGTACGATTTTTATCCTCGAACCTAAAAAGTACTTCAACAGTACATTGTTTTGCCTATGAGAAATTTCTAGGTACAACCAATTGGCGACCACAGCGGGAGATCAACCTCTCGGTTATAAAAATTCATTCTTTAATTTTCAAGAAATCTTACTCTATGGGAAGTTCAGAAGCATTCAGTCTTAATCTCATGTCTTCCATCCCCGAAGAGGTCCCTATTACTCCAGAATTCATCTCAGCCGATCAAATTCCTTATGAGGCCGTGTATGCTCGGCAACCAGCCGCTATAATCGATCTGAAGTAAATCCTAAATGATGTCTTAACAAATCAAGTCGACATTATCAAGAGACAAAACGAGTTGTTCTCACTTTTGAAAATTCTTACAAATCAGTTGTTAAGAAAACCAACAGATAGAGTCCACGCTCCTGCTGAACGAGAACAAGAAATGAGCCATCAACCTAACTTTGCTACCTGCGAAGACTCAAGATAATTTTCTCAAGTCCAAAAATAGGTTTTGCCGGATTTATCTCATTGCAATCAACATCATTACTATGAAAGTATGACGCTAGTCTGCAAAACCTTGTTAGAAAATTGGTATTTACAAACCATCGCTGAACCCAAGGTAGCCGCTCAACAATTAACCACGGCAACTCTTACCCCAATGGAGAGAACGAAGCCTGCTAGAGAAGAAAGTCATGGAAACATTCGTGGGAATAGATGTCTGGTAAAATAACAATACTCAACCCAACACTCTATAAGTATTGTCGCTGACGAACGGGACAAGAGAAAAACAAAACCACTATTGGCGTCACAGGCTAAAAAAAATTTCTGCTAGAATTATGGATACAAAATGGAGCTATCAAGTTACCACATGTGCGACAACCGCCTACCGAAGAGGACATGTCAAATCCAAAGTACTGTCATTTTCACAGATTCGTCAATCATCCCACTAGCTAATGCAACGGCTTGAGACACATATTCATAAAAAAGATCGACTCAGGAGAAGCCTAGATGGGGACTTCTCATTGCTGCTTGCCACAAGGACACCGATTTCGAGCAAGCGCTAATCGATGCAGGCATTGATGTCAATATCATCACTATCAAGACTCTAAGAGCTGCGGGAATTTCTTGGCACGAAACCACGTACTCGCTAATCGTAATCAAAGATTCTGAAAAGCAAGTCAGAAACAAGACAAAGTTCAACACATATATGGAGAAACCATTACCAAGGAGCCCGCCTGTAGGTGCCGACAATCCAACAGACCCTAAAGATTGCTCATCTCCAGAACATCACCAAACAACGGATCTGGATGCTAAACAATTTTATAGAGGAGAGATGATGCCATGTGCCCGTGGATTTCATCTACAAGTAAGTCTTGTTCAGAAACTCTCTTTTATAATCAGTTGTCCCACGTCTCACCAAGGCTCGGGGACTTGACCCGAGTATCAACCTTAGCATGCCTTGACGATGTGAATGGGAAGCTGATCCTTTCTAAGAAAATTTGTCGAGTGGATAAGAGTCGACTCTACTGAGAATATCAAACCAATAACCCAATCATCCTTAGAATGCCTCATCAACCTGAGATACCGAAACCCACACTTTTTCTAAATAAGAGATACTACTGTCTCTCCTGAGAAACCCATATCTGGTCATAAAAATTATGTTAGGTGGATACTAACAAACTAGTCAATATTGATAATCCAACAGGGATAGTCCTACATGGAAATCGGCTTAAATATATCAAGGCGTGAACAGTTCATCACCCTGACAAAGCTGTCAAGGCTTAAACACTATATCACCCCTAGCAATATTTCCCTGCTTTCATGCAACATTCGTAATTCCTCCAAAATGTTTACAGTTTCTTGCATGTATATTTAGAGTTTCAATTTATTTAATTGAATAAAGTATTATCTATCTCTCTAGAAAATCCTTGTAAACTATTCAAAATCTACTTACTCAAAATCCCAAACTAAAACCACAGAAAAAATCGGGTATCTGAAAAACACATATAAACCCCCAAAACATACTATTTAGAAAAGATCTTTGAAGAATGGTTCAACACCATCAATACATGATATTTCCACATGTGCAAAAGCTTCAGTTGCAAGCCTCAAGTCTCAGGATAGTCTTTCAGCATCATCTCTAACCTTGGTAATTGGTGCTAAGCCGAAGACGTGGGTACTTCCTTCAAGTTCTCCTAAACAACTCAAATATGACGACAAAACTATCCGAAAAACAAGCTTAGCTATCTCAGCTTCCTCCAAGAATTGACTCCTATCAACCTCAAAGTCAACTCCAGCGTTCAGATACTCAATTGGTGCAATTTTCATTGCATTGGTATCTTGCACAACAACACCACTTAGAGCACCAACTTCAATAAACTGCATCTGAAAGATTGCATGAACCTCACTTGGGGATTGAAGATTTTCACAAGATCCCCTCACTGTTAAGAACCCCTCCAGCCAATAAGAGAGGGTCAACCAGAGATTCACAACCTTCACAAGGCCCTTTACTCTCCAAACATGCCGCAAAGGTATCTTCACCTCTCCAGCTACTTCGTCAGATCTGATTGGCGCCTGCAATACGCGTTACAAGCCTACTCCAGAAAACATAACTTCAGGAATCAAAGAGAAGTGTGATAGCGACTGATCATCGCAACACACTCATAACAGTCAAAGATTGATAATATGGCTCAAGATACACCTCTGGGAACATAATCTTCAAAGACACCCATAGCACCACGTCATCCACATGACACATTTTAGCTCATCCTCTTCACCCTCAGCATCTTCATAGGAATTCACCTATGTGAACATTTCAAGCATTCCATCATCACATCCAAAAAGGGTAAAACAAGTTATAAACTAAAGGATCAGGATAAGACAATTTTATTCAGTCAGTGCTCGTGAAAACGTCCCAGTTGCGACTCAACATCTCAGGCACCAACAAGGACTCCAAATTCAATTCAAGTTCTTGCTCCGTCCATGACGCGCAAAGACAACAACAACAATAGGAGATGTCAACCTTCCTGGCTTCTTTTGCCTGATCAGACCCTAGAGGCATGGATTCATGATGATACTATCAAATCATCCATCGTCGATCAGCTAACCAAAGCAGTTACACCTGCGGACTGAGGACTTCTTCGGTTTTAGAGATTTAATGCAGTCACCTCCTTCTACCAGAGTATTTAATAAGCAATGGTAGTAGCAACAAGACCCCTCGCTTGCATCATCCTGACAAAATCATGTATATGTAAGTACCTCCACAGCTCGCAAGCTTCCTCTCCAAATCTGATCATGGCTTGGAAACTTCGCCTTTGTTGGTGCTGCTGATTTCAACCACACTGGTCAACTATGGAAGACACATTGAATTCGAAATTCTCAATCTACGAAAATCTGCAGTGCACAATGAACACTCAAAAAGGCAGATCATTTCAGACTCAAGATTCTACTCTCAACATCTGGTATATGGGCTTACAAGCCGCTGTCAGGAATTTATCTTCTCCGGAAATATGGCTATGATAAGTCAACATCACACATGAGTCAGACGTATTCTGAAATGTGTAAGAAACGCCAAGCCATGAAGCCCGTCACAAGAGAACACTTTCCATAAAGTCCTAATTTCTACTGAGGTCCCCACTTACGTTGCATCTTGTTGGAGATCTCACGATGCCAATATACTAACGGCGTCAATACCTCCAACGATGGCCTCACCCACATAACAAAAGATATTCTACTAAACGAAGGTTATTTTATGGAAATAGAATTACACACGGGTCTGGGATATCGTACACAGAACTAGCGTCTTCAAGAAGCTCATATGCTCACGGTACCACCACCTACCACCACAAGCTCCTCTATTCGTTGTTGCTCATACTTTTACATCGACTTCCTGTAAACTCAGAAGTTAACGGCAATCGATGGAGAATGGGACAATACATCCTTCACAAAAGATACTCAAACTCCAAGCGCTAATGTATGTTGCATATTCACGGGGAGTCTAATATATCTAAAGTCCAATTATACGTGAAGGACATGCCTGAAGGAAATTGAGCTAAGTAACTACCCTTAAACTAATTTTTTTTGAAATCCATATTTTATATTTTAGAACGAAACCCTTGCTATAGGAAATTTCGGCTAATTTCTTCAAACAAAATATATAAGGACAATATTAGAGTCTCTTGGCTTTGAGCTTTAAATATTTTATATATTATACTGTGCCACTCAGTATCCACTTTCGTATAGAATCAAAAACGATCGGAAGACTCCTATCATGACCACTAATATAGAGCGATAACGTCTTCAGATGTCACTGGTGACGGCTGCTATTCATGTCCAGAAGATCTCTGACTATACGTAACACTGAACGAATTATAAGTTGCAATAATTCCACAGATGAATTCCTTATACTCGTTCCAAAAATATTTTGTATATATATGCACCCGCAAATTTTAGGGCTTTAACCGGATGAACCCTCGTAGTTTCCTATGCATCCATGCAAACTACTTGTAAAAAACAGAACACTGGTTATACAAAATTACGAACTACTTGTATAAATCAGAACACTAGTTATACAAAATTACGAAATACTTGTATAAAACAGAGCACTGATTATACAAAATTGTAAACATTCAAAATAGAGGTGACGCCATAGTTGAATGAAAATACTAATTAGATGCATACCATCTAATTGTAGAGTCGCATTGAGATTAATTTTAAGTTGCAAACTTCCACGGCTGAATCTCTTGAATATGTTCCGTATGCACTGCGTAAAAGTTAAACATTCCACAATCGAACTTGCTTCAAGTTGCAGAATTTCTACGGTTGAATTCCTTGAACTTGTTCCTTATATCAAAACTCAGGTTCTAATCATCTTAGTGTTCACGATTAACACTCATCTACGTGTATGATGGTAAAATCACTGCCTCCACACTCATCTCAGTGTTCTGACGGCACCACTCCTCAACACTAATTTTAGTGTTCACGACTAACACTTATCTACTTGTCTGATGGAAGAATCATTGTCTACATACTCATCTTAGTGTTCTGACGGCAGAAATGGCTTAACACTCATCTTAGTGATTCTGACGACAACACTTCCTCAACGCTCTCTACAACTAACTAATGTTCCAAATATCTTCCCGTTGTTGTTACGATAGAAGAAGAATCGCAGAAAGAGCAAAACTTGCTCAGCCAACTGCTACCCTTCTAGTGATATCTAACCATTAAACAATAAGACCACCATCTAGTGCTTACCATGCAACCTTACTCGTTTCGCAATAATGAGGGGACTTAATGTTGATGGTGGATTTTTTACAAAGGAGAAAATTATAAAATGAACTTTGCTCAACTACAGAAACATAGAATAAATATAAATGTATCCATACAAACTTTCTATATTAATCAGAAAGCGATGATTATACAAAATTACAAATATTCGGAATAGAGGCGATGCCATATACGAATGAAAACGCTAACTAGATGAATATTATCTAATTACATAGTCGCATCAAGTATAATTTCAAGATTGCAAACTTCCACGGCTGAATCTCTTGAAGGTGTTCTTTATGCACTTTACAAAAGTTAGGCATAAATGCCAAACAATTAAATCTCACATTACTGAGAAACCCCAAATAGGCCATAATCATGGTCATGGCGTTAGTCAATGTCAATAAATAATAACATATAAGAAATAACTCTGACAACAACGAGTACATGCTTTAGTAAGCCCTAGCCACGCTTCTAACACATATGTGTCAAAATGATAAAGGAGACAAAGTCAACCAAAACAATATACCAAAGGCATAAAAGCTAAAGAAACAAAGGCACCAAGCAACAAACATTGGCTGAAACGCTAAGCGGAGAGGGTTGCGGCTAGCAACCGCGCTAATACCGGGCCCCACACTCCTTTGTGCGTCCCCAAGCTCTAATGTTGCGCTCACGCGCCATCGATGCTGCCACGGCCACTGCTGGGTCACATGCTCCACTGCCGTAACCATTGCTGCTGCTGCGACCATCGTTGGGCCCATGCTCCATTGTCGCGACCATCGCTACTACCGCAACCATAGCTGCTGCCGCGACCATTGTTGGGCCCATGCTTCACTGCCGTAACCATTGCTGCTGTCGCGATCATTACTGGGCCCACGTTCTATTGCTGCTGCCGCGACCATTGATGGGCCCACACTCCATTCCTGCTGGGTCCCACACTCATTTGCTATTGTGCCACGCTTCGGCCGTGTCATTCTTTCGCTCAAGCTAGCACCATTCTTCGTTCAAGCTAGTACTATTACTTAAGCCATTACTACGACAAAATTGGCATAAATTCTACTAGAAATATTATTTCTCAACAAGACTCATGGGTTTGAAGCCATGACCCCACCAATTCTTACGAGATATCAAAACTGATAGACACATTTATGTGTCTAATTTGCTCTCAACTTTTATAATGTTGGAACTCATTTTGTACGAACATTGTGTTTTTATGTATTTATATGTATTTTTGAAAAATAAACATTGTTGGAAAAATTGGCTCGAAAAACTACTAAAGGCACCCAGAATTGATAAAGGCACCCGAACATTGGATATGAACTCCCCCTCTTCTTCACGGTTCAAAAAAATCATTTTGGCGGGAACTTCTTTTCTTTAAAATAGCGTGAACCTGGAAGAAGAATTTGTCGGAGATATTCACGGATTTAAACACGGATAATCTCTTACCCTATTAATAGCTATCTGTTCACGGAAGAATCCAAGAAAATCTCGTGAGATATTCTCCCTTTAAAGAAAACAGAGTCAAAGCAAATCTCTTGAGATGTTCAAGATTCTGCTCCATATATATATTTGATATTATCTTATTTCTAAAGCAACAGAAAGAGGAGATAACAAAGCAAATAACGAGAAAAACAGGAAGAACAGATCCCCGAGAATGATTTTATTAAAAGAAAATATTTTTTGAGATTACTGCCGAGATTTCTAACCTAAATTTGAGAAGATTTGTAAGTTGTCGAGTGTTCTAGTATAAATAGGAGAGTATACAGGGAGTATTGGGGGTCTGGATAGACCAGAGAGAGTATTGGAGAGCTTAGGATACGCAGAGAAGGTAGCCAGAGATCGACAAAAACAATACAGGAAAAATATTTTTTCTTCTGCTGAAAGAGAAAAAGAAGAACATAAGGCGTCAGATAAGTGTCACTGATAGTGTTGCTGAAGCAGTCTTATTTCAACAGCAACAGAAGTCCGTTTTTTATTCTTGTTTTCTTTTCTTTCTTCTGTAACACGGAGAACACTTCTCTGTAACGCTTATAAGCGTATCAAATCTCCTATGTTACTATTATTTCACCATTGTAAGCACCTTTTGAGCTATGAAATATATTTTTGAGGATTTTTCCAATACAATGAGGAGATAAACCCCATCTCTGAGGCGACGGATGAAGCTAATTTTCAAAAGATTATGTGGTAATATTTATTTAATTAATTTATACAATTCATTTATGATTAATTGCCTTGGTTAAAAATTGATTTAATGATTTTTGTTAAGCAATTGTGATTTCGTTAGATGGTACATGCTTTGGCCTAGGTTTTAGATGTTCCATGCTTTTGTTATACAATTGTTATTTTGAAAATCTACTTGTTGCTATATTTTAGAATCAAATTAAATGTTAGAATTGCATAATTATAATTATTGAATTTAATCACTTTAAAAATTGGAAAATAGTGGAATCCTAGCCTCAGTTTTCTCTCAACTTTGTTATCAATTTTATTTGAGTTTTCCTATTTTTAGTCTTAGAAATTAAATTTAAAAACAAATCTTCACAAGTCTTGGACGAACTTTATTTACCACTATCAAAACCATATCAATTTTTGGCGCCGCCGACGCGGACTTATTTTTAGAATTGTTTTTAGATATTTTTTTAGGTTTAGTTTAATTTACGATTTATTTTTTATTTTTTCTTGTTTTTTTTTACGCGTTTGATATTTTCTATTCTTTTCAGATTTGAAGCGAAACTAAAAATAAAAGGAGAAAGTGCTATAAAAGGAAGTAGAGCCAAAGAAGGAAAGAAAAGAGGATTCCAAAAGGAGTGAAGAATATTTTATTTTTATTTTTAGATTTATTATTTATTATTTTATTTTATTTTTAGAAAATTGTATTAGGAAATTCTTATTATTTTTGTAATTATTTTAGGTATTTTTCTGTTTTTTGTTATTTTTGGACTTTGGACTTTGAACTTTTGGATTATATTTTTATTTTATTTTTTAAACCCTACGGAAGGGTATTAAATAGAAACTGCACAGGGAAGGACGACAATTACGATATTGTCTCGGCCCCTCGGGTTCTTACACTGACATAGGAGTCGGTGGCCTGAGTCGACTTCAACAGTTCATCGCTCGTCTGGTACGGGAGGAACCCACGAATCCCCTGTCAGTGGGTTTTTTGTATTCCTTCGTAATGCATATATGTTGAGGACTTGAATACGGATTTATTTTCTAGTAAAGGGAAAGGACTGTCCATATAAGATAAGGTCTCGGATTTCATCACCGTTTCCTTCTTGCACGATTTAGGAACACGTTACCTACACGAACCTAAGCCTAAAATTTGACTAGAAAGAGACCTATAGGGTATCGAGCTTATTGGAAAATCATCCAAAAGGACTATATTGGTTACTTTGTTAGCATAACTTAAAGTTCAGGATGATTATTTTAAGTTGATTAGAGCCGCCTTGTAACCCAAGGAAAAGTTGCCAACGAGGCAGGGTTATCAAAGTTCCTTAGAGCTTATCTTGTTTCTATTCGACTTAATCTAATTCAGATCGTTCTAAGAGATTTGCTAAAACTGTAACTAGTTGCCTTTTGGAAGAATAGAAGCTGGTCTAGAAACAATCTAAGTGGAGCCATTATGCTTTTTGTTTGCTAGATTCAGTAGGTTTGATTTGGTTGAGTCGGCCTTGTTTGTGTATGTTTAGAACCCCTTCCTGTTAGTATTTATTTTCTTAGATTTTTTTTGTAAATTTATTAGGAAATTTTTGTTAGAAAATGTCGAGCTGGTATTACAATAAATATCCGACTGAGTTTCAAAACAGGCATTACCCTTACTATGACCATAGTGTGGATAGTACTTGGGACCACTACCAACCTTCTTAAGGTTATGGTTCATACCATGGAGGCCCCAATTACTATTCGTACGCGCACCAGTCATATGAACGAGAAAACGAGCAAAATTTTTGAGTTCTTTGTCTTGGAGGGATTCCCTTAAGCAGGTGCAATCTAGTACTTATAGTGAACCTATCATGACTCTAGAAGAATCACACGAGCAGTTAATATCTAGCAATCTTTATTATCTAGTTTTTTCTATAAAGAATTCCGTCAAGGAGTTGACTGGGGATAAAAGAAGGTTCACATTAAGTATGGGGGGAACAATTAGTAGTCCAACTCCTCCTCTAGAAGAATCACACGAGCAGTTACAATCTAGTACTCCTTATGATCCATTTGTTTCTCTAGAAGAAGCACTCAAGAAGTTAGATGAGAATACAGATAGGTTTGTGTTAAAGACGAAAGAAAGTATTGCTCAAAATAATCTTAATTGCCAATACAATGTTTCCACTTTTACCGTTGATAATGATGAATATTTACCTAATTTATAGGACGAGGTTAGAATAGAAGACACTATTTATTTAGATAAGGTTCAATCATCTTCATATTATTATGATGATGAGGATACTTTTGATGAGGAAATTGAAATCCGTAGTCATAATGATGAGGAAATTCTGACAAACAATTGAGTTTCACAATAATAATGATGTCTGTAGTTCCGATCCTAATAATATTAATGATTATTCACCTATTCAAGAGGAACGAGATTTAACTAGAGATACCATTGTTATAGACGGTAAAATATTTCCTCATTATTATGAAGACGATGATTGTTTAGAGGAACGAGTCTATTCCGAGACTAGTGTTTTAGAGTCTAACAATTTAGGAACAATAGTCTCAAAAGAAGAAGATAAACTCGTAGAAATCTTAAATATGAATGAGACTGCACCACCTGATTATAACTTAGAAGAAGCAATTGACCATTTTCAGGAATCTGATGATCTAAAAATTAGGGAAATTATGACTAGTCTAACTAGAGACACCCAAAATTCTAAGTTTGTGGGTGATTATCATTCTCCTTGTGCTTTACCTTTAACTCTTTTAAAAGTCCCTCACTTGGGACTTGATGTTTGTGCCTCTACCATATTAAGAGACTATCTTCAAGAACTGTTTCCCAAACCTAATCATGTCCAAAAAGAAGTTCAGTTGTTAGAAACCCATCCTCTGGTCGATGTGGTTCACCTAGGAAATAATACCAAGATTGACTTTGTTTTCCCACCAAAATATTTTCTTCTATATGTGGGAACGTTTGAATTTCAAATATGTCAATTATTAAGTTTTAAGACTAAGCCTAATTACTTTAGGAAATTAGAATCGACACATTTGCTTAAGAATGACCACCACTTTAAGAGTAGTCAACTGTGTAGGTCAAATCTGATTGACTTTGAGGATCCACAATTATTCAGGTTATTATTATGTGCCTTGATTTTATTATTTGAGTTTTTCCAGACTCTACAACCTGATCCTATGGATCCTGCCTATGAGGAAAGTCAGCCTAAAGAGATTTATCTAGACCCTTTCATAGAGCCTGAACCTGAACCACAACTAGATATAAGTGTCTTAAACAGAAAACTAGATAAGGGTGTGCTTGGTTTGTTCACTTTCTGGGTCTGCTGCTGTTTTCTTCTATGTTGGATAACATTATTTTATTCAGATGACCCACAGTTGTTCCGACTATTGCTATATGATTTATTGAGGTGACTAATTCCTTCTTAGTCTGGATAAAGACTTTGAACTTAGCACTTCTTGGGAGGTAACCCATGCTCATGCGACACAGTAATATCTTTCGTTAATGGTAACAGTTTCTCATTGTTCATGTTTTTAATCATTCATCTTTAGAACATTGAGGACAATGTTAGATTTAATTTTGGGGGTAAGGGAGAAACTTTTAGTGAAATATGAAACTCCAAAATCTAGAAACTTGTGAACAATTTAGGATGACACTAACCATTCTAGGTAGATGGAAACTTAGCTCTTTTTCTATAGGAATTGGTGTGCGCAGTTAAATAGTCTATTCATAAAAGGATGCCTAGCTCAGGTGTTAGAAATAACATGATAGTTGTCACCATATCTCGGAGTCTATCTCGACCATATCACCTTCTGTTTTTATTTTTGCAATTTTTGTGTTTCTTTAAGTGATTTGGTGGGGCACCAATATCGAATTGTTATCGCTGTCAGGATGAAGTTGAGTGTTTGAGATCAAGCCCCATTATTGTATTATTTAGATTATTATATATATATATATATATATATATATATATATATCGAGTATTGACACTTTGATAGCAATATATGTGTGTTCTCCCTGTCTCCGTCGCCTAAGCAAGCGTGGAATGCAGGATGCATGAGAACTATCATGTAAGATGCTGATAAGGAGCATGCGCTTGGATTCATTTGATCCAATCATGTTGTCAGTATATTTTAAAATAATAAATAATTATTTTATTTTCAATAAATCGACCGCTGGGGCCCTTGTATATACTAGTTGAGTCGATATTAGTTTAAGGATTAAGACCAGTGGGAGCGTATCTCAATCCATTAGGGTTCATCCTGGCAGTGACCTTCAGACAGATATGGGAAACACCGTTCACCTTAGTCAACATGTGCACCATTCATTTTGTCTATATCTATCTTCTAAATCTTTCCATGTGATTGTACTTTAAATAGATTCTGAGTATCGTGGTTGAACAACTATTTAAGTAGAGTTTTGAATTCTTGTATGAATTTTAGTACGCTGAGATAAAACTCGTGTACAAAAATTGGACTCATATGGGGTAATAATTCTTATAGGCGAAGAATTTAGTATGCCAACTAAATAGTTTGTTTAGTGTCTATCCTCAATCGTTCACATGTAACTAAAATTTGGAGTAAAAGGTTTTGTCGGTACACCTCTTGTAAACCCTCACGAGACAAAACTCGTCAGATAGGGACACCTATGGGTTTAAAGGCTTATTGCACACGCTAAGTGCAATCGCGATGCCTGCGAAAGTGAGTTAGGATTTTTCTAGATTAGATTTGCTCGAGGACTAGCAAATAATAAGTTTGGGGGTATTTGATAGACACATTTATGTGTCTAATTTGCTCTCAACTTTTATAATGTTGGAACTCATTTTGTACTAATATTGTGTTTTTATGTATTTATAGGTTTTTTTGGAAAATAAACATTGTTGGAAAAATTGGCTCGAAAAACTACTAAAGGCACCCAGAATTGATAAAGGCACTCGAACATTGGATATGAACACACCCTATTCTTCACGGTTCAAAAAAATCATTTTGGCGGGAACTTATTTTCTTTAAAACAGCGTGAACCTGGAAGAAGAATTTGGTGGAGATATTCACGGATTTAAACACGGATAATCTTTTACCCTATTAATAGTTATTTGTTCACGGAAGAATCCAAGCAAATCTCGTGAGATATTCTCCCTTTAAAGAAAACAGAGTCAAAGCAAATAACAAAGAAAATCTCGTGAGATGTTCAAGATTCTGTTCCATATATATATTTGATATTATCTGATTTCCAAAGCAACAGAAAGAGGAGATAACAAAGCAAATAACGAAAAAAACAGGAAGAACAGATCCCCGAGAATGATTTCATTAAAAGAAAATATTTTATGAGATTACTGCCGAGATTTCTAACAAGAATTTGAGAAGATTTGTAAGTTGTCGAGTGTTCTAGTATAAATAGGAGAGTATACAGAGAGTATTGGGGGGGTCTGGAGAGACCAGAGAGAGTATTGGAGAGCTTAGGATACGCAGAGAAGGTAGCCAGAGATCGACAAAAACAATACACGAAAAATATTTTTTCTACAACAGAAGGAGAAGAACATAAGGCGTCAGAGAAGTGTCGCTGATATTGTTGCTGAAGCAGTCTTATTTCAACAACACCAGAAGTTCGTTCTTTATTCCTGTTTTCTTTTCTTTCTTCTGTAAAACACAGAGAACACTTCTTTGTAACGCTTATAAGTGTATCAAATCTTCTGTTGTACTATTATTTCACCATTGTAAGCACCTTTTGAGCTATGAAATATATTTTTGAGGATTTTTCCAATACAATGAGGAGCTAAACCCCATCTCTGAGGCGACGGAGGAAGCTAATTTTCCAAAGATTATGTGGTAATATTTATTTAATTAATTTATGCAATTCATTTATGATTAATTGCCTTGGTTAAAAATTGATTTAATGATTTTTGTTAAGCAATTGTGATTTTGTTAGATGGTACATGCTTTGGCCTAGGTTTTAGATGTTCCATGCTTTTGTTATACAATTGTTATTTTGAAAATATACTTGTTGCTATATTTTAGAATCAAATTGAATGTTAGAATTGCATAATTATAATTATTGAATTTAATAACTTTCAAAATTGGAAAATAGTGGAATCCTAGCCACAGTTTTCTCTCAACTTTGTTATCAATTTTATTTGAGTTTTCCTATTTTTAGTCTTAGAAATTAAATTTAAAAACAAATCTTCACAAGTCTTGAACGAACTTTATTTACCACTATTACAAAATTATCAAAAACCATATTACATGGTGGGATAAAACATGGGGTTTTGGTATTGCGGTTTATAGTAACATGGGTGTAGCACTACCCCATGACAAGGAAGTTATAGAGTAAGTGGTAAGTTGGAGCAGTTGAAGAGATACTGGAGTCATGGTCTAAGAAGTTTCCAGAAACTTCCTAGAGACAAAGTGGACGGTTATTCCCACAACCTCCACTCTCCATCTCCCCAACAACTACTACTACTACTTTACAAGGAAAGTGTGTGGTCTCAAAACATTATAAATAAGCTGCATAACCAATTTCAAAACATAACAACAAGCAACAAACGACAGATAGAGAAGAGATAAAAAATCATTCTCAAGCTCTGCTATTTTTCCAACACAACACATAATTCTACACACAATTCCTTGAACTTTCTTTGCTTCCCTTAAGATCAATCCATCACCTCTATTTGTAACCGAAGCAGAACGCATTCAGACATTCTACTTGTTTGGACTCGTTTTGTACGATTTTGATCCTCAAACCCAAAAAGTACTTCAACAGTACATTGTTTTTCCTATGAGCAATTTTTAGGTACAAAAATTTATTTAATTGAAGTTTTTATTACTGCTCTAGTATATATCTTGTAAAAGAACGTAGTATATTAAATTAATATAATATAAATTGACATTTTAATATAATTTTAGTTAATTTAATCTAATTAGTAAGCTAGTTTATTCCTTTTGAAATCAAACTGCATTTAATTAAAAATTTAAAATTGAATTAGTAAAATGTTAAAATCATAACCAGCCGTTTGATTAAACCTACATGAAAGGCTTTGACCGAAATTATAAATTATATAGTCGTTGTCGTTTCAAACTGAGACGATCGTCCTAGGTTGAGACGACAAAGACTAGTTCCATGCAACAACAATAAAATAGTTCTATAAATTCAGCTATTTTCACTTCCCAAATCACACCTTCTGCAACTTCTCTTACACCCATATGACTCAACTATATATTAATCTGGGGAGTTTTCCATTGATGAAGATTTATCTTTATGTAGAAACTTTGTTGTATGTTATCCGACAAGGGATGCGGAACGACGACAAAATGGTTTAGTCAGTATGAGTTACTAAAGCAGAATCTATGAGAACTTATGCACTGACACCCCCGAATAACCATAACGTAGCTGGGTTGTTTTGTCGATATCAAACTATTAGAAGACATGTTGAAGAATTTATAGCTTTAGTTCGGGTTTTCAATCGATATCGAGTAAGGGGTGAAACCAATGTTGAAGTTGTATTGCGAGCTCGAGAAGAATGGCGAAGATGGAAAAGGAAAACTTTTGCTTATGAAGCTCATTACACAATCCTGAAGGATTTTTTGATTGCACGTATGGGTTGTTAAAAGTAAGCATGCTACACTAGAAAAGTTGTTGTTAAATTTTAATTGAATGTGAAATAAAATTAGTAGTTTTTTTATAGATTAATTTTGCTTACATAATTAGTTAATTTCTTAATATTAGTTTCAATTACAAATATTAAATAAACCTAAACTACTCATTCCCAGACCAATTCCTCTCATAATGGCCCTGGTCCAGCAAATCCCCAAAGTCTTGGCTTGCTCCTGGTTGAGATCCATCATCAGATTCAATGAAATCACAAGGCTAAACTGGAGATGTATCAAAGTCTATATGTCTTCTGCAATCTTGATTGAGATCTTGTGGACTGGCATGACAAGACCTTGGTTGTGGAGGTAGCACATGATATGGATATGGTTGTTGTGTATCTTGCACTTTTCCCCCTGGGAAGGTGATGATCCATAAAGTCCTCCGAGATAGGGACTGATGGTTGTTCGTACATTCGTCTAGTCAATTGATCTCTTAACTCCATTTGGTTCAAATGTTCTACCAATTGATCAAAAGAGGCTGATGTGCCTGTATAAGAATTAGTTCGTTCCATACCTTACGAAACAATTGAAATTGTATGACACTCTCCTTGGAGATTATAGTTCTCGATCTCCAAACTCAATTCTGGAAAATCGGACCCAACCGATGAAGAACAAGGTGCATAAGGTCCTCTTGGAGAGGATGATATAGTAGAAGCTCCTGCCGAAGGATAAACAACAAATTAAGGAACCGATGGTGCTGGTTGTGTCGGTAGAGGCAAGCCTGAGCTTCGTCTTCCTATTGGGGCAATATCCATCCCATAGATGTCCATAACATCTTATTAATTATAGGTTCCAACACTGATTTGTACCATCGGTCGTATTCAGCTTTGCCACAAGGTTCCCAGACTTGATCATACATTTTCCATCCCCGATTCCTTCGTCTTATGTAATCTGATCCCAGAACGGTTGCTAGTGGAGGATTTTAGGGATACCATATGCACCAACTAACTGTCTAGTACATCTCTCCCCCAAAAAATAGACACCAATATCTCTGAGTTTACTGTAGAGCGACACACGCTGTAGTAAAAGTTCTCTTATCCCAATGGCTATATCAGAACATAATTCCTCATAATCCTCATATTGGTTCCAAATAACATTGTGTCTTCTCCTAAATTCATTTGGTATCTCCACATATGTATTTTATCTCGCTCAGTGCTGTTTTGATCCTTCTTTTTCCATTTATCGGCTTCAAACTTTACTACAATCTGAAAAACAAAGTCTCATACTTATGGAGTTTTGGTAAACTAATATTGGTATATGTATGCCACCAAATCTGAAGTAAAACAACATACGATTAGTTTAACTTGCTATAAATATTTGTAATCTTACATAAACTTGTAGGATTACTTTATCATATTTACCTCAAGGACTCCCCATACACCTTCGATGCTTGGGCCATCCAAGCATGTGACATCGAGACAAACGTAGAGGACCCCCAATCATAAATGACAACCCTTTCCAAATCTTGCAATCCCTCTATCCATCCTACTAAAGCACAACTATTTGCGTTGGGAAAAAAACACTCACCAGTTACCCATAAAATAAAAACCTTGGTAATTTTTGTAGTGTATTCTTGATCTGGATTTTCTCCTACAATATCTTTATATAATTTATTGTTTATAAAATGCCTTTAAACCGGTATTAGGAATTCCATAAGCTCTTAGCTCGGTATGCTTGCGTGGCGTTACGTTGAAATACAACGGAAGTTTATCTTTATATCTTTCATTTGCCAACCATTTTTGTTGCTCAAATGGAATATTATCTCCCTGTCCGGAAGGTATCTTAAGTAGGAAATACAAATCTAACGGTGTTATTTCTGTAAAAACATTAAAATTGTTAATTTCATATATGAATCCTATTGTTGCATAAAAAATACAAATCAAAATATATGACATACCTATTTCGAAGTCATCAAAATGAAACGTATGTGTAGTATACCACCAATGTTCCAGCATCATATGTATGAATTTGGTCGAATGTTTCTTCGCCTCCATATGGTACAAAGTCCTCCAAGGAAATCTATTCACAATAATTTTAGCATATTCAGGAAGTACATCATAAATTGACTTAATTTCACACCAACCACCTCTTGGTTTTTGATGCTTGGCATCTAGGTCTGCTATTGAAGATACATGACCTTGACTCATGACTAATGCTCGATTGGAAACTAAACTGGGATTTTCTCTTCTTCTGAAACATCTTGTTTAGTCGGCATAGGTTGAGTATGCATATTTCTGGGTGGTTTTCTATTTCTACTTCGACAAATATTTTGAGACTGAGACATTGTAAATTTGAAAAAAAAAATTAGAGAAGTGGAATATGAAAAAAGAAATTGTGGTGAAAAGATTAGAGAAGATTGTAGAGAAGATTGATTTTGGTGTGAGTAGAAAAGATTGAATTTGGGTTAAATTTATAGGGGTGGATTATTTTAGCCGTTGGATATGACTGTTAGGATCATACCGTTAATGAGAAAAGTTGCACCGAGCCTCGACGCAACCAAGGTAGTCAATATTGGTTGTACCGACCGATATTATCGGTTTTTATCGGATATCGGAATATACCTATATGATATTGAAAATATCGGTGATACAAAGAAAAAACGATAAAAACGCTCGTATCGGCCGATACAGGCAGATATATTGCTTCCACCTATATACTAATAATATCGAGTAAGGGTATTTTCCTAATTCACTTATTATAGATCTTAAATACCCTAATTTCCCAAATTGTTTTCATTCCTATCTTTTGAGCAGCAGCCGTGTTTCACTCCATCTCTACAACCGAAAAAGAGGTAATTCTTTTATCTTTCCTCCTATTTTCTTGTCATTCAAATTTGATATATGATCAATCTAACTCAACTGCTAAATTTTTAAAATCACAGTTCATTAACTTCCTATATTTACTCTGAATTTTGGCGAAGTATTGAATTCAACCAATAATTCCATAATTTGTATCATAAGTCATAAATATGTATCTTTAATCTGCACCCAATTCGTATTTCATCTTGATTTCATGATTCCAAATAACATGTTGGTATTTCATTTTCATGGATAAAAGTAATGTGTATGTATCATATGATTTGTCTCCTATCTATAACCGGGATCATTTATCTCTGAACTTTCCTTGTTGAATTAGTTAGTCAATCAAATACTTATAATTCCTTGATTTGGCTTTCAATGTCACTCGTACGTTTTTCCTTGCGTATTAGTCATGGTTTGGCTAATGTTTTGCTTGTCAAATATACTGTGTAGTCCACCATGGCACAATGAATGCTTTATGTAATTTTCATTCCATATCCTTTACACAAATTTCACTAATGTATTTTTAAACACTTGTTTGGTCGGTGCAAATACCAAATACCAACAATCTTAGAATTGTGCTTATGGAGTGTATTTTTGTTCATTTTAGACCGTGGTGGTGGACACTTTGTATTTGAGAAGATAAATTACTTTCCCCTTTTCAAGGTAGAGATATTGCTTACAGTATTTTTTGCATATTTAATGGATACTTAAGTGATTTATTGGTGGTAATAACTTGGGTTGCTTTTAAGACTCATGACCCCATTTACAGAGAGATTCTATATCTTCTTAACTAATGTGAATGTTTTAGTATTAGTATCGGTACTAGTTAAAGTGAGATCGGGTGTATTTACATTCATAATAAATTGGTTTGGTCAAAGGATTTTAAATTGAATATGAGTAGGTGTAGTTGAAGAAGGGGTGGCTGGTACCCAAGACATGTTTTTAAATATGCTTTTGCATATGTTCCTTTACTCAAATTATCTGTATAACATTTATTTTAGGCTTTTCTGTACAGGGTAAGTTTTTCATGGTTGAATGTTTATTATCTCATAACACTCTTCTTAGCATTCACTTTTTGCTTTTCAGGCACTCAAAGAGGGATCTGAAGTGTTTTACAATAATGTTATTGCTGGGAGCACAAGTAAAAAGCTATTGCCCACAACTGCAACAAGGCTAGTTTGAGTGTTGTTGAATTGTAGTTGTGTTGAGCTTATTGTATTGGGGTTTTGTGAGTTAGAAGGACTCCCAAAGGGTGTTGCACCAAAGTACAAGTTGAATCCACTTGTGCCTAGACTATCTGAGCTCGTTGGTATCAAGGTGTATTTTCATTGACATGAATTGAGCTTGTTTGTGTAATTTTAACCTTATGAATCTTTTTACTTGATGGTGTGTTGAACTGTTGTTGAATAAGTTGAGATGGAAAATGACTGACCATATCACAAAGGAAGTTGAGAAAACGGTTGATGCTCCTAACGGAGGTGTTCCACTTCTTGAGAATGTCAGATTCTACAAGGAGGAAGAGAAGAATGACCTTTAGAAGTGTAACTAATGTCAGTATGTCACTAATGTATTTTGTCTTTTGATTCTGATGTCTAGAAATGTAACTAATGTTATTATATCACTAATGTTTTTCGTCTTTTGATTTTGATTTCTCGTACAGTCAGTTCAAGAAGGTAATTCTACTAATTTTAGTAACTCCATGTATGAATATGGTGGAAGTAGTTACTTAAATATAATGTTGATGGGCTGACAAACACTCTTGTCAGTGCTTGGTTTTTGTTGTATGGTTTTACAAACAAGCCTCTAAGAGCGTCCACGGTCGTTGGACCAAACCCAAAGACCAAAGAATAAAAATTTTACTCTTTGGTCCGATCCAAACACTACGGGTTAACGATTAAAAATGATCGGGCGTACGGGTAAGGTAACGTCTGTAGTTGCGCGGTTGTCTAATGTACCGTCTCAACACACGGGTGTACTTCTAGGAATACGTTTGAGTGGGGCGGATCAGTAGAGCAACACTTGATGGCAGGCGTAACCCAAAACAACGCCTGATGATAGACGGACACCTACGCGCACGCCCCAGTGACGGGCACTGTCTTGGACGAACGCATGATGGGGCGGAATCATTGCCAACCACTCGTATTTTATCTCACACGTGCAGCTGGTACGTGGGAATGGTGTGACGGGCGGCCGCTTAACATAACGCCTGGTTTATCAGGTGGACGTCTGGATCAGCGCCTGTATGTGCGGACATATATGTTCTCTTCTCAGCCATTTTTCTCTGCAACTTCTCCTGAACACTCTTTCATCTTGAGAAACTCCGCCCGCCCACCACAGCAACACCAATTTGTGAGAAATCTCCAAAATCAAGCCTAACCCCTCATCAATTTGGAAGGTAATAATCTTAATCTTTACTTTAATTTTTAATGGATTTTGTTTAACATTGTATTGTTTTGTTTACTAATTTTGTTTAACGATTTCAAATTAAGATTAACATTGTATTGTTTTGTTTACTAATTTTGTTTAACGATTTCAAATTAAGATTAACATTGTATTGTTTTGATTACTAATTTTGTATATATTAGTCATATGAACATAGCTACATAAATTAGGTTTTAGAAATTATAATTTCGGAATCAACTCATGGTGTTTTAATTGAATTGAAAAAAATTAATTATGAGAATTGAAGTTATGGTGTTTTAATTGAATTGAAGTTATGAGAATTGAAGTTATTGTGTTTTAAAATTGGGTATAAAAAAATTATGGTGTTTTAATTGAATTGAAGTTAAAATTGATTATGAGAATTTGGGTATAATTCTAGGGTTTAGGAGAATTTGTTGAATTTAAGTTAAAATTGATTAAGTATTTAGTTAATTTTTGTTGGGTTGTGGATAATTATATGTTTAATTGAATAATATTATTGTTTATGAAATATGGGAACCTAATTATGTTGATTTTTATTTAGCCGTAAACTTTACGCAAATTCTGAAGATGAACAAAAATAGGAATAGAGTTACAAGATCGGCCGAAGTGGGATCTTGAATCCAGGATCAACTGAATCTGAAGGTGGTGTAATTGTTGATCCAGCAATCTTTATTGATTTGGTGAATGAGGAAGTTCAATCACCAGTGATTGATAACCAAATGTTTGTTATAAGGGATCGAGCAAATTTGTTGGTCAGGACATTGACCCGTTCGATTGACGCTGTGAGTTGATGAGTATTCAAATATCAAATTTTTCTTCTGACGAGAATGAAAATCGGCCCACCTGAATGAATTATCTACATAGATGTTTTTATCTTTCCTAGCTTGTTTTGCTTCTTTCTGCTTCTTTATACGAAACTCTTCGTCTTCTTTCTTTGCGTCAAGTTTTTCTTTCCTAGCTTGTTTTGCTTTAAACTTTGCCGAAGACTCAGCTAGTTTTGCTGTAAACTCGGATTCTCTCTGCACCATCTTCATTTTTGTTTGTTCTGCGTATTTGGTGTTGAAGTTTTGTTGCTCTTTAATAATAGTTTCCATCATTTCCTGTTGGCCACTCGATTTTTCTCTCCCTGTTTTCTTATGTCGTTTCGCCTCTTTTTTTCCCATTTAACGGTTATATGTGTTAGGTATATCTCCTATGTCTTCATAGCCACTGGAATTGTCTTGGCCTGTTTCCTGTATTTCCCGGTCGCTTTCAGAATCTTCCTCAGCTTGTGATGAATCGAAAACAGATGTCGATCGTCGTGAATATTTTATATTTTCTAACAAAATTGCGTAGCACTCTTCATGCTTAAATTTGCCACCATTAGCTTCCTTGAAAAACCTCCTTACTTCTTTAATCTGTTTTTTTTTTAAAATAAAGTTTAGTGGAGGATATACAATTCAAAACAATAATGTAATCGTCAAAATTAAATGGGTACTTACCTTCCTTTCGGGGCCCCATCCAGTTATGGTGTTCACGTTCCACTTCCGCCTCTTTTGCAGAGAAAGGTGCCACATCTTTACTTATTCCCTGAAATCGTTTCTGAATGGAGGTCCAAGTGCGCTGTGGTATCGTAGGTATGACTTCTTTCATCCCATTTAATATGCGAGACCATTATCTTTCTTCTGATTGATCGACACCAATACTACAATCTTGAGATATTGACAAATGAATTTTACACATCGTTACATCTTCTAATGTAGTAAAATTTGGACCTTGTGGTTTTGGTGTCATAATTCTAACCGATTTGGAAGAAAAGTATATGAAAAAGAACTATTTTTTTCTCGAATACAAATTAGATAACAATGGGTTTAGTAAAACGAAAATGGATTAGTAGTCCATCCATATATAATGTAACATAACTCAACGGTAACATAACTCAACGGTAACATATTGATAGGCGATCGTCCAGAGTAACGCCCCAAAACATGGCGTACACATAGCCGCACGCTTACAAGAGGTGAATCACGCTACAACTTAGGCGGAGGTTTAGCATTACGCTTGAATGGGACGGTGATTTGGATAAGTCTGTTAGTGGGCGTGATCCTACACGCACGCTTCATCAGGCGTAATCTTGGGTGAACGCTTCATCAGGCGTAAATTTGGTTAACACCCGTGTTTTGAAACGTAATCCTAGACGAACGCCTGCCACCAGACGGTTAACTGCATACACGCCTAGAACCATACGGTTCACTACACGCACGCTTGACTATACTACGTTTGGTCCATAACTCAGACCATTTTTGGTCGTGAACAGTAGGAAAACCGGATCAAAGACTATTAATATTCGTTCCGCTGCGCTTGGGAAATGACGGACCAAAGACCAAATATGGGTTTGGTCCGTCATTTGGTCCAACGACTGTGGACGCTCTAATAAACCACCTCTTATTTTGGAAGATTGAAATTTATTTATAAATATTAAAATATTATCTTAATGATGTATCGCCGATAAAAACCGATATAATATTTTGTATAGGTGTATCGGACTCGGCCGATACGATATCGATATACGATATTAACTACCTTGGGCACAACCTAGGTCGAGTGGTTCAAATTTCTTCGGTCGATTCATTACGCACCGTTTAGCCAATTTTCCACTGCCCAAAATCAAATTTATTCATCCACCTAGTTTGACAAATCACCTACATACTAGCTCCCACTAGAATTGCTCTTACATACTACTGTCTTTAATCATGTGGAGCGCGGACTAAATTACGGAATTAAATGTAATTCAGTTGTGAATCACTTGAAACTAAATTTAAAATTAAAATATTAGGAGTATTATTCTGAACACGTCTCCAGTAAAGACAAAGAACTACGGCTACTGCACGTATCTTCACGTATCCAGAAAAGAGAAGAAAAGGGAATATTGGAATTTTATTATATACAGATAGATTCAATAATCAATGTCATCAAAAATATGTACATGTATAAGTTGGCTCACTGGCTGCGGAATTATCATCACATGGTTACATATACTTTAGGGAATCACACTTGTATTTTATACACTTAAGAAATGCAAATAGAGATTAAAGATTAGTGTGCAATCAAATTCAACTAACATTTTATATTACAACATTATTACCAAAACTACAATGTGAAAGTATATATGCAAGACCTTAATCACCAGAGAATAAATTTTAGATTTAATTGTCAGTATGTTGATTTGATATGTTATTTTTGATCCATAAGGACTATTACAGTATTACTTCATACCTGCTATCATGTATAGCAAAGTGAAGAAGTTATCCCAGATTCCCAATCAAGGCAAGGATTTCTTCTAATTGCGCACAGATAATAAACTGAAAGATACTCACATGACTGGAGTTAAATTCCACAGCTATCTGCAAGTTATTCGTGAATAAAAATTTCTCTATAAACCCACTAATTCATGAATAAAACTGAAAATGTGTAACACTCATTTGTATAACCAAATCGTATACATGGGAAAACGTCTGGGGTCAAAACTTGGGGTATGTAGTATTGCAGTATGATCGATAAACATGTATCTACTAGCCACAAAATTACTTAGTTGAGCAATCGCAGTAATCATTGCATTTAGAGTTTAGAATGGGCAATTTTATGAACAGTTTATTATACTTGTGTTAGTTTTTCTATTCTTTTATGCAAAGCTCACCGTCAACATTTACCGATCAAAGAAAAATGTAATCAAAAGGAGTACAAAGCCTGACCATATTACTTATATATTTTATACTTTTTGTTTTGACACGGCAAGTTGGGTACAAAGCCTGACCTTGCATAAAACATAAATGAAATGGAAAACCAGCATCAGCTGAACCTATAGTTGGCCAATAGTTTACGAAAATTAAATCATATATAATTCACCAAATTGATCATGATTTATAAAGAGGCTATCATTATTAACAGAGTGATATCATTTGGATGATTTGACGGTTAGGATTTATTAGTACTTGTTTGTTATCTTATATGTAATGGTATCACCCCGCTAATAATAATATCTTCTTTTACAGATCGTCAAATTGATGGCGTAGTAATTTGACAACAATGAGATTTGACCAATTAATTGAACCAAACACCTTATCCAATTTATTATTGGATTCATGAGTAACTGCATTATTCAGAAACATTGATTTTGATTCTGCCCCTCAAAGAGTGTAGTAGAAACCGATTCTTTGGAATCAATGATATTTTCTACAAAATTACCTTATTACCTTTACCCATTATTTTCAAACAGTGTGTTCTTCTCGAAAGTGTAAATCAGTGTAAACTTAATCCCCCGTACTCTCTAAAAAAAATTAGTTGGAGTACGTTACACTACTGAAAACTAACAGAAATTCAAAAAAGCTATGGTCGATGTATTGGTCATTTTACATTGTGTATTTCAATTTCTCAATTTTTTTGTTTGAAATCTAACCCACATAAAAAAATTATGTTTACATTATACATTCTTTATAATCCAATTTAAATTATTAAATTATCTTGTAATAGGATAACTACGACTTCAATTATTTCAATCAAACAAGTTGTTAGATCACAAACAATTTTGTTTTCCAATATAGGTGATAAAATAATAAATAAGTCAGTCATGTCTTTCTCCGAAAGAACACCAGAACACCAAATGAAAAATACAAAGGAATAAAGCATACCAAAAAAAGCATGAGAATAATCCTTGGTAGCAGAGACATGCATATCACCCGTCTTGAGAGATTACAGAAGAAGAAATGAAATAAATAAAAACAAAAGATGGTGAAGACCACTAAAGATGAAGAGTATTTATACAATATGGAAACAAAACAAAAAAAAAACTACCCCTCAACATCCGAACAGACACAACGGTTTAACAACATTTGACGTTCTGCAGAAACAATATCAGCATCCAAACAAACGCAATGCTTCAATAAAATCTGACGTTCTGTAAAAATAACATCAACATCCAAAGAAACTCGACATGTCAATACCCTCCACTAGAGAAGCCACTGAAGATCACCGCCTCCTTTAGGGTAATGAAAAAATGCAGAATGTGGATACTAGCATATTCCATTCCATATGCTCTCCTAATTCCAAAAGCTAGTATTGTTATAAGGCACTAAGCCCAAGTCCAAATTTAGAAATAATATGGGATGTATGTAACTTAGCTAATGTACCCCTTGAGGAGCACCAGATCATTGAAAAGGTGCTCTCTCAAGCATATAAATATGTGACCTTGGCCTCAAAGCCAAGAATCCCAACTTGAAGATTTTATCAAGTTCTTTCTCTAGTGTCTCTTAGTTATGTTTTAGCTTAATAGTGAATTTATCTCTATTTGGGTGTAGTGGTTAGCTTTAAGCAACTACATGAAGTGTTTTTGGAGAAAACATATTAAAAAAAGTTTACCAAGATAATTTTTTTTATCAAAAGTGCGTTACCAAACATGGATTTTGTATACTCAGGCTTGCTTCTCCATTTTTTTCCCCTAATTGACACACCAACACGGATTATCATTCCGTTGTTGTTGGAAATACATATTTTAGTTCAATGTAATTTGAATTATTTTTGAATAAGTTTGAATTGGTTGTTTAACCGCGTGGGATTAGGCCTGGTATTTAGGAAGGTTTAAATAAGTTGGGACTTTAAACCTAAAAATTAGGATATCCTTAGTAGTGGGATTTAGGGTTTCTAGGTTACCAAGAGAAACTCCAATAATAGGAGAAAATGTTAATTTTGATTGCCAAATAGGATTTTTATAATTTCATCTTTAATAATAGGGCATGTAAATTTAGGAATGATAACATGGATTAAAAATCGACTTAATGTAAGTTTTAGACCTCCAATAAATTCCATCTTATCATTTTTATTTACTATAAATATGATTTTGAACTAAAAAAAATATATTAAATAGTTTTAGTGTTTATCCACGTATGATTTTTTGTAGTTAACCCTCCTATTGTTGAATATGATTTTTATCTTCAAATGTCATATTATTTTCACATATTAAAACATTCATTGGGCTCTGACTAATCAACTCCTTCCAACTCTGATTTTCTTTTCTCTCTCTCATTTTCCTCTTCTCTTCGCGAAAAAAAAACCCTAGCCTCCATTAGTTTTTTGCTCAGATTTGGTCCTTTTTTGGAC
The DNA here is from genome assembly GCA_023531435.1 of Papaver californicum. Taxonomy (NCBI): domain Eukaryota; kingdom Viridiplantae; phylum Streptophyta; class Magnoliopsida; order Ranunculales; family Papaveraceae; genus Papaver; species Papaver californicum. The sequence continues at coordinate 3,362,315 of JAJJMC010003557.1, forward strand.
CAAATCTGAGCAAGATTTCTTTTCTTTTTAAGTTTTAGTAGGTAGTTTATTGAATAAAAATAATTTTCTATTGTTTTTTTAATGTCGTTCGACATATTTCTTCGCTATTTGGGGTGATTTTTCTTCGCCATTTGGGGCGATTTTCTATTCGCTTTGAGGGTGATTTATTCAAACGTTGATCGTTGGTTCGTGGATTACTATTCTCGATTCAAGAACATCAACTATTCAACACAATTTTGTTTGGAACTCGATTTCAATCGAAGGGATTTAGGACATCCGGGTTCGTTTGGCTCTACAAGATTATGGGCAAATTACTCCTTTCTTTTAGGAGCATATCTCAATAAAGAAGAAGAAAATCAGGTTAAATGGTCGGATTTGATTCCGGATAATACCATCATCTTTCCCTATTACATATACATAAATTGGATATCTTTGCGGTTTATGGCTCTTTCTCTTCGCGATTTACTTGTAATTGATATCTTTATTTGTATTAGGGTTTTGATTATCTTGCATTTTGATATTTTTTTTATTCTTGTAAGTGATTATGTAATCACGATTTTGATTTGAATAAATTGAAATTTGTTGACTGATAAAAAAAAAAATTCACAAATAAAAGTTTTATGAAGACTTCCACATAATATTTTTTTGATCCCTTGTTAGAGATGCTCTAAAGCTTACATAAAGGCATTGTTAATATTAATAAAAAATAAGCAGAAAAATTAATAAGTTCATTTCTTAGTGTGTTTCAATCTCTCACTTTTCTCTGTTTCATAATGGATCTATCACGGGTGGTTCCTAACCCATACGAAACTCTTATTAGGGAATAGTTGCCTCTTTAATCTTGAATGTTGATAAAGTGATATTTAGAGCTTCTCCAATGTCATTTGTGTGTTTCTTATGTGGCAACACAAAAAATACATCCTCTTCCTATTTTTCCTTAAAATTAGGGAGAAAAAAAATTCACCTCCAACGGTATTGTATTTGGCCTCTTCTTTTAATTAATATAAATTTTATTTTCAATAAGTTAAGATTTTATTAGATTTGATTAGAGCTAAATTTGGTTATTTAATATATTAAGGTCAATTTAATTAAATAAAAGCTGACTAGGATGGACTGACATCCTCTAAGTGAATGTTTAAAACTAGACATTCACTTAGAGGATGTCAACCCAAAATTAAACCGCATCATTTATACATTGATTAAAGAAGTTAGGATTGGAGAATTTTTTTTTAGAGAAAATGGATGTGTACCCTACGTAAATTTAGACATTCATCCTCACGCACATTCCATTGAAGAAGCTCTTAGTTGGATTCGGTGTTTAACTTTGATAGCTAATAAAAATTTGACATGTAAGTTTGGCGTATTAGTTGGTATATAATATAAACATGACGATTCGAAGTGTTTTCATTTTGCAAATGCAATTGCATTGGGAGTCAATGTTTTTTTGGTAGTTCAGATCTTGGATAGTAATACTTCCTCTGTTTTATAAAAGTTGAGTTATTTCATTAAATAAGACAATATTTTTAAAATTACCCCTTTGATTGATTATTGTTATTAAATTCTAGTACAAGATATATATATATATATATATATATATATATATATAATTTGATAATAATCTATATGTTCGTTACGTAGATATTTTAAAATGCTTTCAAATGATATGAAGGTTACAAATATTCGTGTCATAACTTGAAAGGGATGTTATTTCTGAATTTTACTATTTTGTTATTTATAAGGATATAATCGAAAAAATACTTAAAAATATCCCTTTCTCTTTATTTTCTTAAAACTTGTGCAAACTTGAAATAGCTCAACTTTTATGAAACTCATTAAGTATTGTATAAACTTTTACAAGAGAGATAAAGCAGTCTACAACGCAAAGATGATAACGTGAGACATCTATTAAAAAAAAATCTTGATGAACCATATAAAAAAACTACTAAAACACTATGCATTCATATGAAAACTATCCAAACAGGGACATGGTTAAACCTTTTCGGATATACGTTTTTTTTTTTAGTTTCATACGGGATCTATTTAGAGCAAGGGCTATGGGTAGAGAACACTCTTTTAAACTTAAAGGAATTGATCAAAATTGATTAAATTAGGTGCCACTATGGGTAGGGGAAGCACCCCCTTTCACCCAAACTCCTTCATACACTTTTTCGATCGGAGGAGTGTTCGGTAGTCACACTAGATGGGTGATGTTTCCCCTACCAAGCTAAACAGTGATATTTACCCGTTGGGTATTTTTTATAATATTAAACTCCCAAAAAATACAGGTCTTATCTAGGTTAATTATTATTAAAATAACTAAATATTTACATGGATGAATAACGGGTAATAATCATCCATCTAAGTGAAATTTTTTAAACGGAAGATCTTTATTCGTCTAGTATGTTTTTTTCTCTCTTCCACGGTCTAAAAATTACTCATTCACCTGGTTATCCATTCATTTTGAAAGGGATTGAAGGACTAAAAAAACTGATGATACGCACAAATATGTCCAGCTAGAACATAAGATAACTAGTTGTATATAAATTATGGCTACATTGACCCATAAATCTCGTCCCTACATTTGGAAGGAAATAGCTTCGCATGCTATAAGTATTCTGCATACTGTAGTCAATGTGGTCATCTAATCCCGTGGCTGTGAATAAAACCTGTCATATATGTGGGAATTGTTGTTAGATATGAGTCCAATCATTCAACAGGAATATGAATAGGAATAGGAATCATTTTCCTGTTCTGCCACCAAATCCTTGAATATCCAAAATACGATAGAGCTTCGATAAGATGTTAGCTTGTTTTTGTGATTTTATCAATTTCAACCCCAGCCCTAATTCTTGAATCCCTTCCGATCTTTAATTGGACGACCGATACGGAGTCCCTCTATGTGTTCAAAAAAAAGAAAAAAATCCTGTGGAGCTAAAACGTAGTCCTTTTGTAACGGTTTTTTTATTTTTCATCCCAAAAAATAAACGGTCATTGAATTTTTCCCACCGAAATTGGGTCGATAATCGAAGAGTCATCATCCACGACTACGGTTAGGCACAATCAAAATGATCGAAAGTCAAACCGAATGACGGTTATTACGGCGTTAAAATGACAAAAAAACCTTTACCTAAAATTCTAATTTTGACCCAGAACAGATCTCGGCCGTTGGATGTGATTACCAACAAAATTTGGTCGTCTAATATGAATCAGTGATAGTTGTTATAAACAACTATTAAAAAAAGTGTGGCGCTTATAAAAATTACGAATAATTGTTATAAAATTTATCACAAAAAACCAGCCCTCTACAATTCCACTGACGTGCTTCTAAACTTCGGTCGGCCCCACCACATACAGTCATATATGGGATTAATTGTGCATGAGCAGTTAATGGGACCACCGATAATATATTCTGATTTCAATTAAAATCTTATAAGTTGGTGAATAAATCTGATGTCAGTTATTACGGTTGATTATATGTCCAATCTAATATCACCTTAATTATATATGATGATAATCAAAATTGGGATTAGAGTAACACTAATTAGGATCATTACCAAAAAAACTGCAGCCGACCAAAATTTATAGTTTTTGGTCAATAAAGATAAAGTTAGAATTATCAGCTAGAGTTTCTTTCACACATATGATATGACGTCTGTGTTTAGACACGTCTACCCTATTAAGATGTGGAAACTGTTTGGTGGAATAGTGGGGCGAAAATTTTGTACCGTTAGATATTAGGAATATTTAAACTGTGAAGGTAGTTGTTTGAAGCTTGGCCTTATATGATGGGAGTATTTTCTGTACTACCACGACTACGTTTATGTTTAAATATTATAGAAAAGAATCCATTTGATGAAGTTCCCTCTGTTTTGATGCAGCAAGTGCCAAAAGCAGTCGAACTGTCACCATTTTAGCAACCGGAACAAACGTCTCATTATAGTCAATCCCTTGCTTTTGATTATTTCCCAAAACAACTAACCGAGCCTTGTGTCTTTCAATGGAACCATCTGAATTATATTTGGTTTTATAAACCCATTTACATCCAATTGCTTTGGCAAATTCTTTACGCTCCATGTCCTATTAGTTTCCAAAGCCTGTATTTCCTCTTTCATATCCGTCCGCCACCTCGCATCCTTAATAGCCTCAGAAAACCTAGTTGGTTTTGTTTCTGCAGTAATAGCAGCCAAAAAACGTATGTGCGGCAAAGAGAATTTATCACAACTAACATAATGAGCTAAGGGATAAGGAGTACCTGAGGAATTTGGAGGAGTGAGTGAAGGTGAAATAGGATCTTGACATCGGGCGGTGTGACAAATATAATCATTCAAATGAACTGGTGGTCGTCGAATACGCGAAGACCGTCCGCCTGTATCAGAAGTGCTCAAAGTATCTGTTTCAGAAGTATTTAATGAACCTGTCAAAATATTCGGATTAGAAGGCTCAACTTGAACTGCCAACTCTCCCCATGTTGCCGGACCTGAATCAGGTTCAATGCTATCCGTAACAACAACCTCATCTACCTTGGCTGGATTTGAATGCACCGCTTCTACTGTTAGCTGTTTAGTAGTAAACGGAAACTCCCCCTCACTAAAACCACATCACGAGACACAAAAAATTCATTCTTTTCAAGATCATATAGGTGCCAACCTTTTTTACCAAACGGATATCCAACAAAAATACACTTTCTACTTCGAGGAGCAAATTTATCATTCTCTTTGACCGAGCAAAACATAAACATCCAAAGACACGAATCGCTTCCAAACTGGGATTCCGATTTAGCAACAATTCATACAAAGTCTTTCCTCCTAATACCGATGAGGGTGTCCGATTAATCAGATAACCATCGGCCAACATACACTCTCCCCAAAACCGAAGAGGCATGTTTTCCTGGAACCGCAACGCTCGTGCAACATTCAATATATGACGATGATTTCGTTCTACACGCCCATTATGCTGAGGTGTACCTACACATGAAGTCTGAAACACTATACCATATTCACGAAAATAAGATTTCCAACCTATAAACTCGGTTCCATTATTACTACGCAAATTTTTAATACGCGCATCAAACTGACAATCAGCCATTGAACAAGAATCCTTTAACAATCCTGCAATTTTAGACTTCTCAGCAAGCAAATAAATCCACACAACTCTAGAATAATCATCAACAATAGTTAAGAAATACACTGCACCACAAGATAACGGCACACGATACAGACCCCATAAATCACAATGTATTAAATCAAAAATTGCACTAGCTTTATTAGCACTTAAAGGAAAAACATCTCTAGTTTGTTTGGCCCGAAGACAAATCTCACAAGGTTTTTTATGCTCCCTACTAACATCTAAATTTAAAAAAGTTCCTACTACTCCATACGAGGGATGACGTAAGCGCCGATCCCACATCTCTACAGTGTCCTTCCGCTTCACCTTGTGTATCTGCACCGCTTTCACACCCCGCAACATATAGATCCCATTCCGATATTCACCCACTCCAATCAACATCCTCGAGGTGCAATCCTGTATGACACATAACTTATCAGTTAGAGTGAAAAAATATTTAGAAGTAGTAAGAAGCTTGCCCACAGACAATAAATTGCAATTTAACTTCGGAACAAACAAGACATTGGTCAATGTAAAACGGCTTCCAAAGTTTACAGTTCCTTTTTTGGTAGCCATCGTAGTATCCCCATTTGGCAACCCAACCAGATATGCCTCAATGTCTCGCACGTTAGTCAATAATTCCAAACTCCTTATCATATGATGCGATGCACCAGAATCAACTATCCAATCAATATTTATCGTACCGCTAACTTTGTTGCTGTAATTATCCACCTTCTTCTGAACGTTCAACATCTTCACCAAAGTACTCCATTGCTCATCAGTAAGAGAGGGAAGTGAAGCTTTGTCTTCCTCAGTCACAATAGTCTCGGCCTTTGGTTCACTCGTTCCTTGGACCACATTCGCCCTATCCTGTCTGCGTCCTCTACCAGTACCACGACCAGCAATATAGACAGCTCCACGTCCTCCTCCACGTCCTCTACCAGTTCCACTTCCACTTCCGCGCCCTCCTCCTTCACCCCACCATTCCGAGTATCCGATAAGTTTATAACAATTTTGGACATTATGTCCAGTTTTTCTACAGTGCTTACACTGTTCAACCACATCTGCACGGTCACCACCAGCAGCTTTAGCTTTAGAATGTGTAAAGAATGCCACAGCCTCTCTCCTTTCCTTATAACTCCTCGCGACTTCGCGATGCTTTTCTTCACTAACAATCATTACGTACACCTTATTAAGGTTAGGCAATGATTTCGAATTCAATATTGTGGAACAAACCGTTCCAAACACCGAATCTTCAAGTCCCATCAAGAACTGATGCACTTGCCCATCCTCACGTCTTTGCACCAACTGCTTCGTGATATAACACTTGCAACCTTTGCAGTTACAAGTTAATATCGGTTCATAATTATTGATCTCATCCCACAACATCTTCATTCGACCGAAAAATTCTGCCACGGTCTGTCCCTGTTGTTTGCAGTTCGCCAACTCTCGCTTCAGTTGCTGAATACGCGGTACATTCGCGACCGCGAATCTTTCCTTCAAATCTGCCCAAAGCTCTTGTGCAATCTCCCGATATGTAACGGTTGAACGCAAAGAGGGTTCAACGGTGTTGAAAATCCATGCTATCAACATGGAATTAATCATCCACTAGTCTTCAATATTCGGACTTTCGTATGCCGGTTTCACAATGGTTCCATCCACGAAACCCAACTTTCTCTTTGCCCGCAATGCGACACGCATCGCTTTAGCCCACTCTTCATAATTCGTTCCCTTCAATTGTACATGAGTAACAATACTTCCAGGATGATCTGCAGATGTTAAAGTGTATGGGGTAACCGATGAATCTGATTTACCTTCACCGTCAGCCATTATCAATCTTCCTCTTGCTTCTGTTTTGTATTCTGTTATTGCTCTGATACCATAAAGATTTTGTGAAGAATATATTTGTTATTCCTGCTTCAATTGATTACAATAGGTGTGTTTATATACAAGAGAAAGTAAACCCTAGTTTACAACAAAATAGAAAACAAAACTATATCAGGAAAATAGTATATATGTGTCCCGATACCCACAATAATATCCGTAATAGTATATAGAGATGTATTAGTGGGCATTTGATCGGAGATTGCTTTGAATTATTTTTGGATACGATTGCGCTTGCGGAGGTGCTAACCCATTGTGGATTCATCTTGTTCTAAGTAACGTCATAATAGCCTGCTCTGCGAAAACAAGTCGATACTGAAACCTTAAACTCATTGTAAGAATATGTTTAATGGCTATGTGCAAATACTAGTGAAAATTGTTTGCTGCCTTCCGTATTCGAATGCATACTTGTCCTGAACGTTTACTTCTATTTTGTTTTATAATCATAAGTCCGAATATGCTGCGAGTTATCTCGTTTGGTTGAATTAAATATCTTCATACATATGTTCACAGTATGATTAGGCTTGCCTCACTACACGGATTATTCTTATGAGTTAGGGTCGTCGTAGTCTGTGTTGCTGCATACCTTAATCACTCACATCTTGTGTCCTCATTCTTTCTGCACCAGAAATCAACTAATCCATACCATCTTGTTATTTCATAAGATGAAGTCCACTACCCTATGTTATAAGCATTAAGAAGGTCATCGCATGCATCTTTCATGAAGAAATTATATAGGCTCGTATACTGCTTCCATTGACCAGAATATATATGCATGATGGCCATCCATGTCTCATGATGTTCTTGAGTAGTTAGCATATATATATGGTAGTCGAACTTGAGTAGTTTGCATGCCTCTGATGACATTTTGCTCGTGCCTTGATAATTCTTGGTCCTGAGTGGTGTAATTCCACGTTCATTCATGACATGTTTAGCTTTTCCATTTCTCTCCGCTAACCAGATGTGTATGCTCCTAGGATTTGATTAATAATAATAATAATATATTATTTCGATAAACGATGCATTTTGTCTTCGATACTACCGTGGCATGGTCTTTATTATAATAATAATAATAAAAATAATAATAATAATTTTGGTGATGATAATAATAATTATTTTGTTTTAATTGGATTTTATTTGCATTTTAATAGGATTTGGTGTGTTAAATACTAGTTTAATAACTTAACTGGAATTTATAATTTTATGTATCTATTTTATTATTTTTTATTACGAATTAGAGCTCTAAAAATTTCGATTATAAAGTAAAGATAAATTTTCGGATTGGACGGGTTGGGTGTCTCACGCCTTGCTAATCCGTATTTGATTCTCAGGCTTATTTTTTAAGTATTGGACTATTGCATCTATTGGGACCCAACTATTAGTTGGGTGGGCTTCGTAAAAAGTAATTCCAAGTGAGTTTCCATTTTAAAAACTTGAGAAATCTATTGGGTCTCGTCCCGTGGATTTTAACGGTATCTATACCAAGTCAATCTGATCAAAGCGCCAAATGATTTGTCGCCACATAAATCTCCTAAAAACACATAGGAGAACGATTTCTCCTCCATTTTTGTTTTTTCCTCCTTCTTCCTCAAAAGAAAATGGTTTTTCATGGATTGAGATATGGTAATGAAGTTGGTTTTTCTTCAAAAATCTTAAGGAGGTTTGTACTTCTTGCGATTACGGTTCTATTGAGGCTATTTCAAAAGATTTTCGTCCACAAATCAAATCAAGGTATGTTGAAAAAAACTTGATTTTTTTTATGTTTTTTTTTATTTTGCTTTTGAATGAACTTTGTGTTAAATATGATCTTGTATAGTTGGTTAATGTGTATTGTGGTAGTGTTGATTCAAATTTCGAATTAATGATGATTTTAGGGTTTGATTTGGGCACAAAAATGATCATGAAATTTTTTAGGTTGTTTTGATAAATTTGTTTGAACTTGATATTTGTAATATGATTGAGTGTTCTGTTGATGATGCTTGTGGTGAAATTGATATTGTAATATGATTCAATCTGAGAATTTTCATTTGTTGATTGTGCATCCTTTTATGTTTACTTCAATAGATTATGGAGAACATTTATTTGAATAAGTTTGAGACATTATCTAAAAGAAATGGCACAACAAAACATATATATATTGGTAATTTGAATAGACAACGTAAATTCAAAATTAGGAGCAGTTGGAGCCGTGTGAATGAGTATTACAAAATAGTGGCAAGATATAACATTGCATCACGTTTGCTTTGTGAGACTTTTGGTTTTTCTTATGTATTTCAATTTGATTTCAAGAATATGGATCAAAAATTAAGTGAACTTATTTGTGAGAGGAGGTGGAAGAAGACAAAAACTTTTTATTTTCGCGAGTTTGAGATAGGATTGACCCCTTTTGACTTCTTTCGATTGAAGAGTATTCCAATTGGAGGAGATAAGATAATTCCACAACTTCCAAATGAAACATATGGACCAAAAGACTATGAAGCTATGGACGATAGATACTTCTGTGGTGTGTTAGATCATTTGGAATATCGAAGGCACGAGGGAATACAATATGGAAAATGAGAGTCAAAGGCAAGTGTCATACCTCTATCTCACTTGTATAATTATATAACGAGTAGAGAGAAGTTGGACAACAATGAGATTTCCGAACAATTGAAAAGAATTTTTTTTCTTTGGTGTATCAGTTCATTTATGTTTGCAGACACTACTGGAAGAGTTGATAAACGTTGGTGTGTAGTGTTGGATAATTTGTGTGATGTTGGGACTTATGATTGGAGTAGTCCTGCGTTAGGTAATTTGTACAAATGGCTTGATATTTGGATTTCTTGCGAAAATAAAGATATGGGTGGGATGTGGATGATTTTAGAATTCTGGTACTATTTTTATTTTTGTAACTGTCAACCAGTATTGAAGAAGAGCTTAGTGGGTGCCGACTTAGATTTCCACCCTTCCATTAGTCTATTTCATGGTGATAACGTAGGTGCCAAGGAGCAGAGATACTTTTACAAACATTCATTCAGTGAAACTCGAAGTCAGATTGACATGAGAACATATAGTACGGTAATTTTCCACCCATGGGTTCTGGATAGTCCACAAAGTCAGTCATCGGAGTTTCATACTGTATACAATTTTCTAGAAGTGTTTGTACCTAAAAATTTCTCTCGGGAAAAATGTACAGTAGAAGTACTTTTTAGGTTCGAGGATCAAAATCGTCTAAAACAAATCCAAATAAGTAGGATATTTGTATTTGTTCTGCTTCAGTTACAAAGAGATGAGATGGATTGATCTTAGGGGAGGGAATCAAAGAAAGTTGAAGGAATTGTGTGTTGTGGTAGAAAAATAGCAGATCTTGTGAAAATGATTTTCTATCTTTTCTCCTTATGTGGCTTGTTTCTTGTTGTTGTTATGTTTTTGGAATTGGCTAAGCAGCTTATTTATAACATTTGAGACCACACACTTTCCTTGTAAAGTAGTGGTAGTTGTGGGGAGATGGAGAAGTATAGGTTGTGGGAATAACCGTCTACCTTGTCCTGGGAAGTTTCTAGAATCTTCCAGATTATTACTCCAAATATCTCTTCAACCACCCCAACTTACCACTTACTCTATAACTTCCTCGTCATTGGGTGTTTGCCACGCCCATGTTGATGTAAACCGCCATACCAAACCCCATGTTTAATCCCCCCATGTAATATGATTTTGATATCTCGTAAGAATTGGTGGAGTCGTGGCTTCAAAGCCACGAGTCTTGTTGTAAAATAATGTCTCCAGTGGACTTTATGTCAACTTTGTCGTAGTAATGGCTTAAATAATTGTGCTAGCTTGAGCGAGAGAGAAAAAGGGTTCTAGCTTGAGCAAATAATGCATGGAAGCAGCGCGACAACAGCAAGGCACGACAGCAGCAATAGAGCGTGGGTGGTAGAACAAAATTTGGCGCAGCAGCAGCAAGGCATGGAGCGAGGGAGGGCGCGGCAGCATGCATGTGCTGTTGCCAGCCGCGTCTCACTCCCACTTCATTGTTTTGGTTTTGGCACTTGTTCATGGCTTTGTTGCTTCGTGACTTTTGCTGATTTCATTGTTTTTGGTTGAATTTGTCTCTTTCATTATTTTGACAAACTTGTGTCGGAGACATGGCTAGGGCTTACTAAAGCATGTGTTTGTTGTTGCCAGGGCTATAACTTATATGTTACTTTTTATTGACATTAACTAATGTCATGGCCATGAGTATGGCTTATTTAGGATTTCTCAGACTTATGAGATTTAATTGTTGGCATTTATGCCTAACTTTTATGCAATGCATATAGAACACCTTCAAGAGATTCAGCGGTGGAAGTTCGCAATCTTGAAATTATGCTCGATGCGGCTCTGCGATTAGATGGTATGCATCTAATTAGCGTTTTTATTCAGATATGGTATTTCCTTTATCCTAAATATTTTACGATTTTGTATAATCAGTATATTCTGCTTTATACAAGTAGTTTGCATGGATGCACATGACATAACGAGGTTTTTGTTGCACAAAGCTCTGAAATTTCTCTGGTGCATATATATGCTAAAGAGCTATAAGGATAGTTTATCCAGGAGCTGAATATGCATTCTCAATTTTCTTGCGGGATGTAAGATAGCAATAATGTTCGCAATTTTGATGCTTGACATAAATTATTATACATTTATTTCATGCTTCCGCAGTTAGGCAATAACAGCATTATAAAGGGGAATATTACAGTTTTCTCCCTTGTCAAAAACTCACCATCAGCATTAAGTCCCCTGCTTAGCACAGAGCAATAATGTGTTTCGTGGTATGCAGTAGATGGTGATTTTTATTCTATTTCTATAATAAAAATAGATCAATTACCAGGAATTCTGATTTGATGATGCTTCAATGATGCCGAGCAGTCGATGAAGGAGCAATAGTTGGTGCAGTAATGTATGTGGAATGGTAGAGCACCGTTTGGAGACTGTAATTTGGTAAGGCGTTGATAATTTGTACGATGGAGAGACCAAAATTGGCTCGTGTGTGGCACAGGAACATGATTTCAAAATAGGAAACTTTTTTTTACCTAAATTTGGAAACTAATTACTATAAAAGGAAGAGTAGACCCTTATTTATTTTATTCTTCTCCCATCACCATTGCCGCAAACTTTTTTCTTCTCTTTTTCTCTTCGCCTGCAGCAGTTTTTCCTCCCGTTAGCGCCACCGTCGTTTAATCACCGTCGACGATCCCGTTGCCGGTTTTCAGCACCGACTAGGTGACGTTTTTTTTTTACGTGAGTATTTCACGTGAAATAATATATATTTTTATTTTTATTTTTGTTGATACATGAGTGAATGCTCACATATCTCTTCTACTCTTTCCCTCTTTTTTTTAGGGTGAGTATTAAATTGCTTCCTCAATTACCATTTCTTATTCAATTGCAGTATGCTATTGAATTTATGTTTATCTTCTTTTGGATCACATTTTGTAAGTGAACCCTAATTCCGCAATTGTTGATTCTGATTGTAGAAATTTTCCATCGACTTTGCTGTAACGTCGTTGAGTTTTAACCAGGTAAGCTAGGGTTTATAACAACTTTTTGTATGTACATATCTGTATGTATTTGCATATCAGTGATAGGCATATATATATATATATACATAGAGTAGTGACAAACCTTATGTACGGTCGTCCAATTATTGATGTAGATATTATTTGAACCCGTTGTAGATGTCTGACAATCTTGAAGATATTACTACTACTGGTTCCAGTCACGATGGAATCGAAAATTCTGATGTCATCTCCTTGGATGATGTGCCTACTATCCATGATAAATTCTTTGATGGCATTGCTGATGATGTTGCTGACCCTGATTATGCTGGTATTTTTATTTTGAATATTGAATTCGTTCTTCGACCCCAAAATATTTATCCTCAAGTTATTGCCAGGTGTTGTTTGCAGAGGAAAGAGTACGTGCCTTCGTTTGTTGATTTCAAGACATATCAAACTCCTTTGCTTGGATGGGCTTCGTGGGCTAAGGTTATGTTGAAGAATCCTCAGGTGAAGCTAGTTTTAGAAAATGCCAAAATATTCCATGATGTACGATCGGTTGAGACATTGAGAAATAATAAGGACACGAAGGGTCTGCTTGCATTTGTTTCTCGTTGGTGTGGCCCGATTCATTCAACGGTATGTGTTTGGGGTGGGTTAACAATTACTCTGGAAGATGTAGCGGTCTTACTGCAATTTCCAGTCGTTAGTAGTATTCCTGTTGAATGGTCCGAGCAGGAGAAGAAGTATGAAATATATCTTGTTCGGAAAATAGAGGAGATGCAGAAGTCCCGCAGTAGAAATAACAAGAATTATACAGCTTGGGATGAGTGCTGGTGGAACGGTAGTTCGAGTTCCGACGGTCTTGCTACTGATCATCCCATATGCATCGTTGCATTCCTTTTACTTTGTCTTTCTAGAGACATATTTGAAGATTCTTCTTGAGGTCATTTGAAGATTCCACTGATTCTGATTGCTATTGCACTTGCTGGAGGAAGGACTCTTCCTCTAGGTACTTTATTTTTGGGTACTTTATATTCATTTGGATTCTTTCATTCGTGACATGAATACTTGTAATGGTCATGGCAAGGTAGAGTATTTTATTCATATCATGTTTATGCAAGCCTGCTTTGGGAACATTTTCCTGAATATGCACCAAAGGCTCGGTCTTCTTTCCCGAGTGAATAGATAGAATATGCTCGAATACTTTGTTGGAGTAAGAAGAAATTTTCCCCTGTTAGTCTTACTAGTTTAATGGATAATGAGAATAAAGTGAATTTCAGATCTTGGGTTTTGAAGCTTCCACAGGTGATTCCGCCAGGGACTTTTGCTGAGAACCCCGGTGTTATCTTACACTCTGGTCTGACTGGTGAGGGTAATACAGTTGTTGTTGGTGAAGCCACTTTTATGAATAGTTGTACCAAAGAGTATATTCTTGTTATAAATTCTGATACTTTCATTACCAAAAACTATAATATTGACAGAACAGCTCGGCAAATGGGTTTTGATCAGTTTTTCCCTCATTACCGTATCGAGGTGCCTTCTGTAGATATGCTTAAGCAATTTGAGGGTGCCCACAACATTCTAGATCGAAGCATCTCTTTCTTTCAAGCTCATAGAAAGGGATGTAATACTGATGAATATGCTGATTTATGGGAAATGTAGCTTATTATTAAGAAGTTCATGTTCAGCAAGCCTTCTGTTGTTCGTGGTCAACCTTCTGCAAAGGAGTTGACGGATCATCCGAATTTGAAGATTTCTTTTGAAGAAAAACTCGAATCAATTATCAACCTGTCTCAGGTATCTTGAGTCCTTCTTCGCTTAATCATAGTCTTCTTATTTGATAACTAAATATTTTAACTCGTCTGTTGTAGTCATGATTCCCGAATTAATATGTGTCTGATAAAGCAATAAATGTTACTCCTCAATATGGGATGAAGAGACCTCGGGTGATTATACCTGGGAGTGGAGACCTTTCCTCGAAGAAGGTAAGTGTTTTCATTTCCTCCTAGACTCCTTCTATGTATGAAGCATACTTATATCTTGTCTCTGATGAATATCTTTGTATAGTCTGGGAGCATAATTCGTCAGACTGACGTGAGCGTTCAACCCTTTAAATTTGGTGTCCCAACCGTTCTTGGTGCTCCAGCTGCTTATGTTGCGAGTAGAGTTTTCTTTAGAAATAATAATTTTGTATCTTGCTGAATTTGATAAATTCTGACTCCTGTGAACAATCATTATGCTTAGATGACTAGCGATATGAATACTTCGACGATAGAAGGCACCGTTGTGGTTGGAGGCTTTGATTAAGAAGATACAGATGATCAGGGACTTGAGAAATCTTCCCATACCAAAGTATTTGATGAACCCGGGGTCGAGAATGACGGACTTGGTGATGAATCATATTACGAGGCACGTTCTGTTCCTAATGACTCGTCGTAACTCCAAGTAAGTCTCCTCCATTGTTTTAGAATCACAATGATATAATTTTAGCTCTTAAACTCCAAACATGTAAAACCATGCATGATTTCATGTGAAATTTTGGCGATTTTTGCTGTCAGAAAAATTCAGATTAAGGTATTCTTGCCATAACGGCTGTAGAATATTCCTCCGATGTCGGAATGAGGTGTTTGACCTCTCATCATGTAATCGACCGTTTTGTCTGCCCTTATTAGCTCGCTTCTCTGATTGTCGTGCCCTTTTAGCATGTTGTAGTAGACATCCATATGAATCCTTTTGCATCAAACTAACCTCCAAATTCCTTACTAATTAGCGCCATTTTCAGTTCTTCCAGAGAGTAGTGTAAAAACGTTTTTGACGGCATTTTTACAAAACGACTCATATCTCTTCTAAACCATATGTCATGACCCAAAAAACTTTTTTAATGGATGTTTTAGGTTCCTAATAGACATATTTTATGAATTACATGATTTGTGCTTTATGCTTGAGACATAATCTATATATTGTCTCTATTTTTATGGAGGGAATGAGCTGGATCAGAAATATGAATTTACAAGTAAAGAATTGGAGGTTACCATGATCCATGACGCTGGTGATGCATCCTTTCCACCTTTAAATCATGGGCAAGTCCTTCTGGATGTGATTGATGAAGGAAACACTCTGGGTGACACCGTTGTACAGAATGCTGACATGATGGAGACTATATCGGTTGAATATCCGAATGATGGGGTTCATTTTGACTTCAAGTTTGATAGGACTCGACTTGATTACGTATGCATTTGTGGCTTCACTGTCATGCCCGCGCACGCTGAGCTATATACCAAAGTATGGAAGAAATTCGACCATTTCTTCGTAGGTAACCCCAAGAACTACCGTACTCTGGAGAATGATGTGACTCTGTTACTGCCAATTGTGCATGAGATGATTTATCTTCCTCGTAGAGAAGTATCTTGGATAGTACTTCAAGAATGGAAAGATGCTTTGGACGCGGCTGAAAAGGCTACGCCTTAATGTAGCATGGCTTCGTCGTCATTTTGAAGTTACTGAGAAGCATCTGCAAGATATAGGTATGAATCCAAGCTTGGAGACAGTAACCAAGGCTAAATATGAAGTTGAGACGTTGTTTCGGGAGTTGAAGCTTGCAACTGATATTTTTGGGATGTTGGAAAGACGCATTTTGAAGGTGCTGAACCAATTTCCAAAGAATTTTTCTAGTTTTATAGGTTTTCTGAGACATGATTTTTGTGGTTTTATTCTTGGATTTTTTTTTTTGAATAGGTATGGATTTTTTTTGAATGGTTTTCAAGGATATATATTTTTTTTTGAAGCAAATATTGATTTTTTTGATTAATAAATTGAAATCCTAAGTATGAATGCAGGATGTTGCAAACATTTTGGAGGAATTAAAAATATTGCATAAGACAGGTAAGTATTGTAAGATAGTGGTAGCATGTTTTTTAAGCATTGTGAGATGTAAGCCACTTGCCATGCATGACCACCCCTTCTGGCTTGTCAGTATTGACAAGTTTGTAGTAACCGTTGATCATGGTTTCAGTGACAACATACGATTCTTCTTCAGGAGAGGCTGTGATCTTCTCTACTGTGTCTCCGACATGGAAAGCATCTGGTTCAGGCCCCTTAACTTCATGACATGTCTTTTGAGTGCCTGGGTTGTTAGCTTGTTTATCCTCAATAGAGACAACCCATACCCATTTGATAAAATTTTGAAAAGGATCAACTTCCCATTCACATCACCTATTCAGAGTAGGGTTGGTATCCGGGTCAAGTCCTCAATCTTTGATGGGACGTGGAATTCCTGGTTGCAAAAAAGTTGGTTGAAAACGACTTACTTGTGTGCGAAACCTTTAGACATATGACGTTGTGTCCTGTTTTAGTAATTGTTCCACGTTCAGCTCCGTTGTGCGACGAAACTCGTCTGATAGGTCATCCTCAGGATTTGCTGGCTTGTTTGAGAGTCTTGGAGGTACTGATGCTGGCGAGAGGCATACACTTGTTGCTTCCTTGTTACTGTGGACCCAAGGGCGTCCCAGAACCATGTCGTAATCTGAATCTTTTTTGACAATGTGAAACTTTGTATGTGCTCGGGTGTCACCCATTTTTACTTCAAGAGTGATGTAGCCATAAGTACTCCTGGACTACCCTTCGGAATTCTTAATCACTGTTGGCGAATGTACAGCTTCGTGCCTGGAAATTCCTGCATCTCTCAGAGTCTTGATAGTGACGATATTGGCATTGGTGCCCGCATCGATTAGTGTTTTCTCGAACTTGGTGTCCTTGAGGCTCGCAATGGTGAGAAGTCCCCAGCTAGGCTTCTAGTTATGTTTGATGACTATGTCTTCTGGAGTGGTTTTGGGGAAGTCATTATCCTTTTCGGCAAAGAGTAGATGTTTGCCCGATACAACGCGATTGAGGGCAGTGAAAATATTTTTGCATTCGATAGGTAAAGAAGTTCACATACGCGTTTCATCATGGATTGGACATTTCAGTCCCCAAGCATAGCTCTCCTAAGTCGATTTTTTCTATGGATATGCGCCTCAAGCCATTGCATTTGCTAGTGGGATAGTTAACGAACCTGTGGAAGTGATAGTATTTTGGATTTGACATATCCTCTTCAGTAGGTGGTTATCGTATATGTGGTAACTTGATAGCTCCATTTTGTACCCATAGTTCTAACAACTCGAGGACCTCTTCCATGGGAAAGGGGAAATCCGGGATTGTTAGATCTGTCTTATTTCGGTGCTAATGACGTGGAGCTTCGGCTGAGCCTTGTCCTTGAATTGATGTTGGTGCTGTCGTCAGAGCTGATGCAATATGTTTATCCTGTGATGCTGATTGAGGAGCTACTTTTATCTTGGCTCCTTCATCAGTGATAACTCATATAGAGTGATGGGTATAATGTTGTTTGTTCACCAGACGTATGCTCCCATGAGTGTCTCATGATTTTTTTCTCTGGCGGGTCGTGTCTTTTCCAACAAGGTTGGAGCAGTTTTTGTTGATCTCTTGGCGGCCTCGTGTAGCTCAGAGAAGGTTTAAAATCGTAAATGTTCTAATAAGGAACGATAAACAGGAATCATACCATTAATGCAAAGCTCCACCAATTGTTGTTCAGTCATGTTCTGGTCATGGCAGTCGAGAGCTTGTGTTCTGAACCTCTTTACGTACTCGTTGGGATGCTCGTTGTTCCTCTGAAACATTCTTCCTAGATCCGAAAGAGTAATTTCTTCAGAGATAAGGAAATACTTCTTATAAAAGAGATCAACCATCTGAGACCAACTATGGATACTGTTGGGAGCGAGTTTGTTGTACCAAGTGTAGGCTCTTCCCGTAAGATATTTCGAGAATTCTTTGAGCCAGAATACTTGATCATACTCATGAGCTCCTAGTGATTCCAAGAATCGAGAAACATATTCTCAAGCGTTCCGGGTGTCATCGTACAATAAGAATTGAGGAGTTTAATATCCGCACGACATTGCAACCCTCTGAATTTTCGTTGGGTAAGGGGGTTGGTGTTGATGGAACGAAGATGAATCTTCCTTTCCACGATTTCGCAGGAGCCTTTCCAAGTTTTTGGGAGTGACAAAGTTTTGTTGTGGTTGAATCCTTTCTCATGTACGGTCAGTGATGATCTGTATTTCATTATTCTCTTGTGCATTAGCTTTTGACGTGTTAGCACTGCCGGCAGTTGCGTTCTTGACTTGTTCTGTTTGATGACGATGCTGCTCTGGTGTTAACTGCTCCTTTAAAGCATTAAGAAAGGTAAGAACTTCCTTCCGAGTGGTGTCCATGGCTATTTGATCTTCATCCAAAGTCTCTTGTCTCTTCATTAAATCAAGTTCAGCAGTGCCGAGAAGAGTTTTTGTGCTTTCAGTGGTGGTGTTTAGAGGAATGGTTTCTGGGGTTTTTCCACTTGAAATACCAGTATTAGTAACGATTGTTGAACTTAAATTGGGATTAGTTGTTGAACCCCTGACCTAAGATCACCATTTTTGAAGAATTGAATTTTACTACCAAAAGATTGATCTCCGGCTGTGTTCGCCAATTGTTTGTACCTAAAAATTGCTCTCAGGAAAAACAATGTACTGTAGAAGTACTTTTTAGGTTCGAGGATCAAAATCGTACAAAAGAAATCTAAATAAGTAGGATATATGTATTTGTTCTGCTTCGGTTACAAAAAGAGGAGATGGATTGATCTTAGGGGAGGGAAGCAAAGACAGTTGAAGGAATTGTATGTAGAATTGTGTGTTATGGAAGAAAAATAGAAGAGCTTGTGAGAATGATTTTCTATCTCTTCTTTGTTTGTGGCTTGTTTCTTGTGTTGTTCTGTTTTTGGAATTGGCTAAGCACCCTATTTATAACATTTGAGACCACACACTTTCCTTGTAAAGTAGTGGTAGTTGTGGGGATATAGATAAGTAGAGGTTGTGGGAATAACCGTCCACCTCGTCTTGGTAAGTTTCTAGAATCTTCCAGATTATTACTCCAATATCTCTTCAACCGCCTCAACTTACCACTTACTCTATAACTTCCTCGCCATGGGGTGTTTACCACGCCCATGTTGTTGTAAACCGCCAGACCAAACCCCGTGTTTTATCCCCCCATGTAATATGATTTTGGTATCTCGTAAGAATTGGTGGATTCGTGGCTTCAAATCCACGAGTCTTGTTGTAAAATAATGTCTCCAGTGAACTTTATGTCAACTTTTTCGCAGTAATGGCTTAAATAATTGTGCTAGCTTGAGCGAGAGAGAAAAAGGGTGCTAGCTTGAGGAAAATAATGCATGGAAGCAGCGCGGCAACAGCAAGGCATGTCAGCAACAATGGAGCGTGGGTGGGAGCGGGAAACTTGGCACATCAGTAGAAAGGCATAGAGCTAGGGAGGACGAGGCAGTGGCGCGGCAACATTATTGGCACAACAGCAGCATTATGATTTTGATGAGAAAGATAAACTCTATAATTTTCAAGTGGTTTCGTCACCTAGGTCTATCTTTCTTACTCGCTCTTAGTTTCCTCTATTCTCTTTTTGATCCAAAAATTGCTGACCCTTTTACTTGGGATGAGCTGGGTATTTACAGATTTTCTCAGAGGGACCCACTGAATTCCTATTGTCTTCCACTTTGCCAGCTGGAGCGCATCTGATTAGCATTTTCTTCATGGGTAAAGTGCAAACCAATCTTGTCCCGTTGTCTTCATGTGGCCTTGACCGCATCATGTCTCTAGCCTCACCATTGGTTCGGCCAACCTGGATCTCCCCATGTAGGTTCTCATTTGTATGGTGCGGATAAATTAAGCTCATTCCTTCTAAGTTAATCCCGTTTGTTGCATGCTTGACACCTACTCATCGGACCCAGAAAGCCATGATTTTATGTTGCTATCCGCAAGTCATATGATCGACATGTGTTCTTTCCACACTAATGGTGTCAGTATTTTACAACCATATGTCCTTCTCTGTCATATCAAATTAACCACCAGTTGATCTACTTCACTTGCAGAGAAGGTTAATGGTGTGACCATCCAATCTTCCCATGCTTCTGCTACTCTTCCTGTGATTTTAAAAATTTCATGATCCTCTATCCGTTTATGAAATCTTCTATGAATCTCCCCAGTTACGAACAATTGATGATACTCTGAGTAAGAGATAGTGATGAAAGTTCGGACGTTCTCAGAAATGGTCACGGTTTTATCTAGATATGGTCTTGGTGGGGCGCTTGGTAGTAAGAAGAATTCTTTCATCTCTCACATATCAATCATCTTTTGAATTTGTATCTTCAAAATTCTGCATCTACTTGTTGTGTGACCGTAAAAACAATAATACTCACAATAGTCCTTTGAGCTTTCAGCGTGAGGAGGTTGTTTGCTCTTAGACCATGGCCATACAAAGTCTTCCCTTTTCTTGATTGAATTCAAGATTTGAGTATACCCTGTATTTAACTTTGTATAAACTTGGTCTTCAAATTTGCTATCGAACTTTTTATCACTATGTCTTCTTTCTTGCTTTTGTCCATTGGAAAGGGATTGATCCGCAACGCGCTTGCCAGACCCAGATGCGGATTCCGCAGATTTGGTCAGGTTTTCGGCCTTGGAACCTTAAGAGATTACTTTTGGATTCTTCCTTTGTATCTATTGCAACCTTGCGTTCTTGTCAATGATTAAAGGAAACTATCCCTCAGTTCTTGGGTTAGCATCGTGGATATTTATGAAGAGCGAATTCATTCGATATGATATTCCCTACTTATAGCAATTGATTGTGATATCTGGGATGACGTTTCTTGTTGCTTGACAGATGACATGCCATCGATCTGTGTAGTCCTTGATAGTCTCTTCTGGCCAAGATGCAAGCGTGAACAACTTTTCCATTCCTGTGTTCGTAGGTTTGTTGTACATGTAGGTTTCCAGGAATAAGCGGGTGAGATGCGCGTAAGAATGTATTGTACCTTCAAGTAAATAATTAAACCATGTGAGTGCTGACCCCTTTAATTAAATTGAAAGGGAAATATCTGCACATGACAACATCTTCCCGCTCCCGTCTCGTCATACTACGGTTGTAATATTTCAAGTGAGAAGCTGAGTTTTTTGTCCCGTAGTAACACTCGAAACTGGGAAGAGGATATTTCAGAGGGATTGGTGCTAATGCCAAATACGCAGCGAGCGGGGTTCTTCTTTCTTCCTTCATCACCTCATTTAAACGCCCGCCTCGTTGCTTGGTTTTTAACAATCGAATTTCTTCACGCATTGTGTTCATATCTTCCAGAAATTTGTTCCACCCTGCCTCTTGCGGCCTTCTGGCTTCGGGATCATAATAGTCCGTGTTTGTGCCAAAAATATCTTCAACACAAAACAACCAAAATCATCAAAAAT
Source organism: Papaver californicum (assembly GCA_023531435.1). Taxonomy (NCBI): domain Eukaryota; kingdom Viridiplantae; phylum Streptophyta; class Magnoliopsida; order Ranunculales; family Papaveraceae; genus Papaver; species Papaver californicum. The sequence continues at coordinate 3,384,156 of JAJJMC010003557.1, forward strand.
CAACCAAAAGAAATAGAGAAGAAATTGAACACATCATTTAACGTGGTTCAGCCCTTAATGGCCTACGTTCACGGGTAGTGAAATTGAAGGGTTTTTATTGATCAATTGAAGGTTACAAATACAGTGAATTCAATTAGAGCTCTTAGTTGGATTCAGTCTTTTTTCTGTTGGAGAAGAAGCTTTCTTTTTTTTCCTCCCTTTTTTCTGTTCTTCTTCTTTCTCTTTTAAACGAAAATGCTTCAGCTTGGGTCGATGAGTCACCCAACTTGGGTCGATGAGTCACCCAACCCTCAATACGTGGCGTCCTCTAATCGTCCCATGTGTCGACCTAATCTCTTCCAGATATTTCCATGTGGCTTCTCCCTATCCGTCCACTTGTCGATCTAATTTTCTTATCCTACGGGACTGGTTCGATACATGTTTCGATCCTTGGTTCGATCCCTGGTTCGATCCCTGGTACGATCCCTGGTACGATCCCCGGTACGATCCAACATCATTTCGATCATGCATCGGGACATCTTGTACTCCAATGATATTGATGCCACGTGTCAAGCAACTTTTTGATACTCACAACTTGCCCCCTTTTTTCTTGAGAGTTATTTGAAGAAAAACTCTTAAGAAAATTACTTCAGTTACTTCTTGCTTGGCCTTGTCACGATAAGAGTATGAACCTGATCCATTCAAAAATAGAATTTTGCTGCAAAACTTATACATAAGCGCATATTAGCGTAATAATATTATTTCATGTATAAATCAATCAGGAATTCAAATTCAAAGTAACAATCGGAACGGGTCACATGTCAGGTTCTTCATTGGGCGTAATTTTCTTTATACGCGCCAAAGCCTATTCGCACCAGACATTCCGATAATTGTGGTGGGTGGCATTTTAGCCTGTTCACCTTTCAATAAGAGTCCTTTTCATGACTTATACAAACAAGAAAAATTAAAGCAAGAGAAAATTTTAAGTCAAAGAAATAAAGGATACTTATCGTTAGTTGTATCGTTAAAGCTTTTCTTTCCTTGTTCAGGAAGTGATGTCATCGCTTAGGGACCGAACCATGATGTCGTTCTGAAGTGTCCTTAGTGCGATCCGTGCTTCGGATTAACAATACTTCAAATTTGTGCAACGGTAGCACTTCAGACTTGTGTATTTTCATGGCTTCGTCATATTTTTGTCCCTATAAAGTAAAATTTTATATATATACTGATCGTTGGGTTAAACATTTTTTCATAAGTACAATGGATCGAGATCCCACACATACGAAACAAACCCGAGCCAGGAGTAAGATACAGGGTTGGTCCCGAAACGTACTCTGAAAAATGATAACCAGACTCTGAAAAATGAGTATTTTGTATCAAGACTCTTTCATAGGTTCTGCGACCTAATAGTCTTATCATGTCTCCAGCCACGGAGCTCGGTAGGAACATACGCTTAATCTATCTCGGGCATGGAGTAAATTAATGTGTCCCATAAATTTGCTCTAGCCACTGAGCATTGTAGGATCACACGCCTAATTTATCCCTGGCATGGAGTAAATTATGTGTGGTCCATCATTTTATTAAGACTCTTACATGGGTTCCCTCTTTGGGGATGCGCCCATTAGCCTTATTTCAAGACTTTTATATGAGTTCCCTCATTGGGGATGCACCCACCAGTCTTTTTTTTGTCTCCTGAATGGAGAAATATCGGTAAGAAATATACCTGAAATGTAGATGAGAAGTATACTTGAAAAATCATCCAGATATTTCTCATTTCTCATTTCTTATTTAAGACATATCCCATATTCTTCTATATACATGAGAAGCATATATAGAAATAAAATATGACATATATTTTTAAATAAGACATGAGAATTATCCAGATGAATATTCCGAAGTAATTGCTGTTTGAGAAATCTGAAGTATACGAATGTAGAAGTATTCGCCTTCCAGAAATATTTGATGATAGGTTGAAAGAGATCCCCATTTTTGAATGATAATTCATGTTGGAACGTTCAGATTGCCGCAAGAAATATAAGAGGCATTGCCTTTCGAAGAAGTTCAGAATAAATTGAAGTATTTACTGAATATTCTTCATGAAGTATGAGCCATTTGAAGTATCTATCAATTGTCGCCTTATGCTAAGAAGTACAAGGCATAAAACTGGCGAATAATATTATTTATTTTGTATTAAGTAATTATTGAAATGAAATACCTAATTGCCGCGCAGTATTTAGCCCATATAGCTAAAACTTTGATTTCTTTTTAGCATGCCCCCCAGTGCATTATTATTGCATAGCTGCCGCATCTCTGAAGTGTCCTTCATAGGTATCTTCACATCTCATAAAAATGTCTTAAACATTTCATGACAGTAAATGGGTACAAGCTAAAAATGTTTTTCATGCTTTTAATTGAATATTACTGTTAAATCTCATCAAACAAATTAGAATTTGTTCAGACTAAAAATTTATCATATTAAATTAATAAGTTTCAATGATTATGACATTAATTATCATAATGCATGATATAACATGCGATTCAGATACTATTGAAATCATTTGATCAATTCATATTGTATGACATATGATGCGTATACAAATCAAATAAGCTCATGCTTTTTGAGCAATTACGAAAAATCATGATTGAATCATTTAAAGATGATAATCAATAATCATTCTTAAATTTAAAATTGCTACTTTTAATACGTAATTAATATTATAAACTTTATAATCAAAAATTTAAAAAAGATAATGAGATAATGCATAATTATCTTTTCCGAAATGCTTGCGGATCGGTATATGTCTTTTGAAGCTGTGATAATAATTATCTAGCTATATCATCTTTTTTTTTTTTTTTTTTAAGAAGATAATACAGGAAATTTATCATGCATCATACAAAATGATAAGCAAAGAGATTTGGTCTGGTTCAACTGAGTTGGATCACACTCAGTGAGCCGACTCACTGGAAAGAAAATCCAGCAGAGTCTTGTCCGTTTTCTGGATATTCCAGCCTAGTTCAGGCTATTTCAATCAGTTCTGCCCTGCAATTCAAGCATTCATTCTATGACAATAACATATCAAGTTCATGCTACAATTTAGTCATGCCATGGCAGGAAAAATATCACACAAAGTTAATCTGGAGCATCAACAAGAAGGGCAGGCTTTAAAAATATCAAAATATGCTTCAAGTTACTTGCAAATTAACTTAAATATCATTCTAGTGTAGGTATCATGATGTGATTCTAATAAATGAAAGTTTTTTGATAATTGATACATAATTGATACTTATCTCGCTGAGAAAGCGAAATGTAGGTGTATTGGATGAGCTCTTTGCTTCAAATGAATCTTCTCAGGTCACGGACATCGTCTGGTGACCCCTTTTCAGTTATTAGAATAATCGCTTCTTCCTTGATGATATGGCCAGCTTCAGCAGCTCCACTTGAATGACTTACTTTAGCATAAGCATTCATTTCATATCTCAATTAAAGATGAAAGATAACTGTAATATTTTCAGTTATAAATAGAGCAATTTGCATAACTGATTATTCATGTCAGAGTATAATGGTTTATGCATATTCTAAACATTAGCATACATAGCTTATAAACAAGGGTGCAGATGTTTTATGCACAAGCAACGGCTATACATAGTCAAACATCGAGCAATTCTTTCTTGGCAAGAATTTTCCTAAACTCAGTTCACAATCGAACCCATCAGCAATTAGACTATTCCCATCTATCTACAATATGCTAACCAAACTTAGGATGTCAAACAGGTTTAATATGGCATTACAGTTTAAAAAGGTACAAACTTAGATTGTAAGACTGTCAAATGGATATAGTGAAACAGATAGTTCAGTTGAATCATTGAGTTGCAAGTGGTCTTAAAGGAAAACAGGAGGGAAAAGCTTAAACATGGCATGGCGGGTTCAAACAGATTCAATAAAGGTTAACAGGTTCAAACTTAAAGATAAACAGGTGATGTTCAAATATAGCTCAAACCCTGTGATCAAATAATATCTGCTATTTTGTTATAAACAACTAAGTCAAAATTTGATGGAGCAGATTTAAGATCAATATGAGGTTGAAAATTCGATAAAAAACAAATTAAAATTATGGGTAATAAAGCAGATTTAACATGTTCTTAGCTGAGGTGAAGCATTAATGCTCATGCTTTTAAGTGATAAGAGAATTCATGACCTGAGCATGTGAATACTTATCTCTTAATTCAGGTTGAATGGAAATGTACAGGGAGTACACAAAGCACCTTCCTGGACCATCTTCCTGGTCACTGACAACACCTTCATCTTGTTTTTCGCTAGAGCAACAACTTTTGCGTAAACTACTGCCTTAAAGATGTGAGTTGATGCTGTAGTTCTCTTCACCAGCAACAACCTTTGTCCAACGAATACGCGAGCAGAAGATGGGGCATGGAAGAATATGCCAAAATTATTGGTATAGTTGCAGGTACCTGAGACTTTCATTTCAAAGATTATCGTTTCTTATTCAACATACATCATGTATATTAAAATTTAAGGTGGAATTATCTATCATTAGCAGATTTAGCTAAAATCATGTTGTATTATCATATCAATGATTCACCGCAAATATACAGCTTCATGAGTTTTAAAACAAACATAAAGTGTTTTAATACAACCTTGCAAAGATGATATAATCATGGTAGTGATCAAGCTAAGTTTAATAGATGATGACAAGATTTTGAGTTGAGATGTTCTAATATAAAACACACTACTCAGACAACAATGAGTATGAAATACTAATCATATTTATGGCAATATGTATTTCTACAAAACAGATTCAAAAATCTGGAGGAGTGCATGGATTAAATTCACAAGATGATATAAGTTACCAACTTATAAGCTATAACAGATTAATATTCAGTCTTACGGATATCATTTATCATGTAAAGTAACTTAACTACATTCAATAATGGATTAATATTGCTCAGACATTGAGGCTTAATGAGTTCTATTCATAAATAGGTATCATAAGATGAGTTTAAGTGTCAATTAGGATACAAAAATCTTCCTGTGTTGTAAAAAAGTTTAAATCAATTTGATAGAACTTAAAAGCAGTTGATAGCGTTACAACACAGTTACTCTATCAATATATTTTCTGCATAAGTGACCATGTGAATTAATTATGAATTAAGGATAATATAGTGAGATAAGAATTAGTCTCAAACATATGAAGTTGTGAGCTTATAACTGTTAAATGGCATAGGAAGTATTTTCTTAAAGAAAAACACAATCTAATTGTATTGGAAATCAGATTAAAGAAGCTTTGAAAGCTCAAAGATTAAACTTAACAGTTGACTCGACATTTAGGTTCAAGATTTAAGTTTCTACAGCAAAGTGTAAGAATAAAACTTGAAGTATTTTCAGGAAAATTAAGTTGGAATGCTACAGAACATGCCACAAGACACATTTAACATGCTTTTAACTTGATCATTTGAGTTCAAAACATATTAAATCATGCTTATCACATATTTATCTAATTTGAAGCATTATTCATGATGTAAAATAAGTAAGGCAAGCAAATATTTGGGGTAAGATTATAAATACTTATCTCTTGATAGATTAAACTGAAATGTACAGGGAGTACTTATCTATCCCCGAATTTTCGTGGCATGTCTGTGCAAAGAGCATTGGTGCTCTGCAAGCTTCCAACCCTCAAGATAGATCCAATCCAGTTTGAAGAAAAAGAGAAAGAAAATTTTGTTAGTAATCACCGCAATGAAGAAGGTAATTGGGGAAGTAACCTAAAAAATCTTTAACTAATTGTTGCCAAGCAGAAAACAAAAATGATTAGTAAAAATTCATTCAATTACGTACACAGGGAAAAACCCCCAAATTATATCAAAGTTTGGATTCTTAATATTTTCAAAATTAATTAAATGGGTTTAATCAACCATCACCACTGACTATAAATCCATAATCAAAACTCATTTTATGCTTGAATTGAAGAAGAATCAAAGATTTTTATTGAAAAAGAAGCCTAGGGCTTTTAAATAGATTAATAAATTTCTAGAAAAGGATAATATTAAGAACATGATAAAAGATATAAGGAGAGGGTTTATGTTGTCGAACTGATTTGAGTGAGATTCCTTCATTTCTATTGAAATTCCCCTCAAACCCATCTTTGATTCTTCACTCAGAACTTTGAAATAACTGTAATCGTGATCGAACCCTTTTATTCTCTATTCATCACTTGCTTTATACTTAACTCAATTCCATTTAAACTCAAAATCAATGATAATCCTTATTTTTGACTTCAATCCGAAACCCTAACTTTTGATTTCTTCTCAAATTACCCATTTCTTTTGTTACGCAATCAACATCAGTAACATCTTGAACAATAATCCGCAATTTTTCACCATATTTCTCGACTCAAATCTCACTTTTACTTCTCGGTTTTTTTTTTTTCTACACAGTTGAAGAACAGAAGAGAGATAAAAACTATTAACCACCAGGTTTCCTTCACAGAACTCTCTTCAATCCCTGTTTCTAGTGCCAAATTGTTTGTGCCAAAAATCTCTTCAACACAAAACAACCAAAATCATCAAAAATCAACCAAAAGAAGAGAAGAAATTGAACACATCATTTAACGTGGTTCAGCCCTTAATGGCCTACGTCCACGGGTAGTGAAATTGAAGGGTTTTTATTGATCAATTGAAGGTTACAAATACAGTGAATTCCATTAGAACTCTTAGTTGGATTCAGTCTTTTTTCTGTTGGAGAAGAAGCTTTCTTTTTTTTCCTCCCCTTTTTATGTTCTTCTTCTTTCTCTTTTAAACGAAAATGCTTCAGCTTGGGTCGATGAGTCACCCAACTTGGGTCGATGAGTCACCCAACCCTCAATACGTGGCGTCCTCTAATCGTCCCATGTGTCGACCTAATCTCTTCCAGATATTTCCATGTGGCTTCTCCCTATCCGTCCACTTGTCGATCTAATTTTCTTATCCTACGGGACTGGTTCGATCCATGTTTCGATCCTTGGTTCGATTCCTGGTTCGATCCCTGGTACGATCCCCGGTACGATCCCCGGTACGATCCAACACCATTTCGATCATGCATCGGGACACCTTGTACTCCACTGATATTGCTGCCACGTGTCAAGCAACATTTTGATACTCACAGTCCGACTTGTCTGGCACATAGAATTGATTCCTATCATCCTTCGAGAGATTCTTGTCCGTGCGCTGGCGAATGTTTGCTCCATCGTTTGGCACCATCACGGTTAGTCTTCGTTCCTTGATAATGCGGTCTGGTTGGTTGCATGAGCTTTTGAATTGACTTTTTGTCTCTTTGCCCTTGAGATCGACGCTTCGGCTTCATGTGTGATCATTTCTCTCAGGATTTGGTTTACTTCTGCAAGGAGAGCAACTTCCTCTATATAGACTTTTTGATTCTTCTTTAACTCATTTAACCCTGCGGCCACCTAAACATAGGTATTAGATCCGTTTTTTGGTGTTCCTGCATCACGATCTTCTACTTTTCTCGTGGCTTCATTGACGGTTAAAATATGAGGAGGATTTGGCTTCGGTATTTCAGTTGGTTGTCCTGGTACATATTGTATTATTCTTGGTTGTTGAGGCAAATCAGCGTTTGCTGGTACCGTTACCTGTAAGGGAGTAAAAATTACAACTTCATCATTTCTAGTCTTGTTTACGGGCATCCCATATAGTACATGGGGTCCTTGAGGCCCTTGTGACTCCGCTACGACCTATTGCTGGGAAATGAACTCTCTTATTGTATTTGTTGCGATCACAGATGTCGTCTTGTTAACTTTAACTCGATCAGCGGATGCTTTGAGTGCTACTACTGCTATTTCATCAGCTTCTTTTCGGACACTATTCTGTCCGGTACCATCTTTGGCTTTTGCTGCTTGGTTGAGTCTTTTCATATGGCTTTTAGTCATAAATGTCGAAGTTGCTGGTACTTCTTTTGTTTTGACTAACTTGTCTTTGGGTGTTTCTTTCAATTTGTCCATCTCTTATATTCCTATAAAGATAATAATCATTGTGTTCCGAATAAATTTTTTCGTAAAGGTTTCAAAATCCCATATTGAATAAATGGATGAATGAAAACAATCAAAGAAAAGATAAGTCTCACGAAATTTTATTTGAAATCTTTTCTCAATCTTGTTAAGATAATGGGCTTAACGGACTGAGTTAATCTGTGCCGAAACAATACTAAAGAGTAAGTTCGGTCCAGATCCGTTCAAATACAACTTTATTTCTCCTAGGTCAGTTATCAAGAAAATAAGATCCAAACTAAAGACATAACTGCTTAGGAAATATATCAAAACGCAAATCATGAACTTTGATATTTTTAAATGAACAAAATCAGGTAAAATAAATTATTTACTACAGTCCCTGTTTCTAGCGCCAAACTGTGAATATAAAAGATCATCGGATGGATCCTACGGCCACAACTCAGTGACAAAATCAAACAATGGTATAAATAAATAACCAACAAAGCATGAATCAATCAGATGAAAATAAGTGCAGAAAGTAAATGACACAATTGTTTACGTGGTTCGGCATTAATCTTCCTATGTTCATGTGGGGTAATGATGTAGGTTTTCACTATGAATATCAAAGAGAGTACAAATATTATCAAGATCATATTGATCTTGATGAGAAAGATAGTCTCTACAATTTTCAAATAGTTTCCTCACCTAGATCTATCTCTATTACTTGCTCTTAGTTTCCTCTATTCTCTTCTTGATCTAAAAATTTCCGACCCCTTCTACTTGGTTTGAGCTGGGTATTTATAGATGTTTCTCTGAGGGACCCATTGAATTTTTATTGTCTTACACTTTGCCAGCTGGAGCGCATCTGATTTGCATTTTTCGCAGGGGTAATGTGCATACCAATCTTGTCCAGCTGTCTTCATGCGGTCTTGACCACATCATGTCTCCGGCCTCACTCTGATTCAACCAACCTGTATCTTTCACGCGTAGGTTCCCGTTTATATAGTGCAGATAAAGTAAGCTTGTTCTTTCTACTTTAATCTCGTTTGTGGCATACCTCACACCTACTCGATGGACCCAGAAAGCCATGATTTCCTTTAGCTCTCCGCAAGTCATATGATCGACACGTATTCTTCATGCATTAATGTTATTAGTCTTTCATAGCTATATATCCTTCTATGTCATATCAAATCAACTGCCAGTTGAGACTATTCTCATCCATTGATCTTGAATATGCCTTGAGATAATAAAAAGGTATCTTTTTTATCTTCGATCCTATGCATCTCATGTAGTTATCTTCTAATGCTTTTGTCTTGAGATACTGACAAATGTACGTTGGAGATTATGTACTCACATCTATGTATTAAAAGAAGTGGAAAATTATTATATATCTTCATAATTGGTTAGATTTACATTCCGTAAGTCAACAAGATTACAGTACTAATTTTTTTTTTGAAGCAAGATTACAGTATCATGGAGCCATGTTCTTACTTTACTACCTAATAAGAAGATTTTTGTTAATTTGTACAATATTTGAGATAAAATTGAATATAAAACATGGACTCCAAACTTGCACTTGGATCTAAAAAAATTGAAATTTCTAGCCTTGCTAGTGTAAAATCTTCTCGAAATAAATATAAAAAGGATGAAACCCAAGCCAAATGATGAATCGAAGAATCGTGTGACTCGGCCTATTCACTTTGAAATTTACAAATCCTAGTTAGGTGTGATTCACTCATCCAACTTGAATCGATTTCTAAAATTTTAAAGTGACTCATGATTAGTACGAAGCTAAAAAGCACATAAATTGTATGGATGTTTAGCAATGTGATAATAAAACCCATATTCTTTGAGAGATTCTGGGTAGGTTAAGCACTTTGGAACTTTTTTATGAGTTATGTGATGCTAATGAGAAATGAGTTTGTAGTCGTTTGTCAGACAAGCAAAGTTATTTTCAAGTTCTGTACTTCACAAATATGGATTAGAATATAGCAGTAAGAACAAGTTTGTTCCTCAGGGAGATATGAGTTGTTAAGTATTTTTGATTACTTAAGTAAACAAGGGTTTTTTTATTGTGATTATAACTAAATTATACTAAAAAAATTAAATTAATAAGAATACCAGAGGTAAAGGGTACTGGTTAGAGGTTTCATCTTCCATCTTCCAACATGTTATCAACTGAATCATACTCAACATTCATTCTCTCTCAATATCAATAACCCTAAAGCATCATATCGTATACTTACTCCGAAAAACTCATATTATCATCAAAGCGCAAGAGACACTCTTTGAATCCTTTTCAATGAATAACTTGGTGCAAGAGCCATTCAAGTTTAACCCAATGAAATCAATGGTCTTTGTGAGTTGAGGTTATTCTAAGCAATCCGGCGCAAGAGCCACTTGGATAACCTAGGTAACGCTTCTACACATAATTGCATAGTAACATCCCGTCATTAACAATTATGTTATGCTACTTGTAACAAGGATCTTTCGACAATTCCGCATCTCAAACCCTAGTTAGCTATAGATATCAATGCATGCTCATTTAATTCGCGACTTAAATAAACTAGCAATCAATCATACATGGCGTTATTAACGGTAGAACATAAACGATATTAAAGAGATTATGAACATGTGAGAATGAATACTTCAATTAATAAACATGTTTTCCAACTTAAGACTACATCTCTAACTAATAATAAAGGTTTAGTTACTCATGGATTTCTCAAAATCCATGGAAAATATTCATGAAAGCAAGTAAAGCAAACCCTAGAAATCGTGATGATCAATCGCAACTACAATCCCTAGCTCATTGTTCTCCTTCTCCGTGTGTAAAATGTAGTGTAAGGATGTATTCTTAATGTCTTGGGAGTCTCCTTATATAGTACTCACGATATCTTGGGCTTATAATCCTTTCAGGACCGGGTTTTCTCTTTTTAAAAGTCCAATTTCGCACAAAAGACCTTTGGTTACGGTTGGGAACTCTCCCACGACCTAGATGTAACTAAATATGACTTTGAGGGTGATTTTCCAGGGTCACTTATGGCTGGGTCGTGCTATGCATTCCTGGCCATAACTGAGCCTGAGTTTCACTTTTCTTCCTTCAACGTTTTGGCCATAACTCCTTCATCCGATGTCCGATTGACCTCATTATTTTTGTGTTGGCTTCTTCTTTTAGTCTTCTACAAAGTGGTTTCTTCCAAATATTCATATTTTTGCATAATATTTTACGGATAGGTTAGGAATGATTTCCTAAGCGTATGTGAACCTGGAACTCTTGTTTGACTTCTTCATCTTGTCTACGGTTGGGTTGGAATTGTTTCCTAGCCGTAAATATGGCCCTGACACTACTCTTGCACACTTGGATTCTTCTACGGCTAGGTTAGTTCCTAGCCGTAGCTCTAACATAAATCTTCAGCTTCCTAGTTCTACGGCTAGGTCGAGGAATTTTCCTAGCCTAAGCACTTCTGGATTTCGGTCCTTTTCTTCGACTGGTTTTACGGCTAGGTCGTGAGATTTTCCTAGCCGTAAGATCTTTTGGAATTCATCTCCAAAAGTATATTTTCAGTTCTAACTCCTCCATTGTGCCGGAATGAACTCCTTTCTTCTTCTTTGGTTGATTAATCCTCAAAATACCTAAAAAACTCAAAAACAAACAAAATTAAAGCATAATGAAATGAAAACTAACAAGAAAGCAACGAATTAGAGTATCAAACTAATGCAAATAATGCACCTATCAGTTTGCTTGTTGCGGTCAGAAAACTCAATTTCAAATTCTTGCCTACTCGTATTTTGGTTATGGAATTCCTCATGGATGAGCCAGCGAGTGACACAAAAATGAGTTGATTATACCACTCCCTACGTTCCTCATAAATTGAGATAAATCAAGTTTGCACAATTATTAAGGTAAGAAGGAAAGGGATATACTTTTAGGTATTTTTTACAATTAAACCCTTAGGTTAATAAAATAGTAAAATTTATAAATAATGTATCTCTCAAACTATGTCGCGGATATTTGTAAACTTTATTTCCTTGGAAAACATTTTCATACACCTAGGTAAGGAATGTAAAGATGACTATCAAATTATAGATATTTCTTATACTAATAATAATTAATCAAAAGGATAATTTAGAAATATTTCCTTTTTTAATGAAGTAGCTCAATTCTTAAGGAACAAAATATTAAACCGAGTAACTAAATTTATGAGGAACGGAGGGAGTATAAGATGTGATCCTTTGACATTCTTAGATTGATATTATACCTACACATTTTAACGTTATTTTCTTTGTAGCGCTAAATCAAAACTAAATAAAATTTATTTATTTATTTATTTATTTGTAGATTATTATTCTTACCGTGCACTATATTTTTCATGTATTGAAATTAACATATATTTTGTAACTTTACCACCTATTATTTTTAATTTCAATCGTTGTTAATGGGTTTTTAAGCGTCTGCTCAGTTGAGCAAAGAAAACCAATATCTTGAACAGTCTTTGTGGTTTTCTTATGGTAAGATTAGGGTTGCACATGGTACGGTTAAGTTCGGTTATTGAGACAGCTGTAACTGCAACTGGGAATACTCGGCTAGTGTGTTTTGAGAACCGATATAACCATTATGCTTACTCGGTTCGGTACAAAACCAGTCGGTTATGGTTAACCGATAATTTTGAAAACTTTCTTCATTTTTTTCAGTTACACAAATTTGACAGGCAAATTTTTCTGAACTTGTCAAATTTATGAAAGTTTCAAACATATCAAAAGCTCCAACTTCCAATATACATTAACAGAAACATTAAATTTCAAAGAGTCTACGTTTGACCTTAATAACAAAAAGGAACTTCAAACATCATAAGTTCATAATCATAACTGGTTGCTCCTTCTTAAGTGGCTACATATCTTTAGAGGGTCAGCAGGAAATCCTTTGTTGAACTCATAATTCATTAGATCTTTTTTATGAATGTCAACTAAGTATCATAAGTAAATTGATCCCGGTTGTTCAACCATTTGATAAACATAGTCATTCTTTGATAAATGATCACTATGAGTCAGACTGAATAGAATTTGATCAATCCTTTTTTTTGGTCGTTAAGGTGGAGAACTGAACCAAGAATTCTCTTTCTTCGTCATCAATCGAATCATTGTTCACGTTACAGTGAAGACATTTTGCATGTGTAAAAGGTGGGTATTCCATATCGTAGTGATCCCATAGTGCATCAGTAATTGTTGTATACGTTGCCTACCAAGTGGTGTTGGGTTTTCCATAGGAGGTTGTTATAATACCTGCACATATGCAAAATTAAGCTAAATATGAACTTCTCAATCAAAAACAGTACAATTGTACTTTATTTAACTAAGAACAACAAGATATACAATCATTATGTTAGGCAATCACTTTAATGCATTAAACAATAGGCATTCACACCTTATTATTGGAAAATAGATATCCACTTTCAAAACCATTTGATGTCGCAGTAAAACATAAGTCAAATACATCATGCTACAAATCTTATTTAGTACACAAGAAATTCTAAGTTAAGCAACAATATTCTTCAAACATAAATTTGTTGTTGTGACAGTAGCTTGAACAAATTATACACTTAACATACTAAACAACACAACATCAATTTTAAAGCAAACCCATTCAATTATCTATCATTGAATTGATGGTAACAGAGTTGATTAGGAAAAAAACCCAAAATCTTAACATGAGGAACCCTAGTTCATAAATTAGGAACCCTAATTTATCAATTTACATAATTTATACAAACAAAAACTGATAGAAATATTCTCTAAAACGTATAAAACAAGTAAACAACCAAGAATTGAGGTTGAGGTTTAAATTAAAGCAAACATCAAACATGTATCAATATAAAAAGAATCAGGTGGATCTTAACATAAATCAGTAATCGAACTTACCTATTGAAGTAACATCAAACATGTGCATTAATCAATGATCGATCTTAACAGAAAACCCATGAAACAATTCAATCGAAAAGTATAGATGTAATCTTCAACTTCTTCTCCTGCCTAATCTAAGATATAAAAACCCTAGTTTTTTGAAGCAACAACTCCTAAGTAAAACAAAAAAAAAAAGAAAAAAAGAAGAAAGAAATTATGGCATTGAAAATAAGATGTGCTGAATCTGGTGATTGTGTGAAGAAGAAGAAGAAGAATAAGAGAAGAAATGATTAGCAACCGAGATAAAAAGAAAGAAATTGAGACTGAAATAAATTTAGGTTAGGTTAGAGTAATTAATATAAGATTCATCTGCACTAAAATTTATTTAATCCTACAACCCTTACTATTCAGTTTAACCGATGGTTTTCGGTTCGGTTTTTGGGAAGAAATTAAATCGAACCGAGTATTGTCAGTATTCTGAAATTGACAACCATGAATGTATCATTGGGGTTTGGTTTGGTTCGGTTCAAAAATGGCCGATTTCGGTTTTGATTCACGACTTAGGTTCGGTCTTGTGCATCCCTATGTAAGATCATTTGCCTATAATGGTCTATTGTAGAGCATAGGTGTAAAATATCCCAGCAGAATCCAACTCAGAAATTCACGTTCCTAACGTGCCGCGTGTCGTGTTTTGTTGTGTTAGAGATTAAGGTGTGTTGAGCTGCGTCACACACTTACTTTATGTTTTCCAAAAATAATATATTTTTCCAAATATTTAGGTATTACATGAATTTTTATAAAAATAAGTCAACATAACGAAAATAGACGTCGAAAATTTACTAGAACAAAGACTCTCTTTAGTGAAATATACATGAAAGATGATGTATTAAAGCGTTGTGTAGTGCTTTATACATGTTATGACGTGCTTTCTTAGCGTGTACTATAGTGTCGTACTATGTTTCGTGCTTATTTATACCGCATGTTATGCTGTGTCAGCGTGCCTAATAGCCAGGCACAACCGAGCACACGAAGCTACCATGGTGTGTCGTGATGTTTATAAAAATAAAAGGCATAGAAGAAGAATATCTTAGATCAATAAAAAAACATGAGGTTTACAAGAATCTATCATGTTTTTTATATTATCCCTTACTTTATGATGAAAACTAGAAACATTAAATTAGTTTTAGTGTAACACTACTGTCATAATAAGGGTATATATGAAGAAAAAAAACTAAAAATTAGAACTATACCTATATAAATGGACAACTAAAAATAAAATTATATAACTTGGACGGAGGGAGTACCTTTTTTTTTTGTTGCAAGTTTAGGGTATCTGATAGACACATTTTAGTGTCTAAATTGCACCTTAATTTCTAGTGAGTTAGTATTCGATTTTGTGTCTATTACGTGTTTTTATGCTTTTGTAGGTACATTAGAAGAATAAAGATTTGTGGAAAAATTGGCTCAAAAAGTGTTCAAGGCACCCGGGAAAATGGATCAAAGCACCCACACTTTGGATTGGGGCACCCCTGGATAGGGTCAACCCAGCGAGTCAACCCAGCGAGCTGGATCGGGCCGAGTCACCGGGTTAACTCATCGGGCTCAACTGTGTCCACTGTCAACTAAAATCAACGTGTTTTTTCGCTTCCAGATTGTTCCAAATATTAGTAGATATCCCACACAAGTTAGAACAATCGAGAAACAGCAAAAAAATCCCGTGAAATCAGTTGAAAAATCATGTATATGGCCGGAATTGGGTTTCGATTCGGTTTGGGATTTGTGGGCTATTCTAGAGAGTTCTATTAGGTTTAGAACTCTCTCTAGGGTTTCTAATATCTATAAATACCAAGAGAAGCCAAGAGAATCGACAACAAAAGCCTAGAGAAGAAAATAGAGAATTCCGGTGAAGCTCCGTCAACATCCGGTCAACTGCTACTGCACCGGCCAGCTGTTCTTCATCCATCACTGCCGGAGAAGAAGACTCAGTAACATCTATAACTGTTGCTGATTTGAATTTTCCTGTTGTCTATTACTTCAAACCATTTGTTGCTTAAACTCTTCTGTAACAGCTGAACCCTCTCCTGTAACGCATATAAGCGTATCAAATCAGCTGTTACAGCGTAATTCAACCTTGTAATCAATATTTTGAGCAATGAAATCAACTTTTGAGCAAGTTTTCTTCACCATGGGCTAAGTCTATTTACTGGGATGATGGAGGAGGTTTTTCTCTCAATTTTATGTGGTAAGTCTATTTTTAATTAATTATTTATAATTCTTTTATTATTATTTGCATGGATTTAAATTAGAAAAAAATGGTTTTTATTAAATAGTTGTGTTCTCTTTTGATGGGTCATGCTTAGTTAATTACTCTTGATATCTCATGCTTAGGATTTACAATTATTCTTTTAGGAAACATATTTTTGGCAAACTTGAATTAAATTGTTAAAAAGAATTACATGATTAATCACATAAATTGTTAGAAATAACTGAACCTTGATTCCTAGTTTTCTCCATATTTTCTAAAAATATTCTCTAGTTTAATTTCCTGATTTTTATTAGTTTAGATTAAGTATAATATTTTCTAAAATCGTTACCTTCACAAGTTCGAGAAACGAACTCTTTATTTACCACTTTCTAAACCACATCAGTATCACACATACTAATCAGGTAACATTTGTTACACGGACTACGTATACGTAGCCTTCGTCAAAAGAAAATAAGTGAAATTGCATCTAAAATTAAGAAAACCAAATAACATTTATAACTCTTTGAATACATAGGACTTCTTTATTCTCCTTCGATACCCATTGAGTTATCTTTTAGTCAGTGACAGAGCTAAGTGAGAACAAAGGGTGGCTCCCGCTTCCCTATTTTTGATAATTTTATTAAACACCTTTTAAAAAATTTAAAATTAAAAAAAAAATTATAATTAGTCTCTCCTAAATTATTTTTTTTAGATTAACTCTTCTTATAAAATGTATCTGGTTCCGTCCCTGTTTCTAATTTTAAAAATATGCGAAAGATAAATCCTTTTACTCGTGATAGAAATATTAAGATAAGATCTTACTATTTCTATCAGTCTTGATAGACAAGCTTAAACGGGATGAAATAATCTTTGTAGTGATTGTGAAAGGGCCACTTCCCAATCGAATATTTGAAGAGGGATTATCATCTTGTAATTCGAATTTTACTTATTTAGTGGACAAACAAAAAAATGAAACTCCCTCGGACAGAGTAGTATATTCATTTCTTCGACTATCCCATTAAACTAAATAAAACCCGGTAACAGGTAAAGCGTGCAAAGAAATGTCATTATCGGATAGAGTAGTATATTCATTTCTTTGACTATCCGATTAAACTAAATAAAACCTGGTAAAGGTAAAGCGTCCAAAGAAATGTAGTAATAAAATGTGGTAAATCATTAATTAGTTAAAATCCTTCCATAGATTTCCACTATCTTTCATTTATGATATTATTTAATTTTAAACCTTTATAGGGTTTACATTTTTAATAGTGGGATATTTTTAAGGTTTTAGGGTATCTTAATAGTCGGTTAGGAGATATCCAATAGTAATATCAAATGTTCACATTACTTTTTCAACTCTTCTTCTTCATTTCAACTCTTCTTCTTTCTATTTTTTTTTCATCAAAATTCCTCATCAATTAATCGACAATTTGAAGATGAAGAGTCCTACTAAAGGTATAGAAGGTAGTAGTGATGACAATCAAATCAATCAAACTAACCTAATCAAGAAATTGAAGAAGAAATCAGTGGTGAAGACATTGAAACTCCTCAAAAAGAACAAATGGTGTGTATGAGTATGATTCGACAAGAACCCATGTTTTTTTTCTCATCTTTGTGATTGATATCTTGTTTGATTAATTGATTTAAAAAAAAGGTTTCCAGAATTATTTACGGTTGGGTTTTATTCAGAATCCAACCGTATATTTATGTTTTGAAGAACTTACGGTTTGGTTCCCAACGGTAACTGGGTTTTCATTAAATTTACGTTTATGTTTTTCCAATTTCCAAGCGTAAATTCACATAACGAAACTGAAGATGACATTTTACGGTTGGGTTCGATTCTCAATTTCCAACCATAAAATTCATTTGTAACAAAAATTTGGTTGATTTTTCACGTTTAGGTTTTTTGAACCGTAACTCATTTTACGGTTGGGTTCGAAAGTCATTAACCAACCGTAAATTTCCATGATAGCTCAATTTTTTTTTATTTCTTTTTACGTTTGGGTTTTCCAACTGTAACTTTTTTACGGTTTGGTTTAGATGTCAAAACCCAACCATAAAAGTTTTTACGTTTGGGTTCGATTGGTCTAACTAACCGTATAAACAAAAAACAAAAAAACAGGGTGAATTACAGTTGGGAATCAAATATCAAACCCAACCGTGATTTCATTTACGTTTGGAATTGTTTAGGTCGAACCCAACCGTAACTAGTATAATAATTACTCATGCATATAATGAGTTACGGTTGGTTTCGATGCTAAAAACCCAACCGTAAAACTGTTACAATTGGGTTTTCCGCCATTGAAGCCAGTTACAGTTAGGTTAGGATTAACATCTAACCGTAAATTTTACTTACGGTTGGGTTCGAGATGAAAATCCAACCGTAAACTTTCCTGAATCACAATTTTTTTTCCTTTTTTACGTACTTTCAGAAAATTTGAGCAATAAAAAAGTCAAGAGTTTAAGTAATCATACAAGGATTCATCTACCTCAAATTTCTTAATAGAATCACTCATTTTGGTTGAGTGAATCAAAACCTAGGGTTTTTCAAAAATCTCCAAAAAATTCTCTTTTTTCTTCTACTTTTTCTTCCCACCAAAATAAACATATAAAATTTGTTTTGATTAAGTATAACATTATTTTAGATTAATTATTATTAGTCTAATCTATAGCTAATTAGATAAATTTTTATTAACTAAATAAGGATAGTCTAGCCATTATGAAAATATAATGGATATGGGGTTTTTAAATTCATATCTAATGGTCATATTTTGCCTTTGTAAGAGCTAATAAGGCATAGCTACTCTAGTGGTCCATTTTCTATTAGTGGAATCCAGTTGTATAACAGAATTGTTTTCTGTTACAGCTGGTTAGTTAAAACCTCCTGTAATTTTTTCATTTCTGTTATGTTACTTTTGAGTCTGTATAAGTACAAGTATGAGTCCCGTATTTCTTTAATACTTTCAATCGATACAATCACATTTCTTACATGGTATCAGATACCAAAGGGGAATTTTAACTTTCTTTCGTTCCTATTACCTGTTAATACAAACCTCCATTAAACCTGCAACTACTATCACCTACAATGGTTAGAACAACTCAAACCAATCAAGCTTTTTCTTCCGCTGCTAATCAAAACTTCAACATAAACAATCATCATCTTTTTCTACCACTACCATCTCCTCCATATAAACAACAACAATTATCTTCTCCTTCTCAACCACCACCACCACCGTCAACTTCACAACCTTCACCTCAACCACCACCATCAACACAACATCTACAACATACCCCTATAAACTATCCTCATCACACATCACCGTCACAGATTTATTTTCACCAACAACAACAACACAAACAACAACCTCTACAATTTCAATTTCAACAACAACAACCACCACATTTATATAACCCAATTGGTTCTCAAAACAGGTTTAGTATTCCTTTTCAGAACATCTCAAATTTTGTTTCTGTTAAACTAGATGCTTCAAATTATCTTGTATGGAAAGATCAGATCTCTTCCATCTTGATTTGTAATAGTCTTTTTGGATTTTTTGATGGGTCAATTTCTCCAGAATCTCCTACTAGTTTGCTTAATAATGTTCAGATTCACAATCATAACTATCTTGAGTGGTTACAAATGGATAAATCTTTTGGTTCTTGTATTAATGTGGCGGTTGATAAATCTTTATCCTCTGAACTTCTTGGAAATATATCTGCTCGAGAGAAACGGTTACATCTAGCAAAGTTGTTCAGTGAATAATTTTTTACTAGAAAATCTATGCTACGATCTCAGTTACATTCTATTAAGAAAGGATCCTCTACAATTAGTGAGTTTCTTCATCAGTTGAAGACAACAGTTGAAGACAACAGTTGAATCTCTTGCGGAAATTGGTGAACCAGTTCAAGATGCAGATCTAGTGATGTATGCCTTGTGAGGTCTTGGTAGAGATTATATTTGTTTTATTTTTAGTGTTCAGAATAGGAAAACTCCTCTGCCTTTTTCTGAACTCAGATCTTAACTCATTAGTCATGAACAATTTTTAAATGAACAAGATATTGATTCTTTTTCTACTCTTATTTTTGATCCATAAGACTCAACTTTCTTTGTTAAGAAACATATTCCTTCTACACTTCTTATGTCAGGAAACCTTATATGCCTTCAACTTTGAATTCTCCTATCCATTCTTCAAATGCTTCTAGTTTTAAGAAAGCTGATTCTAATCCAGCTCAGAAAGTTGATTATGGCTCCACTCCTTGTCATATATGCAACAAGTTGGGTCACTTTGCAAGTAGATGTAGATTTAGGTATGTTGCGTCTAAGAACAGTACTGCACCACTTCAAAAGGCCTTTGTTGGACTTGATTTAAATGCAGGAAGTAATCCCACTACTCCTTGGTTTTCCAATAAATTTGACTATAATGTTCAACTTCCTTCTGGAAATGCATATGAATCTGGTGGTTATTGGTATCACAGTGCTTCTGGTCCAGTGTGGATACCAGATTTTGGTGCAACAAGTCATATGACAAACGACTCTGTCTTACATAATTGTTCTCATAATTTTGGTCAGGAACAAGTAATGGTTTAAAATGGTAAGTTTCTCCCAATCTCTCTAACTGGTTCTTCTACTTTATTTACTTCTTCTAATAATTTTACTCTCAACAAAGTTCTTTATGTTCCTTATTTAAAACATAATTTGTTGTCAATTGCTAAATTCACTCTTGATAATAATTGTGTATTTATCTATCCATAGAGATATGAAATCAAGTCACTGAGGAGCAACCATATTCTGGCTAGAGGGAGGATGCAGAATGGTTTATATCCCATCATGTCTTATTCAACATCTACACATGTTGCTTTTACTACCATTGCAGCATCATCTACTATTTGGCATGCCAGATTGGGTCATCTTGCAAAGAAAAATTTTCAGAAGCTTGCTAGTGCTGAGGATATCAAGCTTTCAAATAAACACTTTGATTTTGTTTGTGGTTCTTGTCAATTAGGGAAGCAAAAGTGTTCACTTTTTCATGTTACTATTTTGTCTCTGCTACTCCTATCTTATTAGTACATTGTGACATCTGGGGACCTGCTCCTATGTAGTCTTATTTAGGTTATAGGTATTACATCCTATTTGTGGATGATTGTATTAAGCTTAATTGGATTTATCCTATGAAGAATATAGCAGATAGTGTTTATTGTTTCAAGCTGTTCAAATCTCTTGTTGATAATCTTTTTGATATAAGAATTAAACATTTTCAATGTGATGGTGCTTTGGAACTGACTAAAGGACCTTTTAGAGAATTTCTAAACTCTTTTATAATTGATTTAAGAATTTCCTGTCCACATTTACATCAACGGAATGGCTCTGCAGAGAGAAAACATAGGCAGGTTACTGAAATTGGCAATACTTTATCTTCCAATACTTCTCTTCCAAAAATTTTTTTGGCTTGATTCTTTCTTGTAGCTGTATTTTTTATTAACAGATTGCCCAGCAAAACTATTGCTTACAAGACTCCTTATGAAGCTTTGTATAGTGCAAATCCAGAGTACTCCTTATTGAGGGTCTTTGGGTTTTTATGCTACCCAAACTTGGTTCTTTATAGAAAGGATAAGCTTAGTCCCAAGTCTGCATCTTGTGTTTTTCTTGGGTACAATATCCATCATAAGGGCTATAGATGCTTGGATTTATCTACTTCTAGGGTGTATGTTACCACTCATGTGGTTTTTTATGAAACTAAGTTTCCTTTTGTAGTGCTTCATCTGGTTCCACTATTTCAGTTTCTCCTCTAGTTTTACCTGTGCATCCTTCTACAAAACTACTACACTAGATTTCTTAAGCATTCTTTATGTTCCATCACTACCACCTTTTTCACATATTTCTCTTGATTTTGTGCCTTCTCCAAGTGATATTTTACCCTCTGGTGCACCTGCAATAACAATTATTTTACCTTCTGGAGTTCATACAAGATCAAAATCAGGTATTCATGTTCCTAAATATTTGCCCAAAGATTTTGTTACAAATTGTTTACTTAAACATCCTATACCCACTGCTTTTCTTTCATTGGTTGATCCTTTTCCTGAACCAAAAACTTTTAAGGAAGCTATTATGCATCCTTTTTGGATTAAAGCTATGCATAATGAATATGAAGCATTACATGATAATAATACCCGGAGTCATGTTCCTTATGATCCCTTTATGAATGTTCTGAGCTGTAAGTGGGTATTTAAGACTAAACTGAAGGCAGATGGTACAATTGAGAGACATAAAGCAAGATTAGTTGCTAAGGGCTATCATCAGGTAGATGACATTGATTTTGAGGAAACATTTTGCCATGTTGTCAAGGCTACTACCATCAGATGTGTCTTGAGTCTTGCTATTGCCAATAACTGGAGTATGAGGCAATTGGATTTAGTAATTTCTTTTTATATGGTTTTCTATCTGAAAAGGTTTATATGGAGCAGCCTCCTGGATTTGTTGATCCTCAAAATCCAACACATGTTTGTCTTCTTCAAAAATCACTCTATGGGTTAAAACAAACTCCAAGGAATTATCTTCCCACTTGTCCCTTCCTTGCAAGTTTTTTTGTGATAACTTGGGAGCTGGAAGTCTTACTGCAAATCCCATATTTCATGCTCGTACCAAACACATTGAAGTTGATTATCATATGATCAGGGATCTAGTTAAGTTTGAGTTTCTCAAAGTCTCTTACATTTACACTTTGAGTCAGATTGCTGACTTGTTCACTAAAGGTTTGTCCAAGGCTCATTTTGGTGTTCTTAAGGACAAACTTATACCTTCTTTCCAGGCATCGTTTGAGGGGATGTAAGAACTAATAAGGTATAGCTACTCTAATGGTCCATTTTCTGTTAGTGGAATCCAGCTTATAACATAATTGTTTTCTGTTACAGCTAGTTCGTTAAAACCTCCTGTAATTTTTTTATTTCTGTTTTGTTACTTTTGAGATTGTATAAATACAAGTCCGATTCATGTACTTCTTTAATACTTTTAATTAATACAATCATATTTTTTACAATCTTCACACAAAAAACCCTCTATTGAAAATATAAACCCTGTATGTAGGTTCTTAATTTTACTGGTCTTTATCTTCTTTACTTACACAACGACTTAATCCATCTGAAAAGTAGAGCAGAAGAAAAAGAATATAACCACGCCCTAATAAAATAATGAAGTGGGAACTGGGAAGATAGTTACGTAGTAGTTGCGACAAAGTAATCCCTAAATCATCACGCTCACACCTAACTAATCTCGACCGTTAGCGGGGTTCACCGCAATAACCGTCGCATGGGTCCCAATCAATGGCATTTCAGTAAAATAACTGTAAACCCATGTCTGTTTATGGTTTCCTCTTCCCTCAAAACTTTCTTTATTTATGTTCTCTTCTACCGATCTGAACCGAAGAGAAACAAAACAGAGAGAGAGACTCTGGTCCCTGGCGAGAGTGAAAGAAAACTGTCGGCAGTTTTTTTTTCCCCAAGCTTCTTCTTCTTCTCTAGAACTCTCAGTCAACCGGAAATCTGACACAACTACCACTTCTAAAAATCTGACGGCCCACATTCAACAAAATGTATAACTCCCGCCATTTTTTCAGCTTCTACATTACTGTTCTTTTTGTGTTTTTATCAGTTGTTCTTCTTCAAACTCATTCTCTTAAACCCATTACTGACACACATTGGCGTTCTGCCTCTGCTACCTGGTACGGTAGCCCTATGGGCGATGGAAGTACTGGTGAGTAACTTACCTAACAGTCAAAATCACTTGACTTAAGCTAAACATATGAGTTTTTGAGAATGCATGTGATAAATTCAGTAAGGTAATTGTTTAATTTTAGTTTAACATTGCTAATTATGATTAATGATGTGTTACGGTGAAGTAATTAATTGCTGTTTTTGTTTTGTTCTGGGTTAAAACAGGTGGGGCATGTGGATATGGATCATTAGTAGATGTGAAACCGTTTAGGACAAGAGTAGGGGCAGTAAGTGATGTATTATTTAACAATGGAGAAGGGTGTGGAGCATGTTATAAAGTGAAATGTTTAGATAAGAGTATATGTTCAAGAAGAGCTGTTACTGTAATTATAACAGATGAATGTCCGGGTTGTAGAGCTAATCATACCCATTTTGATTTGAGTGGGGCTGCTTTTAGTCGTATGGCTATTGCTGGTAATAGTGCTCAGCTCAGAAACCGAGGTGAACTCACAGTCGTCTTCAGAAGGTATGAAACGCCACCGACTTTCCTCCCTAAAACGATATTTTATCTATCTGTTTTGTGTTTTTTCATTCTTTCTTCCTCACACTCACTCTCTCTCTATAACGGTCTTTTTCTGTTTTGTACTTTCTGTTTGATTCTCTTTTAGAAGTGTGTTTTTATCTTCTCAGTGGTGACAGATAAACTTGCACTTCCGGTTAGTAGTGTCTAATTTCTAGGCTTCTAGCAGAGTAGTTGCTTCACCTACCGTTCTATTAGTGGAAAAGTAAACGTGTACTGGTGGTTGGGATTGTCTTGTTTACCCACGTTTATCTTTTTTATCTTCCTTCTACCAGTACCAATCAACTTCCTTAAATTAGTGGAATGTCCTTTCTTTTTAAATGATTTATTATGACTCATTGGACGAAAATGATTTAGTGAAGCCTTTTCATTTCAATGGCTTTCTTTTTCTGTAATTCAAATTTTTTAATGCAGTTAACCAAGTTTCTGAAGCTGTTTTTGACGAAAACAACTTTAAAGTGAGTTGCTACTGTTCTGAGAATGTTACTGGGAGCTCGAGGATGAGCCCAAAATTAAAAAGTACTAAAATTTATAACTGATTAATTTCCTTATTTTCATCAAATAGTACTGGTTTTAGTGTTTTCTTTAGTTTGTTACAGCATCCACAGTCATGCGATGATACCCATCGATCAAAGATCAAAAAATTTGATCTTTGATCCGGCTCAAAAACAGCGGAGGATGATCAAGCGAGGGGCTAAAGTACAGTTTACGTTCAAGCGAAGTATCAAGATATCGCTTAAAAAGACGGACGAAAGACTAACAATTCGCCTGGTACAAGCGAGATACTAGTCTATTGCATACAAAAAAAACATACAGGCTAAATCCCAACATTTCGCCCATGTTCTTAGCGAAATCTCTGTATCTCGCTTGTATAAACGAAGTACCAAAATCTCGTCTAGGATTTGTGCGAAAAAATTGTGTCAAAAGAGCCGGGCGGGATGCTGGAGTGCCGCTTGCACATAAGTGATAGAGTAGAATATCGCCTATATATCAACGGTCACACCTGAGCGAGGCGTTGGAGTCTCGCCCAGCTCCAAACGAAACCTTGGAGCCTCGCCCAGCTCCAAACGAAACCTTGGAGCCTCGCCCAGGTCCAAGCGATACCTTGGGGTGCCGCCCAACTTCAAGCGATACCGTAGCATCTCGCCCTTGTTCAGAAATTTTAGGCGAAATCTCTGCTATTCGCTTATGTGTAGGCGAGCTTCTGGTGACTCGTCTGGTAGAGCGAAAGTTTAGCATCGCGCTTGAGCTGGCGAAATGTCACCTCTTCGCCCGTGTTTTTAAGCGAGATGCTTGGCCTTCGTCTGTTCACAAGCGAGAGGTTAGAATTTCGCTCGACTATAATTTTTAGTCGACGATCAACGACTTCTTTTAATCCTGAACAGTGATTTTGAATGATTATAACCAAATATAATCGCACGGCTGTGGGTATTTTTTACCGATCATCGATCAAATATAATCTTTGATCGTCAATTTAATCGATGATTGGAGATGCTCTTACTAAGCGCCGTAAGCTGACTGTAAAGGAGTAAAACAAAATAATTGAGTTTATGATCTTCTTTGTTGCCGATAAATAAATTCTTTCCTTACTGGGTCCAACCATTAATGACTGTTAGGTCAACAGGACACCTTTTCTTGTCATAAAGTAGAACAAACTCTTTGGTGTTCAACATGGGTGGGACCATTTTGCACCCCCTAAAAGTAGGGGTCTCAGCAATTTTGTTCTAGTTTATTACCTGAACAATCCAGAACCAAATTTCGTCGATCAGATCCAAATCATAATTCTAACTTTGATTCAATTTGCAGGACTCCATGCAAATACCGAGGTAGGAACATTGCATTCCATGTTAATGAAGGATCAACTCAGTTCTGGTTATCGATTCTAGTGGAATACGAGGACGGGGATGGAGATATCGGAGCAATGCACATAAAAACGGTATATGTCCATGCCTATTCCAATAAACTTAATCGCAATTATTCTGTTTTAGACTTTTGAATCAGTAAAATTTGATTATGATTGTGAGTTATGTTATTTTGCTAAATTGCAGGTAGACTCACCTAACTGGTTAAAGATGAAACATTTATGGGGCGCAAATTGGATTATAAACACAGGGGCAAAGTTGAACGGACCATTTTCACTGCAATTAACATCACTTTCTAGCAAAAGAACTCTCTCTGCTAGACAAGTCATTCCTAGTAATTGGTCACCTAAAGCCACTTACACTTCACGCCTTAACTTCTCTAAGAAAATTAGAGGTTAATAACCAAATTACCCAAGTAACTCTCCCTTCATCTTCTACCACTATTACTAAGTAATTACATACATATGAAGTACTGTCGTGTAGATTTTGCTATAGATATGGAAATTGGAATGTTGGCGGGTGAGTCATATAATTAACCCTAGAGCAAAAGCAACTACCATCTTTATATTAGAGGAAGAAGTAGAGTTGTTTTTTGTTTCTTTTTGAGAAGATAAGAGCGTATAGCCGATGGGTAAAAACCCAATATCGTGGTTTTTTTCTTCTTTTTGTTTTAGTTAGTTTGTTTTGGTTATGATGTCATTGGAGTGTAAGTAAAACTTTGTAGCCATCTCCTGAAAGGAGAGAGAGCGGTGCTTACTATTTGTGGATGTCGGTGTATGGTCCCATTTTATGTTTGTGGTTTTGTTTGTATTGAGTTTGATTTTGATGAATGAATGCACGTGCTGTTGGTAGCTTTCTAGAGATAATGTAGCTTCGTATGTGGTATGTGTGGAATGTGAAAGAAGTAGGGTTCTGTTTTTGTTGATGCAAGTTATTATGTAGCCTCTCCTTCTTTTGTCTTCAATTGATGATGAGTGGTCATTGTCCCTATACGAACGAAGGCTTATTAATTAAGTTCAATCTTTATTTTCCTTAATGATCACAACCTTTGTCACTCCTGCGAATCGGTTTTGAACTTATTTTGATTATTTTCTCCCATGGGCACAAGATTGGCTCTCAAGATTTCGCATGTTTGGCTCACTTTTACTTTCATCTGGATCTTTCTGAATTGGTCTTGCGATTCGATTTATCAAGTCCTCATAAATTTGGAACCTATCGGCTAGATTTAAAGAAAGTCTTATGATGGAATTTAAGTTATTTTAAACTTGGAAAAAATATAAAATGTCAAATCTAATGGTTTCTAAATTAGAAAAATCCACATTTTTTCCAAAGTATGTTCTAAAGTTTTTTGGAAGCGAGCTTGGAAACCAAGTGAGAAAGGTAATCCGATTAGCGCTCAGCTGCAAATTAAAATAGTTCTCAATCTACTGGAAAAAATTCCAAATTGCACCAAGGGTAAAAAACAAAGCGAGAAAGGCAATCTGATTAGCGCTCAACGTAAATTGAAATAGTTTTCAATCTATTAGAAAGCAATTCCAAATTGCACCAAGGGAAAATCCAAACGGCAATCTAAACTGCTTTCAGGATTATACAATAGTAAAATGTGTCAAAACTTTCTCTCTCCTAAAAACTTGCGATAAGATAACCCACAACCGCTTAAGCTATTTCTGCCCAGATTTTCTCCTTAGTAGAGGTGTAAAACGGGCCGGCATAGCCCAACATAGCTCATTAAGAGGCGTGCCCAGCGTGCTATGTGTCGTGCCAGAGATTAAGACGTGTTGTGTTATGCCGTGCTTGAGGGCGTACTGTGTCGTGCTGTGTTGTGTCTGCCATATTTATTTTATATTTTAAAAATTGATATTTTTTAGATTTTAGATAGTATATGTGTTGTTATAGAAATAACTCAACATAACGAAGATAAAATATTAAAAGTCGGTTAGAATATTTTTTTTTTATAAAATATAATAAAATGTGTTGTATTATACCGTATTGGGTAGTGTTTTATAATGTTATGATGTGCTTTCTTAGCATGTTGTGTTGTGCTACGTGCTTATC
Organism: Papaver californicum; assembly: GCA_023531435.1. Lineage (NCBI taxonomy): Eukaryota > Viridiplantae > Streptophyta > Magnoliopsida > Ranunculales > Papaveraceae > Papaver > Papaver californicum. Next base: position 3,412,479 of record JAJJMC010003557.1, read on the forward strand.
CGTGCCATGTGCTGTGTTGTGCCACTTTGTCGATTAGTCTGGCCCAGCACAACACATGAAGCTTCGTGTTACGCCGTGTTGGGCTAACTCACGTGCTGGGATGGGCTGTGCTCGTGCTGGCACGTCCCAATTTAAATCTCAAGTTCATTCTTAGTTTCTAGTTTTTTTCTCGACAATTAGGGTTTCTTGTTGGGAGTTTTATTGGTTGTTGTGTTCTTCAAATCTCACAATTTGTGTTTGTAGTGGTGATTCAAGCTAAGGGCTAGTGTTAAAACAACAAGTTCTTGCTGTTGCAGATCTCTTCCAGGAGAAGAATTCTTTTAACATCAATGGAAACCACTTCAAGGAAAACTCGCTTAGCGTCGACTATAACAACTCCTCCAACAGACTCATCAACAACAACAACAAAAGATACCGAGACTCTGATACCGATTCAAACCGATTTAGACCTATTTCGACCGCTCCAGAAAACCCGTGTTACTTCTATTGTAATTTAGATTACTGTTATTGTTGCTCTTTATACAAAAGATTAAAAACCCATGGTTGAATCAAGAGATAAAACCCTTGGCTTAACCAAAACCGTTGGTTGGATCTTTCAAAAGATCCCACTGTTGCTTCACTGCAGAGTGCAAATTGATTTGTTTCAAATACATTTTGCCTTTTATGATATTGTTACTTAGTTGGTCTTTAGGAATAATTAGAATGGTTAAAATTGTCAAATTTTTGTCAGGAATTCGTGGAGTCTCTATAGCTTTGATGATTGTAATCTGATCCTTGATTACCCCTGTATCGAATCTGATTTTCAATCGGTTTTATCTATTAATATATAAGGCTTGTCTTTTTTTCGAAAAGAAAAAAAAATGATTCATACTTATTTGTTCTTTTTGAATGTCACACTCTTTCTATACTACATCTAAAATGAATTATTTGTTTTTTTACTCCATATTTACACTTGTCTTAATTAATTGGTTTCCATTTATTTTAAAATTGAAATTAAAAATTAATCTGTTTAAACATAACTAAATTTATTATCTAATTATAAAATTATAAATAAATTTCTTTTAAATAAAATTTATAGACTTATATTAAAATATAATAAAATTGCATTGATAAAAAAAAGTTAAACTTAAAATTATATGACTATATTGTATTTAAAAATACTTAAAATTACATAATGAAAATACAAGATAAATATCTAGGAGTAGATATTTAAATTAAATTAGATTGACTAAAAGCAATAAACTTAAAAACATGATTAGATTATATTTATTGAAATCAATAAACTTGAAAATATAATTCAACTACGTTTAACTTTCATCGAGTGATCTGATTTCCACTCGAACATATTAAGCTTCATCTTTGGAAGGGTTGTGGGGTGTAAATTTTGGGTTAAATATGGGAGCAGTGTCTTTAAAAATTTGGTAGACAAGATCAAATTAAAATTCTTTATTCTTGTTGCTCTTAAATTATTCCCTTTTGGTGCTCGCTTACAAAAAAAAAAACTAATATAGTATCAGGTTTGAAGATCAACAATTTAAGATATATATGTACTTGAAAAATATGTACAATTTGTTCAACCGTTATTCCTGACGACCTATTTTTAAAAATCAAAGCTTGGATGCATATATAGATTACAATTTCATTTTTGATAAGTGCAAACCTATTTTTTATCTTATGCATTAATCTCCCGTTTTCATTCCCATAATCTTCTACCTAAACTTGGAACACCCTCTCCCAAAATTTACTCCTTGTGATATCGGCATGTTGTCTGACATTCAAATCAAGGGTCACACTTTTCAAAGTTCTTGTGATAGCTAAGTTTTCATTTACATCATACACAAACATATTTGCAGAAATTTTCTATGAATGAAAAGAAGATATGAAATAAAATGACAATTTTAGATAAGATGGAAAAGAAAATTTTGATATTTTACTATGGGTTTATTTGAGTAGAAGAACTCAATTTATAGAGAAATTTCATAAATTAGCCATTGAAAATACCAATCGGATTGACGTTCAAAGAAAATACGTGGATCTAAACTAGTCGTTCGTTATTTACGTATCTGATATGAGTCTAGTATTAGCATATTGGTTTGGATTATCACAAATGTTAATTATCATAATTGTTTGGCAGTTTTAATATAACAATGAATCATTATAAAAAAGGGTGTTGTATAATCACTATGGTTATGGAGTGAATAATATTGTTTGAGAGATTCTCTCGCAGAGTTTGATTACACTCTTAACGTGATCATTGGAGGTTTTTAGGAGTTTCCACCGAAGAAAACTCGTCTTGTTACGTAAGCACGTACAATTGGTATCTAGAGCCTGCAAGATCTCTGGTGTTATAATTCGTAGTTATTTGCTTGGTCATTCATTTCAAATAAGAAGAAAATGGGAAGAATTTCAGACTGAAGATTTGAAATATATCTTGTTTTTTCTGGAGTTTGAAGATTCATTCCACATTGGGATTTATCTTGTTTTAAAGAGTTTAAAAAAAAAGCACTATTTTATCCAGGAGAAAAATGGTGTGTCAGCATGGTTGTGTAGAGTGTGTTCTTCCTGAAATTTTGAAGTTGTGCATCAACTTCAAACAAGAACTTGATGATATGGTAAAATGGAAGAAAGCTCGATGTGCTTATGATCAATCAATGATTGAGTTTAGCAGACAAGATTTTAAAGCGAAAAATGAAATCACACGTATCAAAGCGAAAAATGAAATCACACGTATCAAGCTTAAAAATCCCATATCTTTTGATATCGATGATTTCTTTCCCATTTTCAAAGAGCAACTTGAAGAATCTATTACTCAAATACTTGATGTTGGATGACAAAGATTGCAAGTACTTCTATAACTCTTTCAAAAAAGTTGCAGAAAAACATGAAATTGGACAAACATATGATCCATATGGTTTATGTTATGGTTTCATTGAGAATGCATCACTGAACAAATATCGCGTACCGAGAATGCATTGTAGTGCCAATGCACTATTATGTTGTGATGCATGATTGAGAATGCATCAATGAACCAATGTTGCGTACTGAGAATGCATTATAGTGATAAGGAACTATTATGCCGTGATGCATGATTGAGAATGCATCACTGAACAAATTTTACGTATCCGCGAGAGCATCATAGTGCTAATGCACTATTATGCCGTGATGCATGATTGAGAATGCATCACTGAGCAAATGTTGCGTACTAAGAATGCATTATAGTGCTAAGACACTATTATGCCGTGATGCATGATTGAGAATGCATCACTGACCCTATGTGGAGTCCCCGAGAGCGCATCATAGTGCTGATGCACTATTATGCCGTGATGCATGCCCGAGAATGCATCACTAGAAAGTGCAGTAGATGAACGTCACATATCCTCCTTATATCCACTTGTATAAATGCAAATAAAACATATATATGGAGGAAGTATTGGTTGGAAATCGATGATGCTTAGCTATGCTAACCAGGAAGAAAAATAGCCTTAGTTATGCCAACCAGTTAGCGGATTATCCTAGAGGCACCAACTAGTTAGCGGATTATCCTAGAGGCGCCAACCAGTTAGCGGATTTTCCTTGAGGCGCCAATCAGTTGACGTTTTTGCCTAGAGGCGCCAATCAATTGACGTTTTTTCCTAGGGGTGCCAATCAGTTAGCGTTTTTTCTTAAAGTACAGTCGATGGATGTCACTTTCCTTTCTTTTATTTATTTGTAAAAATACGAATAAAACATATATAGGGAGGGATCTTTGCTTGAATGTGCGTGAGAGGTAATGCACATATATATGCGATGTGGCCTATACGTTGGAGCATACTTGATGCTTAAGCATCATTATGATTGTAGCTTAACCGATGAAGCTTGAATGTGCATGAGGTGTGATGCACATATATATATATATATATATAAATGCGATATGGCATATACGTTGGAGCATACTTGATGCTTAAGCATCAATATGCTTGTAGCTTAACCAATGAAACTTGAATGTATATGAGCGGTGATGCACATATATATATAAATGTGATGTGGCCTATACGTTGGAGCATAATTGAAGGTTAAGCATCAATATGCTTGTAGCTTAACCAATGAAGCTTGAATTTGCATGAGCGGTGATGCACATATATATAAATACGATGTGGCCTATACATTGGAGCATACTTGATGTTTAAGCATCAATATGCTTGTAGCTTAGCCTATAAAGTTTGAATTATGCGAAAGCATCATTCAATCGTATTGTGTACTCGAGAACACATATTTGCATAGTAAATATCGATAGTTATGCACAAGCTAGTGCATACATTGCAAAAGTCCTTCGGCTTATACTGTCTAGGATTTGCTTGGCCTTTGGCCTTGCGATAAAGTGGGAATTGATGCTGGTTTTGCCTTAATAAGCTTAAGTTGTTTGTTCCTTTCGAATTGACACTTTGATGAACTAAGGTCATGTTTGATCCCTTGAAGGTACGGGTTGGGTATGTAGGCAGCCGAAATGTAATGCATTGAGGTGCAGCACCTTGTCGCTCATATCATCTAATTAGAGGTGATTGTGATATTATGGTAACTCGTATCATCTGACTCTGTAATGCTAAGTCAAGAGATGATTGTTGCCACACAAGATGAGGTAGTTGCAATTCCATTTGATGAATTGTTCATACTTCCTAGCAACCGTTACGGCATGGAATGGCATGTGCCTGGATGTTGCACCCTTGGAAAGAACAAGATCAGTGCAGGCTCCAGCGTATGGTCGAAGCATAATTGATGATGCAAAAAATTAGGCTTGAAATGGCCTAGGTGATAGTCCAAGGAATGTTTTAGGCCTGGACAATACTTATAAGTACGTGATGCTTTCCAAAGGCATTCACCATTAACTTTAATGGCCTTTTACCCTTTGCAGAATAAGTGTGTGTCGGAATATGGGGTATGGAAACTACGTTTCGAGCATTATGCTTGCAAAGCATGCTTGGAAAGGCAAATCAAAATGCATTTGCCAGTGAGAAGTTAAGCTTCAAGGTCCGGTTATTATCTTTTAAGCCATGCATCGGGGAATTTTGGCCTTCCCAACGCATAGCGCCGGGGGCGGATATTTCCGGTCCGTAACAAATGGTATCAGAGTAAGTTCCGAGAAAATACTAGAGACTGTGCGTTGTGGACTCGTCAAGTGAGTGTTGGTAATGCGACTACAAAATTTTTCCTTAGAAAGAAAAAGGAAAAAAGTTGGAAGAGTAAGCCAACTGTTACGTAAAAAAAAGAGTTTGTGACTACTAGGCCAGTTACTTTGTAAGTTTGTGTTGGACAATTAGGCCAAGTGCCTATGCTAAGAAAAATTGTAACTACTACGTTAGTTACTTCGCTGATATTTGGACGCGCTCAAGTATATTATGAGTTTTTCCAGGCCTTGTTAGACCTTTTTACCATACAATTGGTAACCCGAAAGACCGTTGTTGGAACGGTGGTAGACAACGGGACTGATCATCCTCACCCGTCGCTGGAACGGTGTGTGTTTTCATACCTTCTAGCTCCCACTTACGAGTGGCAACCCGAAAGACCGTTAGCTGTAACGGTAGACTGGCATACGACTATTCTGGTAATCGAATTTGGTATATATTACCAGAACATCGATGCGCACTCGAGACAAGTTCAAGAAATTCAGTCGTGGAATTTTATGCGACTTGCGACTAGTTCGATATGGCATAAATATTGTGAGTATTGAGGAGGCTACGAGGCCAGTTTAAAATGTTTGTAGTTGTTCAGGGAAGACTCAAGTTTTCTCTACACTAGTGGGAAACCCATATAGGAGCTTGAGACTTATTATGTAGATATTATAGACTACATTGTTAGCATGGAATGCCTGTAGCCTTTTGTAGAGAATGTACCCTCAATTCTCCTGTGGGATATAAGGAGGAATACAATATTTTATGTTTTGAGGTGAAGTAAGAAGTAGGCGCACAAGTATGTACGGATATTTCTACGTTCCTACAACTAGGTAGAAGGGTGATTTTATAATTTTAACCCTTGTCAAAAACTCACCATCTACAATAGAGAAGTATGTAGGGAGACAATAGTCGTGACTCTTTACCGCCGACTCAAATGTCTAGGTGATACGAGCATAATTCATACATATTTACCACCTAATTTATACTTGCTGGTATTTATAATTGTATTAGTTTTACTATTTTATTGTTTTAATAGGTGGTTCGCATAAAATCCAAAAATACGAACTAAACACAGCTAAAATAGCTTATTGGTGGATTTTTCCTTAGTGGCTAGTCTGAGATGTAAAAGAAGAGTGAAATTTGGATGCAAAGTTCAACTCTCTGTTGGTTGATGTCACAGCTAGTGAAAAGAGAAGTACGTATAGGGTGGACATGAAAATAGTCAGGTGGAAACAAAGTCTACGTAAAACAGAAGAAAGAAGTGATATGACCGGCTGGGATAAGCAGGTTTGGTATGAAGTTTTGTGGAGGCGTCAGTGAATTAGATGGCTACCGTAGGATAGGGAGGTAGAGGCTAGGTTGTTGGTTGAAGAGTTGGTGGCTCGATCAGGAGAAGAGAGAAGTGTTGGCTTGGGTCCACGTGATTATAAGTGATGGGAGTTGGGTAAAGAAGAAAGAAGGAATAGCTAGACCTAGGCGTAGGGTCTGCTAGATAAAAGTATAGAGAGAATAGGTTAGAAAAGTGAGTATAAAAGGGAAGAAAAAACGTAAGAGTAAGGAGAACTTTTCTGAAGGTTTTCTTCTAGTTTCTTTTTAGGTTTTGTGGTAGGTTAGAGTAGAGGGAGGCAGCTAGGTCAGTAGGTTGTTCTGGATTGGATGGAGGTAGAGTAGGCTGTACGTGAGAGTAGGGAGCAAACAGAGACAGGAACTGAACAACAGTGGGAGACAGACAGACGGAGTTTTTGGGAGTTTGTGAAGAGGACGGATGGTACAAATAGAGATAGAGATAAGACGTCCGGAATCCGGCGTTTTCGCTGCAACAAGACCGGTTTATTCTCTTCTTCTCTACTTTCGTTTATTATTTTTATGGGTTTTGAGAAACCCATTACCATCTCCATGTTCTAATTAATTTGTAACTAGGGTTTAATGTTGAAACCACTTAAAGTTTTAGATCAATTAAATGAAGTATTTGATACAGACTATTATGATTTGAATAGATTAATTCCATGATTTTGATTTATTGAATTTTATTAAACAATTGTGATTTCGTTAGATGGTACACGCTTGGCCTAGGTTTTTGATGTTCCATGCTTTTAGTATACAATTGTTATTTTGAAAATCTACTTGTTGCAAATGTATTTGTCTACTTATTTGATATTTCATGCTTGGGTTAAATCCTTATGGGGTATGATTAGAATAGCCAGGTATTATTTGTGGACCTATAATTAGTTTCATATAATTTTTTCGCTAACGCAATTTGATGGTGTATGCTTGGACTTTGAACTTTTGATGCACTATGCTTAGGGCGTCCCAGTGATATTTGCGACTCTAAATATTCAGGAGTTATGTTTTACTTCAGTAATTAAATATAAATAGTGGTGGATACTGAGAACCCTGGTTACTATTTCTCCCATTTGATTTATTTTTATTAGTTTAGTTTGTTTTATTATTTCATTCATAATTCTAAAAATATAAAAATATTATTTCTGATTAGTTTAATTGAGATATTAATTGTAATATTTTCCAGTTCCTTGTGGGTTCGACTCGTACTTGTCGTTGTCTGCATTGTAGACATCGTGCGATTGCGGTTATTTTATATAGGGTATTCTAAAATCCTATCACTTTTTGGCGCCGCTGCCGCGGAGCGGTTGTGGAATATTGTAATTAGTATTTTTTATTTTCTATTCGTAGTTTAGGTTTTATTTTTATTTTTTATTTTGTATATATTTTTATTTTTATTTTTATGATTTTTAGTTCGAGTTGACTCGTTTGTGTTTTAGTATCTCTTTTCAGGTACTTTTTCGAGGATGATGACTCCTTCTCAGGAGACGTCATCTAAGATGACACTTCGGGAATATATGGATTTGTCACGACAAAAGGAAGTTCTTGCCTCACCTATGGAGACGTCGTCTAATATAACACTTCGGGAATATATGAATCGTCACGGCATAAGGAAGTTTTTGCTTCACCTCTAGTAAGTGAAGAATCACCTCTAATATTATATGAGAAGTATTATAAACACAGACCGCCTAGTTTGGAACAAAGATTGAGAGTTCTGGAATGCCAGAAATTATTTGATGATGATGATCAGTCTTGTGGTGACTCTCTGTTCCATACAGAACATGTAGATGACCCTGTGGATGATTGTAGATGATTTGCCTAATTTCATAGATGAATCTATCTCACAAGATCATTCACCCGACTTAGTGGTTGTTTCTAGACCTCTAGACTTCCAGAAGTTACCTAATTTAGGGTTAAAATTGTGTGCTTCTCAAGTTTTATTGGATCACTTTGCATCCAAATACCCAGAGAACTTGTCTGTTCCTGACATTGTGCATGAATCAGTTGATATTTCCCCAATCCCAATATTATCCCCATATTTTGTTCTTTACGCACTTCCGAGTGTAGTGAAAACTTGGTTTGGGGGTAATCCCTTATTTTTGATAGTTTCAGTGTCTCTGTGTCGCTATAATATAATTGTGAAACTGTCATTTGTATATATTGTATTTTGGGTTGATCCCCAAATTTTCAGGTTATTAGTGTATGTGGATTATTTTTGTACATATCCAGTAGGTAGATTTTTATTTTCGTATTTTCTTTTTAGGATTTTTGTTTATTTTTATTTTTGGTGTTCTTTGTTATTACTATCGTTTGATGTATGTTACAGAGAATACTGCTTTTCTTGCGTCAATCAGGTGAGACGTTCCAATCCCTACTCTTTGATTTACATTTGTTTCTCCTATTTATATTTATTGCATACCATTTTAGGTTGCACGGTTTGAAACATTGAGGACAATGTTAAATTTAGGTTTGGGGGTAGAGTTTCAGAAAATTGATGCCAATAAAGAAACTCTGAAATTTTGAAACTTGTGAATTATTCAGGATGACACTAAACATTCTAGGTAGATGGAAACATATCTCTTATCTATAGGAATTGGTGTGCCCGGCTAAATGGTCTATTCATATCTGAATGCACTCAGGTGTTAGAAATAACATGATAATCATTGAACAAGCATATCTCGAGATCATCATAATCATATCACTTTCTATTTTTATTTTTTGCAAATTTTATTTTTCTCTAAGTGATTTGGTGGGGCCCTAGTATTGCCATAAGGTCGTAGCTCGGATGAATTTGATATTTAATTTTGTCAAAAAAAACATTTTGACACTTTGATAACAAAATGTGTGTGTTTTCCCTGTCTCCGTCGCCTAAGCAAGCGTGGAATGCAGGATCCATGAGAACTATTACGTAATATGATGAAAAGAAGCATGCGCTTAGATTCAAAAAATCTAATCATGTAGTCGTGAAAAAAAAAAGAAAAAAAAAAGAAAAAAAAAAGAAAAAAAAAAGAAATTTTATGTATATAAATAATAATAAAAATAGTAGCATCCGATCCGGACTTTATACTAATATTTTGCGAAACAACGTTCACCTTAGTCAATATATGCATTATTTATCATTTCTATATCTATATTCTAATCTATCCTTGTGTTTGAATTTGATTGATTTTGAGCAATGTGAATTATATCCAGTTTTGGATGTTCAATGATTATTTGAGTAGGGTTTGCATTCTTATATGAATTTTAGTACGCTGAGTGCAAACTCGTGTACAACAATTGGATCCATACAAGGTAATGATTCTTATAGTCAAAGAATTTAGAACACCAACTAAATAGATAACCAACACCGTGATCAATACGAATCCTTGAAATTGAACCGTAGATTTCAAATCGGGATTTGAGATTTAGAACAGAAAAATCATGAGATAAGTTATTTACAACAACCATTGATGAATTTTGAGACGTGGGTTTGTTAAATTGTTCATCTAATTGTATTTCATCACTATCACCAGCTGGTTCTGAAGATTCATAATATGGAGGTGTTGGTTTTAGCCTTTTAGCTAGTGAAGATGATATTTGACGTGAATAATAGGGTTTTTCTCACGCCCACAACAGGCGCTTTCTTAGCCAGACGCCCAACACAGGCGTTAATCTAGGCGAACGCCAGATTACCAAGCGTGCTTCTGGCGTTACGTTCCGTTGGACGTGCTCTTGGGTGAACGTTTCATCAGGAGGAATTCTGGTTCACGCCTGACAAATGAAACGCACGTCTAGTTAAACGCCTGGCACCAGACGGAGAGCCAGCGTCACGCCTGGCACGAGACGCACGGCTAGATTAATGCTCCACCATAATATGGTTTGGTCCAGTTTCTGGGATCATTTTTGATCCCAAACAGTAAAAATACTGGACCAAAACCCAAATTTGGTCACCCCACTGTGATTGATTTTGGGCGGACCAAAGACCAAATTTGGGTTTGGTCCATGATTTGGTCGCACCACTGTGGGTGCTCTAAATACACATCTTATCGAGTTGGGATTCACCGGTTCTATTGCAGATAGCTCTTTGTTTGTTAAAATATATAATTCAATTACTATTATGTGCTAATATATGTTGATGACATCATAGTCACAGGGTCTATCAAGGAGGCGTGTGATGAGTTAATTCGCAACTCGGGTGAGGAATTTGCAGTCAAGGATTTGGGATCCCTTACTTATTTTCTAGGTATAGAAGTGCTTCGTCAAGGGAAAACTCTCATTCTCAATCAAAGGAAGTACATTAGAGATTTGCTGTGCTGAACAAATTTTGATGGCCTCAAAACAATTTGCACAGCATTGGCAGTACAAACAAAACTTTAAAAACAAGGTACAACTAAGTTCACTGATGCGACTTTGTACCGCAGTATTGTAAGGGCTTTACAATATCTGCATCTTACTAGACAGGACATATCGGTTGCAGTAAATAAGGCATGCCAATATATGCATGATCCTTATGTGGAACACCGGAATTAGTAAAGCGCATATTGCGATACCTCAAGCACATAATCAACTATGGTATTTTCTTCAAACAGACTTCAGACTTGTCTCTCCATGCATATTCCGACTCAGATTGGGCTGGAAATTTAGACGACAGACGATCCACTAGTGGATATTGCATATACTATGGGGAAAATCTTATCTATTGGAGTGCACAAAAGTAAAACACGGTGTCGAAGTCAAGTACGGGGGCCTGAATATCGTGGTATTGCAATTGCAACTTAGGATCTTATTTGGATACAATCCTTGCTAAAATAATTAGGTATTACTTCCTCTCCTCCTTCCTTGTGGTGTGACAACTTGGGGGAAACATATCTAACTACAAATCCAGTATTTCATGCTAGAACTAAGCATATTGAAATTGATTATCGCTTTGTTCGTGAGAGAGTGGAAAACAAGCAACTGCAAGTGTTGTTTATCTCCTCAAAAGATCAATTAGCTGATATCTTTACGAAATGCCTAATTTCTCCAAGAGAGTGTTAAGGATAATCCTTTGAATGAGTATATATCGGCATAATCTATTCTCATTGAAGACTAGAAGAAGTTTTCTCAACTTATGATAACAAGTCTTCCTAATATATCTCCTACATTATTTATCGGAAGTTTATGAATTGTTAAAACTCTGTGAAACAGATTATATATATATATAGTGTAAGTCAGTATTGTAAACATAAGAAAATATATATTCTCAATCTATAAGGTTTGTTTAGTTGGACAATATGAAAGACAATTGAGATATTAATGAGTTGGTTTGATAGGTTAAATTCTTGCTACTATTTGTACGATATATAAGATAATCTGTTTGATCGCGATGCTTTTTCCATATGATTCAGGTGTTAATAGTTGATTCTTTCTGAGAAAAAAATCCGTTCATTGCAGTGCCTGCGGCTAATGGGATTTGAAATTAGGGTTTACTATTACTTAAGCTGATTCTGTGTATTTGTTTGTGATTGCATTTTGGGGTTTTCGCTAATTGAACGCTCTACCATACCAATTTATTAGTAAATTGAATTCCAAGTCCATGGCGTGGATGAGAAGTTTTCTTTTTAAACTCAGACGAACCCTTAATACAATAGCAATGCTTAATAAGAGGACGACGACCTCCATTAGGGATTTGATGGTGGACACCCTTCTTCAATATCAGTCTTGTCTCATGTACAAATTTTAAGAGTTCTTGTTGTTGTTTTGAATAAGTCTTTTTTCCCCCTCATTTTCTTTTTTCAAATTTAGTAGCTATAAACCATTTTGTTGTTAGGTCTGAGCTTGGTTCAGTTTCTTACTTCTCTATGAATCTTCAGTCGTTTGGTGGCGTTATTGATCTTTCCAACGGAGAAAACAAAAGGCGCACTATTAGTAGGTTGTTATTTTTATTTCTATGTTGGGTAATAAGTAGAGATTATGATTTATGTCTTACATTTCATTGAAATGTGTTTGGTTTTCTAGATCGTTGTACCGAAGCCAGCAAAGGGGTCTTAGAGTTGGACTTGGTATTGGGAAAGTGGGTTGAGGTAAATATTAATAACATTGTGTTAATGGTGAGAAAATTTCTCTTATATTACAAAACAAAAGCTGAGCTTCACACATTACAAATGAGAGTACAAGTTCTGTATTTAAAGAAAGTTTAACAGAACCTAACTAGCACACGTACACAGAACCTGTATGCACATGACAAAGTCTAATCTGGCACACGTACATCTCACTTGTGTGCACATAACAGACTTAACAGACACACGTACACCTCATCTGTGTGAGCTTATAACAGTACATCAACTAACTAAGCTTGTCTGTTAAAAACAGTTAAGTCTGTTTCAATACCCCCTTCAAGCTCAAGGGTGGTGCAACAACACTGAGCTTTCCTAAAAACATCATAAACCTTGGACCATGAAGACCCTTGGTGAATATGTCAGCCTACTAATCCAAAGTATGAACATAGAAAACATTCAGTTCTCTTGATTGCACAAGTTCCCTAATGAAATGATATCCAGATGAACATGTTTCATTCTGGAATGCAGCACATGATTGGAAGCAAGATTAATTGAGATAATTTTGTCACGCCCAAGTATTGGAATACCTGTAATTGAGAAATTAAATTCTTCGCGGAGATAACAAATCCAAACAACCTCAGCAGCACTGTGAGCAAGAGTTCTGTATTCAGCCTCTGTGCTGGATCTTGCCACAGTTGTCTGTTTCTTGGAATACCAAGAGATAATATTGGTTCCCAAAAAAATAAAGTAACCACCAGTGGACCTTATTTCATCCACATTACCATCCCAATCAGCATCAGCGTACCCCAGCAAAGAAGTTGATCCTTTAGTAAAATTGAAACCATAATGAATAGTCCCCTTTATGTATCTGAGAATCCTTTTAACAGCAACATGATGAGAAGATCTTGGATTGTGCATAAATTGACAGACCAAATTAACAGGTAGGAGATATCAGGTCTTTTCCAAGTGAGATACTGCAATGCACCTACTAAAGACATGTATTCAGTAGGATTCTCAAACAAGTCTCCAGAATCCTTACTTAGACCTTTAGAAGCAGCAATAGGAGTTTGACATGGCTTAGCACCCTCCATTTGATGTTTAAGTAACAAATCCACAATATACTTAGTCTGACTAAGAAAGAGTGAAGCATTATTTCTCTTGACTTCAATGCCCCAAAAATAATGCAAACATCTCATGTCCTTGATAGGAAATTGAGTTTGCAAGTGAGAAATAACTAAAAGAACAAAGTCTGGAGAACTGCCAGTGAGAAGAATGTCATCCATATAAACCAAGGTTATAGTGATTTGAGGACCAACCTTATGAATGAAGAGAGAAGAGTCAGCAGCTGAATTCACTAAGAAGTAGCAAAGTTGCACTTAACTTTTCATACCAAACCCTTGGTGCATGTTTGAGGCCATAAATAGCCTTGTGAAGAAGACAGACATGATAAGGCATGTATTTATCAGTAAATCCTGGTGGTTGTACCATTTAGACATGCTCCTTCAAATTACCGTGCAGAAAAGCATTACTAACATCAAATTGATGCACTTTCCAAACAAACTGAACTGCCATAGCTAGAATAACTATAATAGTTGTTGGTTTTGCTACAGGGATAAAGGTTTCCTCATAATCAATACCTTGATGTTGGTGAAACCCCTTAGTAACCAATCTTTTTTTATATCTGCCAACAGATCCATCTGGAGTATACTTAATCCTGAACACCAATTATATCCAACAATGTTGTCAATCCAAGTGGGATCAACAAGAGTCCATGTACCAGCATCAATCAAAGCCTTATACTCCTCAGCACAAGCAACTCTCCAAACTTCCTCTTTATTGGCAGCACCAATACAAGTAAGAACAGAGGTAACTTTGCCAAGAAGAGCAACATCCAGAGGATAAACAGAAAAAAAATAAGATTTAGGTGTTTTAATGCCATGTTTTCCTCTAGTGGTCATGCAATTATCATTCTTAGTAACAGGGGGAACAGTGGATGCTGATGGAGGAAGAATATCAGATGTGGATGATGGCAAATAAACAAAGGTTCGGTAACAGTTGAAGGTGGAGTAGGAGGAAGAATAGAGGTGGATGGTGACAAAGGTACATGAGACTCAGTAAAAGTAGAAGAGATCAACAATTTATATGGAAATGAGCTCTCATTAAAGGAAACATGTCTGGAAATATAAATGGTGCCAGTAGTGGGATTTAAACATCTGTAACCTTTATGTTGAAGACTGTAACCAAGAAAAACACAATGTTTGCTTATTTGCTATAGTTTGTTTGGGGTGTAAGGCTTAAGCCAAGGAAAGCAGGCACAACCAAAAACTTTTAAAAAAGCATAATCTGGGAATTTATTGAAAAGTTTCTGATAGGGAGAAATGTAACTGGTGGATCTGGTGGGAAGTCTGTTAATAAGAAAGTTTGCAGTATGAATAGCCTCAACCCAAAAAGTATTAGGTAAACCAGAATGAGATAAAAGAGTTCTTGTGACACCTAAAAAATGCTTGTGTTACCTCTGCAACACCATTTTGTTCTGGTGTATGAGGACAAGATAAATCATGAGTAATTCCCTTAGAAACACAATATTCTTTAAGACATGAGTTTAAAAATTCACTACCATTGTCAGTCCTGATGGTAATGACAGATTGAGACAATTCTCAATTCTATATACAAAGGAAACAAAAGCATGTTTAAAATCAGATTTAGATGACAAAGGAAGAATCCAACAGTATTTGGTGTATTCATCAACAATATTAGCATAATAAAAGCTATCATACATAGATGCAACATGACAAGGACCCCACAAATCTAGTGCAACAACTCCAGAGGTTATTGAGCAACAATACTAGATAATTAAAAGGGAAGTTTTTGACATCTGCAAAGCTTGCAATCATTAGAAAAGAAAGGTTTATTTGCTATACTAGATAAGTACAACAAAGAACAAAGTCTTTGCATAGTTTGAAAAGATGAATGACCAAATCTTCTATGGAGAAGAACATTGTCACTTATTGTAGAGGCAAGAGCATGATGAGCATGTATGAAATGGATGTGATAGAGGCTATGTCTACTGTGGACCTTGGAAAAAAATCCTCCCAGAGGTCTGATCCTTCACAGAGAAACCATGAAAATCAAGAGTTAATGAGCAGTTATTGTCAGATGTGAATTTATGGATGGACAATAAGTTGTAAGAAGATTGAGGCACTATGATGATATGGGTATAATTTATACATATTTACCACTTTATCTATATTTTTTAGTGTTCAAGTTGATACTAATTTTATTGTTTCTATGATGTTTTACGTAATAAACATAAAACCCGACGTTACAAATAAAATGTTGTTAAATGGGCATATTTTTAGTATTAAAAGTGTTAAATGGTCTCCGGGTTATACAGTAGTGCAGATACAGTTGAAAAATGAGTTTAACAAACAACAAATTGGTTAGCCATGGTTAAAAAAGGTGGGTGGTTAGTCTTGGAGTTTGGTGGTATCTTTTGTTGGCTGGGAAATGACAAGACCAAGATAAGAAGTGAAAGAAGTCAGACAGACTAAAGGAGTATGGGGACAGCACAGTCAAGTGGAGTTTTGAGGCAGGTGGAGAAGTGAGACTTGGGTCCACGTGATTAAAAGTGGAGTTGGTTGCTGTCTTTTAATAGATACTTGATCGTGCATAGAAGTATAAAAGGGAGACAAGAAGTGGACGTGACATAGTTGATAGAAAAGGTTGGTGGACTTCTTTTTGGTGGAGTTTGGTTGGAGTGGTTGTTTTGTGAAAACAGACATACACCACGTGAAAGTGAGGAGGTAGGTTGGTCTAGGGAGAAAAAAGAAACTGAAGCCTAGGTACAAGAGTATGTGATTGGTGGCAATTATAAAAGAGAAAGTGATGGGAGTACGGCCAGAGACTTTTCTTCGAGACTTGCTTTTTAGGTTTTTCTTTTAGAGAATTCTGACGGTCGTATAAAAGGAAAAAAAGAGAAAAAGCAAAGGGGGGGAGAATACGGAGGCTAGGCAGCGAGGTTTGGTGAGAGAAAGAAATAAGGGGGATAGAGTGTAGGTACAGAAGGGAGAGGTTATACTGTTGGGGTGAGAAGACGGCTGACAGGAAGAAAAAAGAGAAGGTGAGAGGATGATTTTGACGGCTGTGCACTGTACCTGGAAGAGGACGGCTGGTTCTTTTTGGGATCAGACTGGAAGGTTGGTTGGACGCCTACCTACTGTATCAGGAGTTTGGTTTAATCTTTTCCCTCTCTACTTTGTTAATTATTTTTATGGGTTTTGAGAAATCCACCCCTATGTCTTGCTAATTAATTTGTAGCTAGGGTTTAATGTTGAAACCACTTAAAAATTTTAGATCAATTAAATTGAATTATTTGATACAGACTATTATGATTTGAATAGATTAATTCCTGATTTTTTTTATTGATTTAATAGAAATATTAGTTGTTGCTTCACCGGTTCTGTACGATCAGTAACCTATGCGCATAATTAATGGGATAGCAAATATGTTTGTCTACTTATTTGATATTTCATGCTTGGGTTAGATCCTTAGATGGGGTATGCTTAGAAGAGCCAGATATTATTTGTGAGCCTATAATTAGTTTCGTATAATTTTTCCGCTAACGTAATTAGATGGTGTATGCATGAGACTTAGAGCTTTTGATGCGCCATGCTTAGGGTGTCCCAGTGATATTTGTGACTCTAATACATATAATAGGTGATGTCGATAGAACGAACAATAAATGAATATTCAGGAGTTATGTTTCACTTTAGTAATTAAATAAAAATAGTGGTGGATACTGAAAACCCTGGTTACTGTTTCTCCCATTTGATTTATTTTACTAGTTTAGTTTATTTTTCTATTATTATTCTTTTGAAAATTCCAAAAATATTAATCTTGATTAGTCGATTAGAGATATTGATTGCAGTATTGTCCATGCTCCCTGTGGGTTCGACCCGTACTTGCCATTGTTTGCATTGTAGACATCGTACGATTGCAGTTATTTATATAGGGTTTCTGAATCCTATCATATGAGAATTTCATTAAGAGCAAAAGAATGATCATTAACAAACCTACTAGAATTCCCTTTATGAGTAATGAGCATACCTTCACCATTAGCAGCATGAATTACTTCTTATCTATCATAAGGTGTAGCTTATTGAAGTACCTTTGTAGCTGGTGCAATATGATTGGTAGCACCACTATCAGCAATCCACTCTTCATCATCAAATATTTCAGCAACAGCTAGCATTGCACTGAGATTAGCTGGAGGTGATCTTCCTTGATAGGAGAAATTTAATCTTTGAGTAAGGTGGTAGCAATGTGACCAGAAGAGTTATATATTTGACAAACATTCCTGTCACTAGAAGAAAAACCTCTACCAGGTAAATTTCTTTGAAAAATAGTTGGATTAGGAAACCTGTTACCACTATAGGTACGACCTCTAGAGAAACCTCTTGAGTTAGAGTATGAATTTCTGAATGAGCCTCTATTTGTGTTGGCCAGAAAAGCTTTAGCAGTGATTTCATATTTGAGTACTTTAGATCTCTCAAGAATAACTGCTTCCTCACTTAATAAATTGTTATGTAACTCAATACATGTAACAGGTGGATTCATATGCCTCATTGAGGTTGCAAAATGGATGTATTCTTCATTCAAATCCTTGAGAGTGATGACTACAAGTTCCTTGTCATAAATTACCTCTCCAGCAGCAGCTAGTTGAGCAGACAAGAGTTTGATCTCATTGATTAAAGTTGGAATGGATTTATTACCTTGGGAAAGAAGTTTTGTGCGCAACTATATTGAATAAGTAGAAGATGCCCTTCCAAATCTATCTTCAATGCTTTTCCACAGATGTGCAGAAGAAGTAGATCTAAAAAAATATGCAATAACTGAATAGAAATTGTAGAGTTTATCCACATTGTAATTGTAGAATCCTCATCTAACCAGTCAGTGTAGAGAGGATTTTCAATCCCATTTGTCTGATTTCTTGGACTTGTAAACTGAGGTGGACAGTCATAAGTACCATCAAAAAAATTCTTGAGCTTAAACTTCTGAATAACTGGATTAATTAGATTACGCCAAGTAATGAAGTTGTCTTCTTTGAGTTTCAGATGAACAAAATTTGAGAGTTGATTAAGTGGAATATTTGAGAGTAAGTTTGATGTAGGATTCTCCATTATTAAAGATGAAGGAAATGTTTCAATCATAAGTAGATCTGAGAAATAACACACAACAAACACCACTAACACAGAACAATTTTTGCTGAAATAGCAAACAGGAAGAAGAATAAACTGAAAGAATTTACTGGATCGAATAAGAGTTAAGCATGAACTCTGAAAGAGCTCTGATACCATGATAACATTGTGTTAATGGTGAGAGAATTTCTCTTATATTCCAAAACAGAAGCTGAGCTTCACATATTACAAATGAGAATACAAGTTCTGTATTTAAAGAAAGTTTAACAGAACCTAACTAGCACACGTACACAGAACCTGTGTGCACATGACAAAGTCTAATCTGGCACACGTACATCTCACTTGTGTGCACATAACAGACTTAACATACACACATACACCTCACATGTGTGAGCTTATAACAGTACATCAACTAACTAAGCTTGTCTGTTAAAAACAGTTAAGTCTGTTTCAATAAATATCTCTTCAATGGATAAGTCTGGTGTTGAATCACTTGTTCACGTTCTCGACGTGGTAAATATACCTACTAATAAATTTTGTCATTATTCAATAACAACTAGGTTTTGTTGTTGTTTTTGCTCAGAGTTAGGTGTGTGTCAGATGTCAGACCTTTTGGTTTTTAACTTTGAAGGTCTGATGTCTTTATGCAAGAGTCACCAAGCAAGCTTAAAACTGCCTGTACTTTTCCGATTTTGTGGACATCCGTTTAACTTAACATAATGATCCATTCACTTGGGTGGAAAGATAAATATTAATCCTCACTTAGATGATTCCACTTTTCTTTGCAGCAGAATTTGTTTGATTATAAGAATGAGTATTTTCTTAAGACAGATTAGTTCTTGATTACTGATGAGTGATTTCCATTATGAAATTCTTACTGGCTTTGTTAGTTTCTTAAAAACATTTGAATATACAGTTATGTTAGGGGATCAAATCTCACTGAGTTTATCTCACAGCCTTTACTAAAATGCTTTAAACATCTAAAGAGTGGGCAAGGAGATGGTTAGGTATCATCATCCAATGGATCTGCTTTTTTCGGTGATTATTGGTTATCTGCCATTACTTGCTGCAATTTTGATTTTCTTTGCTTTCTGCTTTATCAATAATGCACACATGCTCTTGTATTATCCTAGTCAAATATAATTTTTTTGAATTCTTGTTTCCCTTCTTTTTTTCACTTCACTTATTCTCTCTGATTTCTCAATTTCATTTCTTATTTCTCTCTTATTCTACAGGAGAACCCAGACCTGTGGAAGTGGCTCACTAGCCAGGAACAACCACCTGAGGCTGTGAATAATAATCAGGTGAGTATATTCCTTATTTACAGTTATTCGTTCTCCCTAATATGCAGCTATAGGTCCAGATTTATTAGGTGTATGTATTTGTAGGTATTCTCTGCTCTTCGTGAGAAGGTCATGGGCAACCTGGAAATTCATGCTTCCCCTGAGACTCGAGCAACGCCTGGGCAGCCATGGGTAAGAGGATGGGATGATTTGAAAAGAGGGCGAGACTTCCCCATATCTGGGAATCAGTAAGTATTAACTCATGTGGAGTGTCAGATCATCAACCTTATGTATTTGGTGGTAAAATGGGTGATTTCTGTATGAAGTTAATTTGTACTGTTCTGTTGCTATAGTATCCGATGTCTCGGGTTGATATTCGGCAAATACAGCCTGGTTAGAGCTTTTAATAAAGCTCAAGTGTTCAATAAGGATAAGTGTCACATACATGTGTGTGTTTGCAAAGAGAAGGTTGCTGCAGAATGCAAGTTGCATTCTCACCTTCACCATTCAATGTATTATGCCAGTTAAAGCTACCCTCTTAAGTTGATTTCTACAGTCTACACAGTTGGTCTTGTTTTGAATATAATCACCTGGATTGAGTTCTAGTCATTCCAAAATCAAACCTCTTGCGATGACGAGGTCTTAGTTTTTCAATCGGTTGTTTCTGGGTGAGGTGTGGGATGTGACCCTTCTTGTCGATTGTTCATGATGAAAGTAAGCATCACTGTGCCAGAACTTGGCTATTGCCAAACCCATAAGCTGCACCCAGTTGTACTTCTTCATATGACATCCACATGATAATCATCTCTCTATACTTTCTTTTGGTATGACTTGTCAATTCATCTTACTGCATTTGTTTTATTTTACCGTAACTTCTAATCAAGCCAACCATTGCTTGCTCATATCTTCTAAGGACCACACTAGTCCTTTGGAAACCCTTGTTATTATTCAGATTGTTTCATGACCTGGTTTCTTGCAGAGTGGTAAGTTGGTGTTGGAGGATCATAACGATTGCTCATTTCTCTACCGATTTCGGGTTTGAGTGGGGCAAGGTTAATTTCAATAGAAGAATTACCATCTGTTCTAGACATTTTGACTTCAGGCAGATTAAATACATCTGGAACTGGAACAAAGTAGTCGAATGTTCAGGGGAAATCATGGGTTTTCTCCTCAGAATATGGTCATAAGTAGAGTTTGCTGCCATTCTGCTTTGTAAATCACATACAATATTTAGTTCTCTACATTTGAATGCCTAAATAAAGGTTACGCCAGTGGACAATCTTCTTGCAGAGTGGTAAGTTGGAATTGGAAGCGAGTTCTGAGGTTCTTGCAGGCTGCTGAACAATCTTCTGACGCCGTCGAGACCTTAGCAGGCAATGTACAGTTTATAATTTTTTCATTTTCAGTGATCTGCTATATATTCCGTATTTCACAAAAATCATGCCTATGTTAATTCATAGTTAGCTCATCAGGTTATATATGTAGCCATTTTGATGAAGCGCTTGACACAACTCAGGGTAAACAGGGGCTGAGATTAACACACTAAACCCTTTGCCCTATTATGACTTGCACAACTTGGTTCTGACTTTACGAGGATGCCTTAAACCAAGTGGAATCATCTTTCATGAAACCCATGATGAAAATGCAGCAGGCTTCATACATAGAAGTAGCTATTGTAGTTTTCATTGCTTACTTCAGCCACTGAGAAATGTGCGCAGTGTGCTCGTAATGTAGACTAGTGTCAAGTTGTTTACTATACTGGATTTACAGTTTTTGAAATTCATGTCGTTCTAAGCTTGTATTGTAATTCAATTGGACTAAGAAAACGCTGATTTTTTTTAGTTATTGTTTGTACCTTTTAAGTGATAAGAGACAGCAGCGGTGCCACTCACTAGGGTGTTATATGGATCACTTTAGGGGTTCAAACTTCAAATGTTAGAAACAAA
The DNA here is from genome assembly GCA_023531435.1 of Papaver californicum. Classification (NCBI taxonomy): domain Eukaryota; kingdom Viridiplantae; phylum Streptophyta; class Magnoliopsida; order Ranunculales; family Papaveraceae; genus Papaver; species Papaver californicum. Next base: position 3,434,410 of record JAJJMC010003557.1, read on the forward strand.
TGCAAAATTCTTTTATGGTGCTCACCTTATGATGTTATGGCACGAAGTATAAGTTGCTGAGAATTGTCCCAGGGCACGTAGATTCCTTGAATTTGTGAAATATATATACCTTGAGCAATCCTAACTTTATAAGTCAGTTTTCAAGATTAGTTAAGTTCATGGACTTTAATATGGTTGTAGAACAGGTATTGTTTATTATTTGGATGGTGTGTGGACGTTGTTTAACCCAACTCTTATTTGGGTTTCAGTCTTACATTTCCTTATTGTGAATTTCTGTTTATGTTACGAAGAAATTTCTAATTCTACTGATTAATAATCGGGGATTTTAGGCTCAGGTCCAAAAAAAATATTATTCTTACGGTCAGATCTAAAATATTTTTCAGTTTTTGCTACATCCATAATTATTTAAAATTATAAAAAATATCTGAATAACCCGTTATGCATCGTATTTTTCCAGGGGGTATAATTGGTAACCAAACTAAAATATGACATATCTAAAAATCCGTGTCTTGGAATTTTACAAATTTTATCTCGTTGGTTAGCCTTTAAAGAGATCTACACAATGAGTACAAACAACAATAGCAAATTTATATCTTTTACGAGAAAATCGGAGGTGTTTGTCCCTTTAGACATAAATTTCGAAAATTAGATACATAGTCATTATTCAGGCACCGCAAAAGATGCATAACACATTATGCAACCACCAAAAAGGATGCATAACACATTATGCACCCATATTTTGGTTTATGCATCCACTAATTTTCCTTTGTAACCACTAAAACGATGTATATGCCTAAAAAATCATTCCAACGAAAAAAAATGATGTATAATTAATTATGCAACCACTATAAATGATTGATAACACATTGTGTAGTCATATTTTGATTCATGCATCCACTAATTTGGTTAGGCAACCACTGATTAAAACGGTGTATATGCCTCAAAAATAATATTCTAACAAAAAAAGGATGCATAATACAATGTTATGCGGTTATTTTTGTAGCTGCATAACAGATTATGCGGTTATTTTTGTAGCTGCATAACAGGTTATGCGGTCATTTTTGTAGCTGCATAACAAATTATGCAACCATTTTTGGTGGGTTAATTAGACTTTGGTACCTATGTTTTGACCAGATTTAGTGTTTGGTCTAACATTTGTCCAACGTTAGTGTTTGGTACCTGGACTGACGCTGACGATAGTTGACCACGTGAACTGATGATGTGTCATTTTTTCCGTCAATTAAATTTGAATTACTAAAAAAATAAACTTTGCTAACAATGACAAACCAAGTCCCTGACAGATTAGATGTACGGTTTATATTAGATCTTATTCCATCTGAAAGATGAACGGTTACGATCGACCTAACTATTATAACCCAATGCAAAGAGTTTCCATACCCTAATCAGTTTTCGTCTTCTCCGCCTCCATCTACCAGAGAAGAACATCTGAGAAAATCTTGAATGTTTTCGGAAGTTGAAAACTGTGATCGTGATCCACTGACATTTGAAGAGATTATTGAGGTGTTATTGTCAGGATTATTAGTAGTACGAAGTTATTCATGGTCTTGTTACCACTGTTCAATCGATATCAGTGGTAAGTGATTCCATTTCTTTACCATTTGTTTTTTGTCTGCATTAGGTTCATAATTTATAATATCAATAGTAATTATAAGAGTAGTTTATGTGTTGGGTTTTATTTAATCTCTTCAATTTTTCGATTAAATTAAGTTAGGGTTTATAAAATTGGGAATTTTTGGATGTGGGTATTTTTAAATCATTGAAAAGAAGAAATATAACGTGGGTTTGTCGAATTTTGTTTGTTTCAAAAATTTATTTTATTTTCACAATTTTATCTTTATGCAGCAATTTTAACTTTTGTGTATGCTGTAATTAAAGTGTAATGTGGTTATTGATTAAAGTATGCTGTAATTTTAACTTTTGTGTGATGGTGATATGCAGAAATGGATGGTTCTGAATTCCCTAAGTTTTACCCCACTAAAGATGGCTATATGGTAGGGGAAAGTATGGATAAGAGGGATCCTGATAAAAATGTTAAAAGGGTTGATTGTTTGTTGGAAGAAGAATTAGATTGGTTGTCTCAGTTATACAAGTATGACATGCCAAGTAGTACTTCATGGAATCAAGGTGGATCTGTTTCAAGTCAGGGGGGTGTTGTAAATGTAGATGACAATGTAAATGTGGACACAAATGGTGGCTCTAATGCAGTTGGATCAAGTACTGTTGTAAATGAAGTTAGGAAAGGTGTAGAAAAGGTTAGTAGTGGAAGAAAATTAAAGAAAGTTGCAAAGAAGAGTGTTAAAATTGGTGGGTGGGTCTAGTAGTGCTGCAAATGATTGTATAGGAAATGGTGGTACTGGTACTCAAGTAGAACCAAAAGTAAATGTTGATGTGGATGTTACCCCTGTTGAGTCAGTTACTCAAGTAGAAACATCATATGTGCAACCAACTAAGAAAAAGCTAGTCAGTATTGATGATTGTAGACCTGAAGAAGAGTATATTTTTGTTGGTGAGTCAGACCAAGAAGAAGAGCAAATAATAGTTCCACAGAGAAACTCCAATGATAAAGAAGATGACTTGACTGTGCAGTTAGCAAGTGTGATTAAAAAGAGTGCAGAGTATAAGGATTATGTGAAGGAGACATGCAGAGTTTATGAAGAGGAAGAGTTGAAGATTTTGAAGAGTAACACAACAATATTAGACAAGATATTTGTTGGGCAGGAATAGACTTCATATCAAGAATGCAGGGACTGCATCAAGGATCATAACATCTTTCAGAATTTTGACATTGTCGAGAAGAAGAATACCCAGATTCAACAGCATTATGAATGCAAGAACAACCCAAAATGCAAATGGAATGTATACTGCTCTAGGATTTGGGATAAAGTGACATTTAGGTGCAAGAATGGTGATTTTGAGCACACATGGAATCAAAAATCCCTTAGCCAATTCAAGGTGTGAAATAACTTTTGGCTTGACCTAATCTAATTTATTTCTTTATTTTTTCCTAAGTTATTTTATATTGTCACAACACTGTTATACTTATTTAGTTGTAATGTTTTGCATGTGGGTATTCAAGGTTATGTTAGATGTGTTCAAACCTCATCCAAACTATAAACTAAAGGATTTCATGGATGAAGTTAAGAGGGTTTTATCATGTAGAGATCTCTTACTGGAAAGCTTGGTCTGCTTGGTATATGTGTATGGAGAGAGTTTTTGGTAACTATGAAGATAGATATGCCATGATCCCTGAGTGCTACAACCAAATGCTAAAGGGGAATGCATGTAGCATTGCTAGTTGTGCAACAGATGAAAGTGGTAAGTTCAAGCATGTATGTATAGTTTATAAGTGTTCCCTGGATGGTTTCAAGAATGGTTGTAGACCTATTCTAGGTTTAGATGGGTGTTTTCTGAAAGGTAAATATGGTGGTGTGTATTTGTCTATCATGTCATTATATGCAAACAATGGATTGTTTCCCATTGCTATTTTCTTGTGTAGAAAAGAAGACAAACAGAATTGGACTGAGTTTCTTAGGATTAGTGCACCTTATTTGAAAGAGCATCCTATAGCACTTACATTCATATCTGATAGGAAGAATGGACTTATATCAGCTGTTGACACAAATTTTAGTGATGTGAACCATCACTATAAGTTTTATGTTAGGCACATGTACAAAAACTTTAAGAGGTATCACCCAGTCAAGAATCTAGAGGCACTAATGTGGAATGCAGCTAGGTCATATGTGAAGGAAGAGGTGGTGAGGTGGTTGGACTCCAGGCACTAGAGGTGGGGGTAGAGGTGGGTCAGGTACTGTGTATAGAAAAAGAGGCAACATTGTTGGTATTAGGATTCCAGGAGTTGATATGAGAGGTGGCAATGGTGGTCCAAGAGGTGGTGGTGTTAGAACCAGAGGTGGTGTTGTACAAAAAAAGAGGAAAATAGTCACTGAGACTGCATCATTGCATGAAACTGCATATTTTCCTGAGCCTGCAGCATTTCCTGAACCTGCAGAGCTGCTTCAACTTGATCTTCCTTCACCACCAAGAAGGAGAAGAAGAATTCAAAGCGTCATTGGTAATGCCCATAATGGAATTACTATTGACCTAACTGATTAGTTATCATTTATGCTTTAGGTTGCTTAGTTATTATTTTTTGGACCACTGCAGTTTCTTAGGAGTACATATTTAAAGGTTGTGAAAAACATATGCAGTTGCTAAGTTATTTTCTTTATTACCTACTTATGACAGTATGACAGTATCTTAGTTGTCATCTTTATCGTGTTCATTACAACTTACTAGTTTCGTACATATTCCAACACTTGCTTACAAATTTATTGAAACTTAACCTTCTTACATGTTTGACGTAAGTAGTATCTGTTTCCAATAGATTCTGGTTTTGCAGAAGTGATCAGCTTCATCTTACCATCACAACATGGATCTGTGCATGGTAAGAGGTTGGTTTTGCAGTTATAAACAATGTGACCAACTTCCCCGCATGAGTAGCAGTAAAATTGCTTCTCTTTTAACCACTTTTCATCATCTGGTAAAGTTGGTGGAATAGGTGGTGGAATAGGTGGTGGAATACCTTGGTGTGAAGCTACATAAGCATCTAACCAGATGAAAACTCCACAGTAGTTGCACTTCACATAAGGTTGAAATCCATTTTTTCCTTTTACTGCTTCTCTAAGAAATAGGTACCCCTTGCAATTGGTGAGTGTGCATTTTGTACCTTCCCAAGGACAATCTCTGGAAACATGACCAGCAGAAATACATAGAGAACACTTATAATTGGTGATGAGATTGAACCCTCCATTATGTATGTTTTTGTATGAAAACTTTTCAAGAATTGAGTTGTTGAAGAAGATGATGAGAATTTGCAGGTGATGGTGGTGAGAGTATGATATGTACAGGTGCTTTTATTCCAACCAGCCAACGGTCATTTTTTTTTTGAAATTTTAAAAATCCGACCGTTGGATCTGTAGAATCATAGCCGTAGGATGCATAAGAAGGCATGTGAGTTTTAAAACACTCACGTGTTAACGACGCTATTAACTGCGTTAAGTATTAATTTAAAAAAAAAATCTAAATGGTTAGTACTTTAACATTGTCAACTCCGGTCAACCGTCATTCCAGGTACCAAACACTAACGTTGGACAAATGTTAGATCAAACAATAAATCTGGTAAAAACACAGGTACCAAAGTCTAATTAACCCTTTTTTGGTTGATAACAGTGTTAAAAGCAAAAGTGATGCATGATGCAATATGTTGCCATTTTATCATCTGCATAACAAATTATGCATCCTTTTTTGTAGCTGCATAACAGATTATGCAGCCATTTTCTTGACTGCATAACAGGTTATGCAGTCATTTTTGTAGCTGCAAAACAGATTATGCAACCATTTTTTGGTTGATAACATTGATAAAAGCAAAATGATGCATGATGCAATATGCTGCCATTTTCTCGACTGCATAACAGATTATGCATCCTTTTTTGTAACTGCATAACAGATATGCAACCATTTTCTCGAGACATAACTGGTTATACATCTGATTTCTAGCTGGATTTACCCTTCCAGCTAAAGATAAATCAGATTCACTTTTGGACCAGGTTCTTTATATTCTAATATGAAATTTTTTAGCTATGTAAACTCAATTCTTTATAGACTTCTTCCTACACGTTAAAAATGAAAGGAAAGTAAGAAACCAATAATATAAGAAATACCCTATGATCCATTTGTTCCTTTAAAGATACAAATCCAACTAAAAAAAAATCAAAATCTAACAAAATATATTATTCACAGGTTGATCTCAAAAACAAAAGCAAAAACAAATAAAAAATTCTTCTTCTAAGAAATTGCAAAATCAATTTTCTAGAATTTATATTTGAATCTTCTCAGATCTCAAAATCTACTCTCTTGGGTTTGCGAAATTAGGTTATTCGAAGTCAGATTTGATTTCTATAAAATGAGTTTGCAAATATGAGATTATGTTATTGATTTTTCTTAAGTTTAGGTTTTAATTTTGGTAATCAGTTGAAGGAGAAAAAGATGAGAGAGAAGACAGATAGGCGGAGAACAAAAAAGATAAAAAAATAAAATAAAAATAAAATTTCTAAAATTTTAGGTATGTAAGAAATATTTAACGAAAAAAAAGATACGAACATAAAATCATTCCGTCCGTAAATTTAACGGTAAGAAAAAATAAAAAAAATGGACTTGCCGGTAGATTTTACTTACTAATTTAGAATTAGTATGTTATAATAGACTTTCAAAACTATTCAGAATTGGTATGTTATTATAGACTTTCAAGACTTAAGATCAACCACCCCCTCAACTATTACCTACTCATAAGTCATAATGTGGAATTACCAAATAGCTAGCCATCTTTGGAGTGTGATATTTAAGTAGGTCAAAAGACTCAAAACTCAAAACAGTATTATTATTTTACATCACTCTTATGTGAGCATTATGTGTTTGTCTTTAAAGTAAACACTAAACACAAGGTTCTGTTCTGCCATCAACTTGGAATTAAGATGTTCAGTTTAATAATTTCCAAGGGTGTCTCTTAATCTTAGTAAACTATTCTAGACTGACATATAGTCTTTTTCTTCTTTTTTATTCGTCTCGGTGTATTCATATTCACACTCTAGTCATACAAATCTCTCTATGATGGTGCCGTAGAAAAATCAGTTTTCCGTCCAACGAACGTCTTTCTTTTCTACGTTCAACTTTTATTCTCTTAGAGCGTCCACAATGGATGGAACATTTCACGGACCAAAGATCAAAAGTAGTCGATGGTCCACTTTATCCAGTCATAACGGGACGATTAAAAATAGTCTTTAATCTGGAAAAAACACTGCTACGAAGTAAATTTGGGAATTTTTCTACGGTGGTGTAGGTGTCCGCCTGATGATAAGCGGATGTGTAGTAAACCGCTTGATACCAGGCGTTATTCTAGCTTAACCAAATCTCCTCCTAATCAAGCGCTAACCTAAAACTACGTCTGATGGAGCGTGCATCTAGGATCACGCCTACTAACATGCGGTAACCAAATCTCCGCCTCATTGAAGCGTAACGCTAGACCTCCGCCCGAGTGTAGACGGTATCCTAAACGTCCGCCTAAGATAGATCATTCTAACGTTGCTCCAGACGTCCGTTTAAGAGTTTAATCAAACTATAAAGTCTAATCAAACATAATCAAAGTTTAATCAAACTATAATCAAAGTAATTAAAGTTTAATCAAAGTAATTAAAGTTTAATCAAGTTTAATCAAGCGGGATGCTAGGAGTCCGTTTGGATTTCTAGGCGGGATGCTAGGAGTCCACTTGGATTTCTAGGCGGGATGCTAGGGCACCGCCCGTGTTTTACCGCACACACTTCCCTCGCACAAGTACACAATCGATCAAGCATAATGCTGGCGAACCGCTCCATCAGGCGTTTGTTGCGCCCGTCTCTGGGCGTGCGTCTAGGAGTCCGTCTAGAATCAGACGTAATGTTTTGTTCCGCCCCACATCAAGCGTTCAGCTAGACGTCCGTCTCACGCGCTAGACAACCACCGTTACGCTAGACAACCGCCCAACAACAAGCGTTATACTGAAGCACCGCCCGATCATTTTTAATCTCTAGGCCGTTGTTTTTAGGCCGGACCAAAGAGTAAAAATTTTAGCTCATCTGTCCCCAAGGCAGTACGTAGCCTATGAAGGCAGTCAATATCATGAGCAAGAAGACTGCAGCAAATAAAATCTTTTGATCCTTCATTTTCCTTTTTGTTATTTTCATTTTCCTTATTCTGACTTTTCCCGTGCTTGTACCACGTCTCCCGAATATTCTTAGTACATATGGCGTGAGACGATTCCACCTATCGAAGTCAGAATGGGATCGGGTCTTTTCATGTCTCACCAAAGTGCCCGGTTTTTCTTTATAAATTGATGAACAAGAGGTAAAGTTGGTCAAAGGTGTCACAAAAGGACGTGCCAACAAGCAACGGTTTACTTTTTACTTTTTGGTTTTACTCGCACCATTGTGGATGCCCTTGTGTGCCCAAAGTAGTCGACATGAGACTAAACAACTGTTACGAATACGATACAACTGTATTTTTACAAGTAGTCCTATTGATTAAAAAAAAATTCGAATAAATATCTTTGATAAGTTTCTTTCTTGATCTTGACATCTCGTCGTGTAATCACCGTATAATTATTAGTTATATATTATACGATTTCTTTTTTCTTCATCTTCTTGTAGTACTGGACTGTCGGTTTTAAATAATAATTTCATTGCTTGAATGAGTTGCTATCCATTGATAACGAAGGGCAGTATGTTTATGGAATGGACGAAGGGAAATGTTTCCCAGATCCTCTTATGCAATGACGACACAACTTATAAAAGCTATCAGCTAAGTTGTACTGGTGCAGCTAACCAGGTGTTCATGAAAGTTACGGTTAAGAATTAAAAAAGCCATTAAGGTTGTATGTTTTTGTATTTAATGAAAGATCCCACGATTAGTTGAAATCCCTCGAATAGCTCTATGCCTTTGGATCTCGATCTCTTTCTTGGTCAATTTCTGATGATTGATGGCGATTTACACTTGACTCTGTACATTAAGATGTAATAATAAATAAGCTAAATTCTACTAATATATAGACACGAGGTGCATGCGCAAACGTCCAATGCTTTGCCATGAGTATCCGGAGTCATGCCTTATGCAAACTTGAAATAAGCCAAATCATCTGCCGTGTGAAACTATGAATGTCGAAGCTTTGACTCTAGAACAACGCACATAATAAGGGAGAGGTACTGTGAGAATAAACCCAGCGAGCCTGTCTCTGTGACAAGCATGATCCCAGACGCGATCCTAAGCCTATAAGGGTCCTGTGTAAACTTTTTCACAGGTCTTATATAAAAATGACTTTTTTATAAATTTATAACAATAATAAATAAAAATATTAATAATTTTTATTTAATTTATAAAATTATAGATGGTGGACTAGGAAAAACTTATACTAAACGAGGGTGGTAACACGTACTTCATGAAAAAAAATAATATTAAATAAGAATTTTTTTATTGATGAATATTCAAGATTATAAGCTCATATGTATCTAATGTAAAGCAACAACAAAAGGATAGCTTAGTGGATTGTTCTTTATAGCAGTCCTGAAGGTTATAAGTTTGAGTCTTGGTAAAGATTGTTTTTAAAAATAACCAAAAAAATACAATATAAGAGATGTTTGAATATTGGGCTGGACTTAAAGATAAAAATAACTAAAAAAATATAATATAAGGGATGTTTGAACGGACTAGGCTGAAAATGAATCTGTAATTGGGAAAGGAAAAGAATAAAAATTGGCCCTCAACAGAGCTAGTCCACCCCGCACTGCCTCAGGCCCGGCTCTACATGATACTATATGTTTTCCTGATAAGAGCTTCCGTCTTAGTAACATTTACCATACTCGTGTCTTTTAGGGGATACGCACAAAAACTCGCACAGCGTGTGTAAATAACTATATTTAGATAAATCCGTGTTCCACTTCAATTTGGAGTCAATTAGTTCGATATTTTCTAACTAATGCATACCCCCTCATCATAAATAGAAAAGAAAGAAAAGCTTAATACATTGGAAAATAGTTTTTTTTTTATTGTATTGAAAACTGGTTTATCTTCTATTCAAACAACGAATTGTTTCCAATACAAAGAATTGTTGTTTTAATAAACCTTAACATTCTACTAATATGTAAATTAACAAAACTGAGATAAGAAAGCACAAGGTCAACCAAGAGAATCCAAATTTTACTTTCTCGTACAAAATTTGCCGAAGCATATGTTATAAGAGCAACGGTTTAAAAAATACCCCTAAATACACTGATTCCAAAATGCACATGTTATTCAGTTTCAAACACTGAGATTGAATCTGCCTAGCATTAGCTATTGCCACTTGCCTGGCTGTTGATCAGCTTTGACTTCCTAGGAAAATTACTGTAGTAGAACTGTAAAATAGAAAGCAACCTTTGGAGAATCAGAAGAATGGTTCAACTTCACCTAAAGCTGACCATCCATATTTGACCCCCCAAGAAGAAAAAAAATTATCAACTTAAAAGGCCCCAACAAAAACTTTAGAGAAAAAGATATTGTTCTCAGATTCGTATTAGATCCTCATATTAGAAATTTGGAATACAACAACTAAAAAATAAAAGAAAAAGAAATCCTAAAACAGAACCCTTTTTCTCCACAAAAGAAATAGAAACAAATTTCAGAATCCAAAGACAACATACGAGTAGTACCAGGTCGAAAACAAAAACAAAGACAAACTCATTACAAAATTCATCTCTACAAGACACTCACGGAAATCCTATTTTAATATAGAATTTCGAATTCACATACCATTATGTATGCTCTACAAACTTTTCATGTTTGTTTTAGGAAGGTTTTGAACAATGGTAACTAAATTGAGTTTAAATGTTCCCTAAAGATTTTCAACATCTCTGAGAAAGTAACAATACCAACCAAAGTATAATCATCTTCAATGACCCAAACATAATTAACTCTATGAGCTAAAGCTTGAATCATGACAGCGACTAATGAACTTCTAGGATTACAAACAATTGCTTCTGATCTTCTTACTAACCTTGCTGAATAACAACTTGATCTGCTACATCTACTGCTCATACTATTTGATCTTGTTGGTGTATTATCACTACTACTTCTCAGTAAAGTAGAAGTACATTCGTCATCTGAAGAAGAGGAAGAAGACCAAAAGGAAGAAAATGCTTGCGACGATGATGAGGAAGATTTTGACACACTCAACTCTTGTATTAAATCCAACATCCCTTGTAAATTTCTTTCCTCCAATCTTGTTTTAACCATTTTGATCAAATGACTTGGTGGGCCACCACAATCTATGTAAGACATTAAATCACCAGCTGAGAGTGTTGTAATTGCAGCTGCAACTGTTTCTTCACTATTAGAAAGTGTTAATGGTGAAATTTCCCCTAACAATTTGCCTAATTCATCGATTACTGCAACCGATGTTTGTTGAGCTAAGGCATTAGAAATAGCAGTGACAGCAGAAGAAGCAGGGTCATGGTAACCAACAGCTAGAATTTCAGGATCAATAATATCGAGTGACTCAATTGAATAAAATGGGGTTGGAGAGAATAGACCAATCAAGTTGAGAAGATACCGGATGACATCTTCTTGTGTTAACCAACAAAATTCATGACCACTGTGGTGAGTTGGCCCAAATGAAGATTGTGAAAGAAGCTTTTTTCTTGAGCTGGTTTTTAAGGGTACAATCAGGTTTTGTGCACCACCTTCTATGATGAGATCAATCACTTCTAGCAAACTGTAAAAGTAAACAAAGAAACAAACAGATTGAAAAGTGATTAGTTGCTGCAGAGAGACATAACAATCAAACAAACTGCAATTTTCAAGAACAGACCTGCAAAAATTGTTTGGTTCTACTCTATCTGACTCGGTTTTCTTTCTTGACCAGGTTTATTTATCTTTTTGTTAATTTATGGAAAACCCAAGATAAATGTGAACTGTCTCTTCTTTGTGAAATTGTTCCCTAATTTCTCTCTTCTTAATGAAATTGGTCTTTATTTTAAGAGAGACAATAATACAAACAAGTAACAGTCAAAAAAAAGAGAGATAAAAAAGACACCTCTAACAAGCTCTGATTTTTGAATCCGGCAAAAATCTTTGACATTGCCGGAACAATTCATGCAACAAAAAACGTCCCACAGTTGATCAAACAATTAACAACACACGAGATTAAAAAAAGAAGAAACAGCAAAAATAAAAAATAATCAAAATTTCAAGAAACGGAAACCCTAAAAAAACAAACCCCAAACCTTGTATGTGGCTCCACATGCCTAATAACTCCAGCAGAAACGCCCTCAGGAAGAAGAACAGAAACTGGAGATTTTAATGCAAGACAAGGATTTGATACATTCTCTTCTTTACATAGATAACAAACAATGTTAACCATACAAATTTTCCCAATACATTTACATTTTTCTTCTTCTCCACAATTGTTACTAATTTTTAAAAGGTCAGAATGATCACAACTCCATATGCTAATACAATTTTCACCAGTGAATTTCAATACAGATAAAGCATCACTAATTGTAGCCGAAATTGATAATGATCTCAAAGCTGGTTTTCCAAGACAAAGGTCTGATACCTCATGTGATAACAAGCTTATTGCCATGCAAATTCTATTATTGAAACTTAAGAGTTTTTTTTCTCCGCAAAATCAAAACCCCCTTTTGAAGAGTTGAAACCCCTAGAAAAGTTACAGAGAAAAAAAGAGGCTGTGACAGAAGGAAAAGTGAGTTTGTTTCGGGGCGGAGTAAATGTGGTGATATTTATAAGAGAGGGCACATATCAGGAGTAGGGTCAAAAAACCACAAGGGGTAAGTAGGTGTTGGTTAACTTCTCAATTCATAGTTAGATTAGATTATGGGCCTAGTGGGCCATACGCCCTCTTTTATTTTCCTTTTTGGTAGAAAAAAATAAAATTTTCTTGTGACGTGGCTCCGGTATACTGTATTTTTTTGCTGTTGGTCCGATAATATGCCACTATACTCTTACTAATAACTGAGTCACCACCTCGAAAACGCGCTAAAAAAGAAAAAAGCCAGAATTTGTTTTCTCATCCTGAAACTTGCCATGTCCAGTTTACATATGCACGAATAAAACCGTGGGAGAGACTTTAAATATCTTAATAGTTAAGGGGAATTATATTATCTCCATTTTTTAGAAATTAAATTTTTTACTTTAAAATTTAGTTTCCCATAAATTAAGCTATTTAAGATAAACAAGGTGAACTGTACAAACTTAAAATTAAAAAACACTAATAATTCACTATTATTATTTTTTATCTTAAGAATTATACTCCCTCCGTTTCAGCAAAAGTGATAGTAACACTTTTACCGAAACGGAGCTAGTATAAATTAAAATAGGTCGATTACTGAGATAGAAAAAAAAAATTATTTATTTTTATTATGGAGAAACAAAAAGGGGAAAACAACGAGAACAAAACTAGAAAGAGCTACTCTCATTAATACAAAGAGTAGAGTTACAAAGAGGAGGATAGGATTGGCAATGTTTAAAGCATTGGTTTGCCAACATATGAGCCACTTGGTTGGCATTTCCCTCTACAAAAGTGAATTTACAGAGTGATATGTCTCACTGCGAACTTCTAATCTTAAAATTTGTCATCGGATCTTACAATTAACTCTTAGAAATTATGGAGGTTTAAATAATATATTTTTATGGGTTATTACTACATGATAAAAAATGAAAATAAGACTTTTCACTTTAAAATTCATCTTCAATGCTCAAAGTCTTATTTAACGAATTTTATTTAAATTTAGAAACAAAATAATAATGTGGACTTAAGACCTGTGGTCATAGAGAAAGTCCAATCTAGGCTTTCTCCTTCACCCCTAATTAGCTGTATATCTTTCTTTATGATCTTGACTCTTGCATTGGAGATGAAAATTTGGTGGAAAAAGTCTTAAATCTTGAGTATCATACTTTTTTTACACATTGACCTCTTGCATTGGAGATCCTTTTAGGGGAATATCATCGTCCTCTCTCTTTAAGGTGCTTGTTAGCTATTTCGCATCCCTTTCTATATTAATCTTAGTCATCTTTTCTTTATTCGCAAGCTTCAACCCGAGCATAATAGGTTGAGTCCCAGCTTCCTGGGGGCGGCATAACTAGTGAAGAATAGTTTCTCCTGCTAAAAAATTGGCAGTAAAACTTCTGAACCCCACTGCACAAGCACCAATATTATCTAGTTTTTGGGATCTAGATAAGTTTCCAAAACAAACTTCTCCAAAATTATAACCATAACAAGAGTGTTGATGAACACTTTGAAGCTCGCCGGAAAAACATCTCATGTGAGAAGACGATTTCGGAAGAGTTTACTTTGGAAGTCATCTAATTTATTTATTTTATAAATATGTATAACAGAAATTGTAAACATATCATCCAAAAAATATATATTTGGCAGTCATCTCAGTGTTCTGAGGCACCACTTCCTCAACACCCATCCCAGTGTTCTGAGGCACCCTCAACACCCATCTCAGTGTTCTAAGGCAGCAATGCCTCAACACTCTTCTTAGTGTTCTTACGGCAGCAATGCCTTAACACTCGTCTTAATGTTCTGACGGCAACATTGCCTTAACAATCTCTACAACCAACTAATGTTCTGAATACCTTCCCGTTGTTGTTACAGTAGAAGAAGATTGCTCCAAATACCTAAGAGTACAATCGCAGAAAGAGAAAAACTTGCTCATCCAACTGCTACTCTTCTAGTAATATCTAACCATTAAACAATAAAAGTTATATTTTATTTCGTCTGGCAGACCACCATATACTGCTTACCACGCAACATTACTCGTTCCACGCTAAGTAGGGGACTTAACGTAGATGCTGATTTTTTTTGTCAGGGTAAAATAGTAAAGTATCACAGTTATGCTCAGACACCAAATCAAGAATTGTGCTAAACATAAAACATAGCTGCTACTTAAGGAAGAAACCAATGGCATAAACCTCCTTCATCTAATATCCAATGCGCAAGCAAATGGCCCAGAGGCCTAAAAAGGCGTTTTTACACCAAACTCGTCAGGCGTAATTCTGCACTTCCATATACAAAGTCGTGATCTGGAAGCAAGGGATGCGTTATATACCAAACTCTTTGTATGAATTTCCTCTACAACATACTAAAAAATCACATCAATCGGACAAACGAGCTAAGAGATATGATAACAAATATTCAACTAAGTCACAACTGAAAAATTCCTGAATTCTTCTTGACTTTTGTCTATTTCGTCATTTTGAGGCCTTGAATGACCTTAAAACTTAAAATCTTCCTCGTTAGGAAATAGATGGTTGTCTTTGAATAAAAAAATTGGGGTAGATCATCAAAAACGGACTTCGTATGAAGATTTTACAGCGTTTTCAGTGAAAACCCTAAATCTGAATTTTTTGCTGACGAAATTTCACAAGAAATCTCTCGTCCATCCAGGTCAAAGGGGTTGATGCCTCTTACCTTGTCCATCATAGGTGAAGCAAAGATTGTCCTTCTTAGGATATAAAGCTTGTCCTTCTTAGGCTTCAAAACTGAGACGTTTTACTCTTTTACCCTCAACTTGTGAGCCTTAGTTTAAAAGTAAAACTCACGCGTCTTTGTCTTTGAGACCAAATTAAGACGTTTTACTCTTTTTCCCTCAACTTGTGAGCATAAGTTACAAAAGTTCAACTTGTGCGTCTTGCTCCAAAGGCAAAACTCGTGCGTCAATACCTATCTTGTCTGAACAAAGCGTTTTTACCCTTTTTTCCCTCAACTTGTGCGCATTAGAAAAACGTATGTGTCTTTCCTCTTTGACCAAAACTAGACATTTTTACTCTTTTGCTCTGAACTTGTGTGTCTTAGATAAATAGAAAAATCTATGTGTTTTTTTCAAGGCAAGCTCGTGTATTTTTGTTTCATAGGCAAAACTCGTGTAGCTTAGCACATTCCTTTCAACTAAGGAGCCTTAACATTAGCTTCTAATATTTTCTTATTTGGGTTGTTTCATACATACAATCTTCAAAAACCCTAATTTTCCTATCAAAGGCCATACTAGGCCTCACTCATATATGTGGCCTCACACACGTATATTTTCATATGTGGCCTCACACTCATAAATATTATGCTCAGCAGCATGCACTTATTTTTACAAAATAGGCATGTCAATGCAAATTGACCTAGTTGAACATATTGTGCCTCATAGATAAAATAGTTACATATTTTATTTTAGTCTGTCAAGAATCATCAGCCTAGTCAAGCAAGACAGGTCTTCAGTCAAAAGACTAAGTAAGTATCATTCGACTTAATATTATTAGTAGTACTCAATACTACGAAATTTACACGAGACTTCAAATGTCACAAATGGGGGGGATATTCAATAGGGTATTGGTATGGCGGTCTATGACATGTGGTGCAGAAATGCACCCACTACAGAGAAAACTCTGGAAAGTTCGATCAGCAGTTGAGTTGAGGAGCGGTAAGTTGGGGAACCATCCATTCACCTTAATTGAAGTGGGGAGCAGTTGTCAGCACTTTCTCCACCTTCTCCACTTCACCACTACTCAATCATCGACACTTTCTTCCAGAGAAGAGGTCAGGTGAATGGTTACAATAGCTATGAATATAAAATAGATTTCTCAATCTATTGAACAGGGGACAGAACAAGTTTGGATTGACGATAATTTCAAGTCTAAGTAAGACAACTGAAAAAGTCTGAATTGAACACAACCAGTGTAGTCAATTTTGACCGATATGGCCGAAATCCCGCCGGTAATACCGTTTTCGACCTTCATCCGAGATGAGATATGCTATATCGCCGATACGGTATTTGGACGATAATTTCGACCGAGATGACCCGAAATGAGTTGACCGATATGGCCAAAATGACCGAGATGGTCGAAATAAGGTTTTCAATAAAAAAAATCCAAAAAAAAATAAATAATTTTCTTATCCTTGTTCTAGTTTTTCAATTGTTACTCATGTTTTTTATGGTATTTTAGAAAAATGAGTACTAGTTTTATATCTTAATAGGTCCAATATGGAAAAAACGTTTGATATAATAATTGTAGGTATAAAATGTGTGGACCGATATTTGGAACCGAAATCTCCCTGATACAAAGGTGTACCAGTGTATCGCTCTCGACCGGTACAAACCGAAATCCGATATTGACTATTAACACAACAATTCGATCAACCTCGATTTTCATAGTTATTCACACCTACTGCATCCCTTAGAGTCTGATACTCTGACCTTAATCCTTCTCTCGCTTCCCTCCCTAATACCTACCCTTCTCCTTCTCCTTTGTGACTGAAGCAAGACTGAAATGGCCATTGCTTGGTTTAGGCCAAGATTGTACAAATTGATTTCTCGAATCTAAACAAAATACTTCAACAATACAAATGTTTAAGGATTGACGAATTATCACATGCTCACCCCACTTTTCCTAAGTTACCCTTCAGTTCGTTTTTCCACACGAGCAGAAGTCAATTCAACTTTCAGAGTAATTAGATTAATATTTTTATGCATTAAAAAATAGTAGTTAAATTTTACAAGTCAAGAAAGTATTAATTAAATTTTGTTGGTATTTTAACATAAACTAAAAATGAAGAGTAACTAATAATGCTACAATATTAGGGATTAACCTGTGTTGTAACAACATGGGCACCAATTCTATCTGAGCACTTTAATGTTTGTATTTCACATGTTACGGTTGAAGGAAGTGAGTCAAGTCTGATATTTTATCAATTATTTTTGTCGAGATGGGAAATTACACAGTGGCCACCACTGCTCACCAACACTTCCACCACTATAACACCACCCCCTACCACTAGCCTGCTACTAAAACAACTTTCGCCACCACTTCCAACCACACCACTAACGCCTTTGCATTCTCCATCAACAAATTATATTTCCATATTGGATGGCCGATTATTTCTCAGTCGAAATCAATTCCTCTGGAAAAATATCGAGTTAAGAAATTCTCGCACGTGGAAAAAAGAAAGTCAATTTTGAGTTCATCTAACTCAAACTAAATTTTCAATTTTACCTCCACACCTACACATAGAAAAGAGAGTTCAGTTTTCGGACCCAAATCCAATTCATACCCATTACCAAACCCATTTTCAAATCCGATCTTTATTCGAATAATGGATCCAAATAATTGAGATTCAAATTCGGGTTCTCTTTGGGATTGGATAATCCATCTCAACTGGTTATATTTCGATTCACACCATAAGAATAGGTTGGTGATTACTTGAGTGAAGCATTTTCAATTCCCTACTTACAAAAAATGGATTTTTCAATAAAATAGGTTGATGATTATTTGAATGAAGTAGTTTCGTAATTACGAAATCAGATAATGTAGTTGATGATGCTTTTCTTTCTTCAAAAATATATGAACTATTGTAAAACACAATATGTATTTTGCAGTGCTTAGATCTTAATTTGACTATATTTAGAATATGTGGTTCAATTGGGTCCAAGATTGGGTATATCTTACAAAGGTAATTCTAAAGATGCTAATGATTCGATGACTGAGGCAATCAAAAGTCATCTTAAAATCTTCGAAAGGGAAAAGAACAAGTAATTTTCTCTATTTTGGGGTTCTTGAGGTATGGTGTTTTAGGTTTTACGGATTTCAAAATTATTTGCTGGAATCTGAGGGGGTTAAATGATCTTAACAGAAGATACATTGTTAAGAAGTTGAGATCTAGCCTTGGGTACTAAATGAATCAATATAAACAACAATATATTATATTTATATTACGTGTTCAATATTTTCTAGTATATGAACTTTCCGATCCGATTTACACAAAGATCGAAATATGTTAATCAAGAACGAAGAAACACACAATTCAAAAATTTAAGTTAGAATCGATTATGGAATCGTTTCTACTTGGAATTGATTCTAGAATCGGTTCTGAAACTGATTATGAATCCTTATTTGAATACGAAATTTAATTCGAGTTCAAACTAGATTTTAACTATGTTTAGGAAATTGCTTTCTAACATGTTTTCAAAGCACAAATTTATATCAAAAGTTCAACACTAAGTATTAACAAGTACAACATTAATTTTATGCCGAAATCATCGAAAGTATAGAAAACTATACTTCGTAATTCAATACGATAAGTTGTAGAAAAAACTAATATATTTCATTCCTTTGATACTTTGATCATATGTAATGATCAAGTCACCTTATATACTAAAGCCATATAAACAAACTTTACATGTTATGTTTCAATGAATAACACTGTGAGATTTGAATAGAAAAGGAACATTCGTACTCAATAGTTACTAACCTTAGTTTGAAGGATATCTTCGTTTAATCTTCAATACGTCTTTAAGTCGTCGCGGAATTTTAAAGTCTTAAGTCCAACCTAACAAAGTTAAATTTAGTAAGCAATTCAAGTGGTGAGTGTTGGAATTAAACTGGACAACCAAACTTGACATATTAACGCGTGGTGGGTTCAATCGAGCAATGCTCTAATACTACCACTATATTAACTTGACAAATTCAGAACTTCAGTGCTCAGAAGAAGCAATTGTGGAATTTAGGGAAACCACAATTATACGGTACACCTGGAAGGAAATGAATACCTATATTTTTACTTTTAAGGTGCCGGGTTGGGCTCAAATTGTTCGGATGATCAAATATGCTTTGTTAAAAGTGTACTTTGTTCCGCATATTATATATGTGAGGTTTTTTGTTGTGTTTTTTGGACTTTGGTAGCATGTTGCCTAGTCATTCTCCCATTTCTTCGTATATGTTTCTTATTCTTTGGGCGATCTATACAACTCTTTTGTACCCTTATTTTTATCAATGTAATCTTTTCTCTATCTACAAAAAAAAAATCAACAATAAGAGGTTTAATGGGTTAAAAGGTACTTCTGCAATCATGGTTCAAATATTCTGACATTTTGGATAGCATAAAATGCATTCAATTATCATCATGCTATTGAATTCAACTTAACACAACTTAAATAAAATAATTGTCTTAATCATTTTCATATATGAATCTATAGAGTCTTTCAAAGCTAGCTAATGTTCAGGAGACCAATAACCTGACAAATATATGGCTCAGTTCGCTTTGGGTGACAATTTAGTCTCCCAATAGAACCCGTCACTGATTTGATAATTGATAAGGTGATATACATCCCATTCAATGCTAGGCATGATGAGTATAAAGACCTTTGACTAATATCTTTTTGTACTATGAACTTTAAGGTGTACAAGGTTTCATATTTGACTTTTTGAGCAAAGCGATAGAAATTCTATTAAACTTAGATTGATCTAGGATAGAGGAAGACCTACGTCAAGGTAACTCTTATTTGAAACACTTTGGTAATGCTCTTGGATCATAATCTAAAAAATGAATTAGAGCACGCAGCGCCATCTCGTTATCTAAAAAAAAAATCAAACTAGAATCGGTGGATACGATGACACACGTATGCCGATTTTGGTTTGATGTTCTTCATTGACGAAGGACATAAAGAATCAGTGTATATTTTTTATGAAGAATTGAATCGGTGTATATACGTGCTCATATAAACCGATTTTAAAAAATCTCACTCTAGAATCGGTCGATATTGACATTCGTATCGACCGATGGTTAAAGAAAATCCAAAAACGATAGTTTTCTTTTTCATAATTGTTTTGCCCAGAATCGGTGGATAAGGTTCTCCACATGTGTCAATCCTAAAAAAACTCAAATTCAAAAGGTTTTCTACATTTTTTTTTTCCCAGAATAAGGTTCTCCATGTGTACGGATTCTAAAAAACTCAAATTTAATGTTTTTCTACAAATTTGTTTCCACAAAATCGGTGGATAAGTTTCTCCACGTGTGTCGATTCTAAAAAAAGTCATTCAAAAGTTTACTACAAATCTTTTTGCCCAGAATCGGTGGATATAAATGCACTTATCCACCGATTCTAGTTTTTTTTATTTAAGTTTAAAGAAATTAAAAAAAAAAACAAAAAAAAAAATTTTAAATAAAAAAAAAAATAAACAAAAAAATAAATAAATTTATATTATATTAATCTAAGAATTTAGTCGATGATTAACACTAATTAAGTGTATTATTCATAGTTGGATAAGGGGGGTCTTGATATGATTCTTGTAATGACCCAATTTTGTCTTTTAGTGGTAAGGCCAAAATAATTCTCATAGTCCCTAATTTAGCCAGGTTTAGTTGGGGTCTTGTAGAATTAATAGGGAGATGTAGGAAAAGATAAAATAAGGTCATCCAATAGTAATACCCCCTACCCCTTAGCGATATATTTTCATAAATGGCTAAATTACCCTTGTATGATTAGTTCTAATATATGATTAGCTGAGTTAATTAATTAAATTAGATTAATTATATAGATTATGGTTAGCATTAAAATAGATTAATTTTTTTCTGATCAATGGGGAAGAAGAGGGCATTTCAAATATTCTATAAGGTTCGTCATGGTCGTAAATATCATACCTTGACGACCCTCACCTATTACTTTATCAGTTTATGAAAAATCGTCATGGTCATATTTTCTGACCTTGACGACCCAAACCTGGTTTGAGGCGTTATTGTCATTTATTTATACCATGAAAACTCTCAAAATTCCCTGTATGAAATAACTGCTAGGGTCGCATCGGCGAATGCCAAATATCCTAACGACTCTCCCGGGGTCGGCATGATCGGTTCCAATATACCATGACGACACAATCTGTAAAATTTATTCGGGATTTTATAATTGCAAATTTATTAGAAAGAAAAGAAAAGGCATACATAGATCATACAGAAAAGGCATACATAGATTATAAATAAAACCATACATAGGATAGAAATATAAGATTAAATTGAATCTATATAATTGAAATACGCCAAATTTTCAGCCAACACTAGATAACAGTTATCATGCCGGAATCTTTTACCGCAGTCCGTCTTATATTGTTTATATGCCTGTCGTTTTTGAAAAAGAAAATCAACAATAAGTTAGTATTATAATCAAATTAAATTTTATTAACATCTAATTGATATTCACTTACTTGTTGATAGGGTGGGAGTTGAGGATAATGGGTGATCATGTTCACCAAAGTCGTTCTAAAATAACATCATCGATTGTAGATCAATTCGAATCATTCTTTCATGTCGGTGATTGATCTTGACTTTTGATTGTCGTCTAAAGCAACAAAAACCCTGAAAATACGGTCTCAAAAAGTTGTGAAGCTCCAATTTTGGTTGATCTTGAGTTCTTCGTCATGTTTCGTGACTACAACCTACGCTCTAACTACCACAACATCCTCTCAGGGAATGAATTTAGCAACCATGATGAAGAAATTAGAAGAAAAAAAACTAGAAAGGATTTGAAAGATGAGAAAGATGATAGATAATAAGTGTTTGAGAGACATTGTATGTTGAGAAGAAGGTTTCTTTTATATAAATCAAAGACCCAACGACTATTTTTTTCTAAAACACTAGCCAACTTGCCCCTACGTATAGATTGTCTAGCGACGTCAGAGTCGAAACCTAAAGATCATGCCGACCTAATCTAGGAATCATTGCATTTCCTTGATGTTTTTGAGTGATAGGATCGCATCGGTTCATAACAGAAACAATATCGACTCTATCCAAGTTATATGATATCGTCATTGTCGACATTCCTAACCTTGACGGCTCCATATGGGTCGCATCTGTTCGTAAATCAAACGATGACGACTCTTATGTTTTATTTTCGGGGAAAATTAGAGTCGTCATGGTCGATATCTTAATACCATGACGACGCGAGCATAACGACTAGTTGTTTTTCCTTAAATAAGTAGCCGTTGGGGCTTTTTCTATATAAGGATGTTAACCCAATGCTATAATCAGTTGAAAACTTTAACATTACACTCAAATTAAAACTCTCTTGCAATGGCAAGTCCATCATCATCAACTACTAATTCACTTGAATAGATACTCAGAAGATGCAAACGAACAACTCCTTCATCATCAACTACTCAAATTAGTATCATGGAAGAAGATAAATGCAAAAGAAGCAAAGAAACCACATCATAATTAACTACAAAATCAATTAGTGCAGTGGAAGAAGATATATGCAAAACAAGCAAATGAATGACTGCCATGGAAAAAGAAGAACTCAAGAAACGAGGTTATGACCAATTCCAACTAAGGGAAAGGTTAAAGTCCGTTCTGGATGTGACGGAATGGATTAGGAATTATTACTTCGTCATGGATTTTCCATAAGAAGATCGGGATGATGGTATATTTTGGAATCTTGTGACAACATGACCTTTCGTTCCCAATCCCGACACGAAGTGGAAGGGTCCACGCCATGATTAAAGGGACGAATATGTTTGTAGAACGACCTTTCATGTTAAGAAGTTATGCATCAAGTACAACGAGTTTCTCGTTAGGCACAGAAGGGATAAGTTTGCGGCACATAATAGTATACCAAATGGAGAGGAGATCCGTTTTATCATTTCGAAGCTTCCATGATAGTTGCGTCTCGCACCGAGAAAAAGAATAATATTTAATGTGTTTAGTAAGACCAAGTTGGTCTACAAGTTGTTAGCCTAGTTTAATATTGCTTTCACGTTCTAATGTACTACTAATTATCCCAAGTTTGAATCTAATTATCTTATTAATCTAAGTCTAAATGTTGTTCAATTTTGTATCATTATATGTCGTCATTGTCGATACCTATATACCATGACGACTCCATAGGTTAACCTCCAACACAGGTCTCTAATTAGCTCTTTCAGAATCGTTATGGTTTCAAGTGTAAGACTATGACGACCTCTAATCTAAATTTAAAAAAATAAATGACCGTTGGTATTTTTTCTATAAAATACAACCCTTTTTTTTTAGAAAAAACTGCCCCAAACCTCCTATTTTCACTTTTTATACATCTTGCATTTGTTTTTGTTTTCATTTAAAAGTGAGATATCAATGGCAATGACAGAATGGGAACCAGATGAAGATATGGGTCTCGTTAAATCTTTCATTAAGGTGTTCCATGAACGTCCAGATGAAATATATTCAATTTTTTGGAAAAGAGTGAAAGAGTTTTATTATCAGCGCATCGCGAACCCCAAAAACTAAAAATGGAGAGACTTAGCATTTCGATTCGACTACATCAAAAGTTCAATTCGAGAGTTTATCAAAGTTAGAAAAATGGTAAACGACCATCATCCTCAAGCTCCTTTTACCGAAAAAGTGAATAACATACTAAAAGTTAATACTTTGTGTACCTTTCTCATAATTTTATGTATGCAAATTAACATTTAATTCATTTTATTTCAGCTTGAACAATTTAATGGTCTATGGCGAATAAGAAATGGTGAAAGAAAGTTCAATCACGCAAAGTGCTATGGAGTATTATACAATCGTGCTCGGAGGTTCATTGACGAATTTTTAATATGCAACATACATCGTCATCCATACTAAACATCATGTAATGCGAGATTGATGTAATGTTATTGTCTTAATGAAATCAACATGTTATTTATCATTCCAAAAGTGACCACTAATGTCTTCCAAATCGCATCTAGGCTCGTCAGGGTCGATACCAAATAACCATGACAACCGTAAACATTATGTACTTATTTTTTCCTGGACGTTTGGTTCTTTGTGGTCGCATCGATCCGTAAAAAACACAATGCCGACATTAATCTACCATTATTTGGGTGAGGTGTAGTCGTCATGGTCAATACCAATAACCATGACGACCCTAGATGCATTTTTTTTTGTTTTTCCTGGATGTTTTGGTGTATTAGGGTCGCATCGGTTCATAGCATAATCCATGATGACCCATATCTACCATTATTTTGGCAGTTGGGGAGTCATCATGGTCGATAACATAGACCATAACGACTCTGGTTACAATGGTTATCTGCTAAAAGTGTCACAGTTGGAGTCGTCAATCTGCTAAATTTTACCGTGACGACTCCAGCTTTGGGAAATAATCTTCCAGATTGGCTGAGAAGGGTCGTCAACCTGCTGTTTTTTTACATGACGACTCTGATTATGGGAAAATAATTTACCAGTGAGAATACTAAGGTCTTCATGGTCGATACATAAACACTATGAAGACACCAACAAGGATTTAGGCATAAACATTTCAAATTCTCCAAAATAACATTTTCTTAACAAGCAAATTCTCCAAAGTAACATTGTCTTAAAACAAATAAACAGTAAAAACACAAATAAACATTAGTTGAAGTAATGTTAAATTAAGTTGCATGAAGAACCGTAATTAAACATGATTTCAAGTTAACAATGTCCTTAAAAAAAAAAAAATCTCAACCACGACCACGACCCTTATTAGCCGATCTTCAGCCTCTCTTTAATGCAGGTCCTTCTTTCCCATGACCTCGTCGAGTATCTTCGCCTTATTCATCATCATCTTGTCCCTCTTCGCCTTCGGTATCAAAACCTTCTTGTATTACTTGGGTAGACGGTTTGCGAGACCTCTTGCTTGTACGATCCAGTTCAGCATACATTTTCTTCGCACCGGGGTTTTCAACGTGTGTCAAGTAGTCAATGTAATAACCTTGTTTGTCAGACATCATAGGTTCTCCCTTTCCCTTCTAGCAACATAGTCCCTTGATCACAATCTTCACTCGATCCCTCTATTCATATTAAAATTGCTATCGAGGTTAACATACGTATAAGAGTATATATTTAAGATAAAGAGAACAAGAAAGACAAAAATACTTACGACAATCTTTAGAATGCTAGAGTCAGTTCTGTTGTCGGGTGCCAGAGTAGTATAAGAAGATGCCTTGTTCCTTTTCCCTCTGTGAGTATTTATCCTTATCACACAGCTATGGGAAAACTTTTGGTACAATTCCAAGTAACCAACATTTGCGTCGTATCCTTCATTCACTTTCTCCCCAAAAGAGACGTCTACCCTGCTAGCATGCCTATCATCCCAATGACGGGTCCTAGGTAGAGGGTCATAAACCCCCCTAACGCTAGAAGTGTCAGAGTTGCATTCATCAAGGTTGAGTCGGAATTTTTGTACATAATCCCCCTCATGTGGATCTTGAATATACCCAAGCTAGCGCATTACTCTCGACGGATCAAACATTGAGAATCTGGTAGGGTGAAAGAAAGGACCACAGTAAAAAGAGACATCCTTCATTCTATTAGGGCCATCTCCCATATACGAATCAAAGACTACATATTGGGGTGTCATGTTATCCAAACTTTAACAACATGGACTTATGATGCTTTTCTTGACCTCCAGTAAACGTGTATTTTTTTCCTCTTGGTTGAGCACTAGTCAATGCTATATTCACTTTGACGCCCTTTTTGTCTTTGAACAATGAGGGAAAATGTTTGTAAATCCACACATATACAATCATCAAACCAATTAGTAAAACTAGTATTCATCAACCAAGACATTGAAAACAATAATAATTCATCCAAAAAATAAATATGATCACTTCAATTACCTGAAGTAGACTTATATTCCCATTGATTTGAGAAGTTCGTCCCCTAGATGCTTTTGTTAGCTCCTCATTCATGTGTGCTACGATGATAGTCCCCCACGAGTATTTATTTATACTTTCCAAAGGATGAAAGAGTTGGAGAAATTCCGCACTGACCCTGTTTCATGAGCTTTCGGGAAACATCACAGACCCTAGCACGTACAAAAGATAACCGACAGACGCAACACGAACTTCAACCACAGAGAGGAGACCATGTTCTCTTTACCTTTTTAGTGTCCCATAATATTTGTGCCTAAACTACACAAGGTTGAAGTCTCTCCTCCGGTACTTTGGCCCCTTGACCAACATGTCGTTCGTCGCCTCTTCATCCCATCCAAACAACGCCTTGGCCAATTCATAAATTTTATGCCAAAGTAGTTGTTTCTTATACTTGAACATGGTGGATTTTCCTTCGACCTGAAACCCTAGAATCTTTTCTGTATCATGAGGAGTTAAAACCATCTCGCTAAATGGGAATTGGAAGCAATCGACCTTAGGGTAAAACCTCTTACAGAAGCAAGAAACCGCGACCCTATCAAACGCTATGACGAATTTTTGTAGACAAGATACAAACCGGAGTTCTCGACTAACGCTATAAATCTTGCACATTCTCCTTTTAGGGGCCACAACACTAGTTTTACGTATGAAGATTGGCGTATGAATAGACGTATTACGTTCGTATGATCCTACAAAATAGGGAGAAAAAAACACAATAAAAACCATCAATGACAACAACAAGTTAATTGAAAATCAAAGTTCAGATTCTTACGATTGTCTCATAGATGGTACGAGCCCACGACCCGGCATATGCAAATAGAACTTCTCCTCCATATTAGGGTAAGCCTCTAGCATTTCCATTGCATTCAGGCCCCAACGACAAGTGGGGTTATGGAAAGTGCCTCGCGGGTAGGGCTTTTGCCTTGCCCTTGTCCTTCGCTTGCACCTCTGCCTATTCTTGCACCTTTTCCTCCTCCCCATCATCATCACCATCATAACCACCACCAGCTTCACCAGCTCCATCACCCCTACCACTGTCATTTGTCTCATCAACATCATCTTCAGTTTGTTCGTTGTCATGGTCTGAAGTCGCAGATGGAATAGAGCAGGCAGAAGAAGAAGGGGAAGCCTCAGGTTCCTTGCCTTCTTGTGCACGTTCACGGATAACAAAAGATATCTCCTTCGGATGTTTTCCACGATAAGGTCCAGCCCCCAAGAATTTCTCGTTGCGGGGTGGTTTTGAAAGAGGAGTCGGTAGATGTTTGCGTTTCTTGGCCTTTTTAAGCATGCTACAATTAAAAATACACAAACATAAAAAAAAACAGAAACAACATTCATAGACTAAGTATAGGGATCTCCATGGTTTTAATTGTCGACCATAACGACCTTATGTTAAACATGACGACCCAACAGTTATACGATGAGGACCCATGAATTCATAAAAACTAAAGTCGTCATGGTTTTAGATAATAACCGATGCGACCCTAACATACTCTGACATCAGTGAAAATACACAATAAGAGTCGTCATGGTTTTAGATAGAAACCGATGCGACTCTAAAAAGACCCTTCGTCTTCAGAGAGAAAAACCAGTTAGGGTCGTCATGGTTCCAAATCAAAGACTAACGATTTTTCATAATTTTCACATACATATGAAAAATCGTCATGGTCTTTCAATTGCTACCATGGTGACCGTCTTTCTAAAACTGCAATTTTGCGATTATGGACCTAATTTTACACTCAAAACACACATACAAGCAATCACAACAAGTAGAGTAATGGGCTTTAGTTACTTATTCTCTAATTGGGGTCATTTCTTTTTCACGGTTTAATTCTTTGGTATTTTTCTTGTTCCGCTTTCCTTTTAGTATTTCTATGATTCTAGGTTTATCTTGTTCTCTTTGATAATGCTTCATACGAGCCATGTTTGTAGAAGAAGTTAATCGTCGATTAAAGTTTTCGAATCAACGATTACGACGATGAATTGATTTCGAGAAAAAAAATTGGAGGAAGAGGGTCGTTAGGTTTAGAGAAGGGGAAAGAGGTGAGTTGAATTTTTGATTTTTAATTTTGGAATAGGAATGAGGGCTTATAGATTAAGTATAATAGGGTTTTTGGGTAAGTTATTAGGGAAGAGTATATTAATATTATCAATAGCTTTTAGAACCTCATATAATTTTAGTATGTGTTGATTTCTCGAAACCCACTATTAATTCTACAAGCCTCCAATTAAATCAAGTTTTTTTTGGCTCATTTACTTAACCACAAATAAGATAAGACCGAAAATACTTGTTACCCAAATATTTACACTCAAATCGTGTCAATCACTCAGAGCCGGCCTTAACCCGAAGTTGACGCAACATATTTGGGGCATCAAAAGAAATTTTGGTCCGTATTTATTACATGGGGTAATGCAAAATTTGCTAGGTTTTTTTTGGTGTATTTTATAATATTAAATTATTAGTAGCAACATGACAAAAAAGGAGAACTTAGATGTAAGTACTAAGTACAGAAGTGCAACATGGATTTATTATATGTTTTATGTCGTTCAGCATGGATTATTGTTTAATAAAAAAATAAGGCACGACCCGCTCACTCTCTCTTGCGGGATATTTATCAGCAATTTGCGTCAGTAGATTTAGCATTTCCGTATACAAATCAAACATCGAGAGTAGTTCATTTGGAGTGTGTAATGACTAAATGCAACAAAGTAATCAATTTAATGGAAACCCAGTAAACCAAATCTCCATTACCGAGTCAATAACTTTCTTCAGAAAACTAGAAGGAAAACAGTTAATACAAAGTAGACAGCTGCAATGAAGGATGCGGAGTAAGGAAATCAATGCGCAACAACAAGAAAAAGAAGAAATAAGGAGTCCTGCATTAAATTCCCCCAAGGGTTTTTATTGTTCTTGATGCCTTAAATCAGTTTACTTGTTTTAGTGAAAATTAATTCTGGTTCGAATGTTAGATTCCCTAGCTGTTGATGAAGTAAATGAACTAGGTGCCCTCCTCAATCATCTCAATCCTAGCATTAATTTCCCCACAATTTCAATTCCCCCAATTTCACCATAGAATGCCCTAAATTCGAAT
>JAJJMC010003557.1:3473572-3488122 GCA_023531435.1 Papaver californicum
CATCCAAGACCAAAATTAATTTAGTTTAAAACTCATTTTCTCCAACATTATTAACATGTGTTGCGTGTGAAAAGGATAGACAGCGTCGTAGTGATAGACAACCTTCCTGATCAGAGAACAAAACTAGGAACAAGTTTTAGATATGATAGCAAAGCTTTGGTAGCGATATCGTGTTAAAAAAACATATACTTTTGCGATGAAAAATGGTAGGAAGTGCAGGAACGGTATCCATATCCCCATCTTTTGGAGATTCTCCACTGGATTTGGTAAGAATTGAAGGGTTCCATACATTGTGGGGACGTCCTGTGGAAAACCTACTGGAGATGTCAATTAGGACTTTTGTGCAGCTGGGTAGTGGCAAGCACTTTTCATCGTCATTCTAAGATTTTTAATGATCTTTTTATCCTTTCAAACTATGAGTACTATGATGGCTCATAACGTCGTTTCGCCTAATACCATGGGAGTTTATTTCTCCTATGTATTTTCAACACTTTAAGTAGTCTGTTTAACTTAATACTCTTAGCTAATTCAGGTGTAACCTAACATGTTGATTAATTTAAATCTTAATCCAATCAAGTAAAACCGATTGTAAAGTTTTAAACAATTTTAATTAACAACAATCTAGAGGGACGGCAACAAAAACTCCCACAAAATCAATCATACACGTGTTGGAATAGAACCGCCTTCCCAAAGCTAACAAAGGGATTAATTTTTTAAGTAGGTTGTGAGAGGATCCGGATTGGGAAATTTTTTGTTGTGATTTGTTAAACATTATATTATATATATATATATATATATATATATATATATATATATATAATTTCAGTTTTATATCCTCAGTTGTGATTAAAAACTGAACAAAACTCAAACTTTAAAGCTTCTGGTTCCACTTTGAGAGAATTTAGACCAACAGGAAATTGGTGGATAAAATTTGGGACAATAGAAAAGGCTTTATCCCGTTTGACAGATAATCTAGACCAATAGGAAATCAACAGCATGAGAGCCTTTGTCCCTTGTTATACTACACATGCGTATAATTATTATTTTTAACTCTAATTCTTTTTTAGTATCGATTTTTTTCCTCTTCCTCCTCTCCTTCTTATCTCTCTGTTCACCTTCTTTTTCTTTATTTATATGTTAAGATTTCTTCTTCGTTTATCATCATATATGTTTTGATTGTTTATTGTTGATTTTGTTCTAACTATTGTTTTTATTGTTTTGTTTTTGCAGGTACAATTTTTGCTGAAAAGGATAAATAACCAAAGCCAGTTCTCTATTGGTAAACCCTAATAATAATACTTTTGGTTGAACAGATTCATGGAGGATCATTACGGGCATCTGAAAGTTTTCCAAAAGATGGATACCTGATCCAGCTTCCCTCATGGTTTTATTATTAGGGTTAGGATTTTGGCACTAAAAGTTGCAGAGTTTTAACCGCATGTTATTGTTGAAATTCCAGTTTCAGAAATTCAACACTTCAGTTCTAGCTTCTTTTTTTTCTTTTTCATTGTTCATTGCATTGGATGAAGTTTTAGGGTTTTACGGTTCTAACTTTAATATTTTGTTGTTCACTTTTTGGTAGTATGATGAATCAAAATCTCAAGAGAGGATGGATCGTAAAATTAGGAATGCACCTAAAGGTCAATGGACGGTTAGGAGGAAATCCAAGAAGTGAGGCCAAGGACTGCTTTCGAATCCAAACTTGCTTGCCCAAATGCACGCTTAAGAATTGATTAACCACTTTGTATGGTGAGTAATTTGTACACCTTAATTTTCTGAGTTCAAACTCCAACACTTTTACATTGATATGTTCTTTGTTATTATTCTGAATACCTTTTGTTTGTGAAAGCATATAAATAATCTTTAGATCTATAAGCATTACTTTATTTGCATCGGCAAAAAGTAGGGTACACTTATCAACTGATTATAGTAGTCAATTTGTGTGGGAATGTTATTTATGTACCAAAAGTAGTCAATTTATCAAATGAAGAGTTTGGATCACATTTGATAGTAATTTTGAAATAAAATTTTGAATCCTACCCCGGAGTTTGAGTGAAATTATGTGAAACTATGTTAACTTGGTTGTGCAACTTTTCGTTAACATATTTTAAGTTTTTTAACAGACCGTGTGTAGATGGTGAGTTTTTGACAAGGGATAAAATTGTAAAATTACCCTCTACTAGGAAATAAGAACATATATTTATGCACATATGCTTAATATAATATTGTAATTCTATTTATATTCCACAAGCGAATTGAGAGCACATATTTTATCTAAACATTCTAAATTGGTATTGTAGCCTTATAAATACTCATAATATTCATGCTATATCGAACTAGTCTCAAGTCGCATAGATTCCTTGGTTGAATTCCTTGAACTTGCATCGAATGAGCGTTGATTTTCTAGCAATATCTATTTAACTCGGGAATAACTAATGCTTAAACCCTGAAATACATTATAGTTTAACGCTTCACTCGCAACGAATGCACCTCAAATTTCTCTTCTGAGCCTAAATATGCTACTTTAGCACTTTGCTTAAATATAAGCCACAAATAATGCGTCATTCTCTCTGATGCGCCACAGTCGAGAAAAAATGTCATAAAAGATGCATTGAACCTCTCAGTTAGGCTAACTCTAGCATTTTCTCATATTAACGCCAAGATAGCACCAGACATTCGGCTTGGCATCGCATTGGCACTAATTAGTCATCATGGCTAAAAGCGTAACTTTCCTAGCACTAATCCCTAGCACCAAAGTGCTAACCCTAATTCTAGCAACAAAATCGCTAACCCTTGGCTCCGTGACGCCCTTGTCTTATGATGCCCATGCCCTATCTCATGACGCCCTTGGCTCGTGACGCCTTTTCTTTGCCGTGACTCCCTTGCTTAGACGAGACGCCCATGCCCTAGCTTATACGCGTCCCTTGCATTCTCAGCGTCAAGGATGATGTGCCTACAAGGCTATTTTATTCCTAGCTAGCTTCTTGGCGCCTTAGCCCTAGCTCATATGTGTCGCTACCAAATCCAACACCCTTGGCTCTTATGCGCCTCTAGCCATGCCAAGCATATCTCTAGATAACATGCTAGTACGCTTCTTGGCCTAATACATTTGTATTTAGCGACTTAGCCACAAGTATATTAATGCTAAAATCTCAATGTTAACTATACAGTTGAAGTGCTAACTCCAAACCTTCTTGGTACTAGATTTATAACCCTAGTACAACTGATATTTACTAGAAGTTATGCATGTTGTTCTTATTCCTGAAACGTTATCACATTATCCTTTTGTACTAAAAGAATCAACAAATTATTATTTGCGCTAAGTAGCTAGTGTTAGTTTTTCTAGTTACTTTTCTCAGAAATACGCCTTTCTTCTCAATATAGATCATACATTGAGTCTTATATGAGTTCCAATAGGTCTCCTTGCTCGAGGAGCCCTCTACAACATTTGGCCTCAAAGTCCTCTCAGACTTACGATAAGTCGCTTCTAAGCTAATATTTAGCCATTAAATATGCCATGTTACTTTCAAATAAGTACATGACCACTAAAATTCCCAGACTCGATACTAATTAGTCTGGCTATCAATCAGGTGAGTCACACAACTTACCTCACTGACTTAGAAAGTCATTTGACTTGAATTGACTTAATGAAAACCATAGTGGCTTATAACTCAAATATTTCCACGAGATATCAAATACAACATGGGGGGATTATCATTGGGGTATTGGTCTGGAGGTCTACGACATCGTGGGTGGTGATACTATCCCCACGAATAAGAAGGTAACAAGAAGTTGGCGGTTACAGAGCAGTCGAGAGGATGAGGAATAGTGGTTAGACAGGTCTTCTCTATTTTCCGGGCGCCACCCCACTACAATCTCCACAATCATCACTTCTCCATCTCTCCCTAACTTCCACGACTTACGAAAAATCAATGTGTGTCTTCCTCAAACTATAAATAGATGATTCTCATCTATTTAAAACAAGACAACAATACAATCAGTCTGAAGAAATCAAAAACTTACAGAATTAGCGATTCCTCTCAAGAGAATCCATTCTTCTTCACACACTACTGAATATTTTTCAACCTTCTTTGCTTTCCTACCCTAAGACCTACCCAAATCCTTTCTATCTTTGTAATCGAACCAGGACGTGAAAGGCTATTTCTTGGTTTAGGCTCGTCCTGTTCGAGCTTGATCTCACAAATCTACTTGAAAATAACATTTTGCAGTACATTTGTTTTTACCCTAAAACACCGTGTTACTTAAACTGTATCAGTATTTGGGACTTTTCTTAGTGTTTATTGTCTCTAACGCAACCCACTATCTTTCCATTTCAGTTACTTTGAAGTTGTTATGGGTGTTGAATTCTCATAATTTGTTAATTATTTTATCAGGGTACTCAAAGGAAAAGAGCAGTATTGTGGTTGTTGGGCTTAGTGTTCACACTGCACCAGTAGAGATGCCTGAGAAACTTGCCACTCCAGAAGCTGAGTGACCTCGAGCCATTTAAGAAGTTGTTGTTCTTAGTACTTCCAACAGGATGGAGATATATGTTGTGGCTCTATCTTGGCATCGTGGACTTAATTAGAGAAGTTACTGGATGGATGGCAAAGGTACTCCCTCTTCTCACCCTAATTATACTATATTTTTAATTCACAATTGTACCATCTTCAAATCATTGAAAGTGAAGCTATATAGGGTTCACAGATGGTTTGGCAGTTATTTTTCAGACCTCAACTCATCGATCTAAGTGGACTTTCACCCGCATGATCTGGTAAAACTCGATTACATACCTAGACTTCTTTCCAGTCATATCTCTCTCTCCCTAATCATATTTTCTTATTTCAAGCTTTATGCAATTATGATACTGCAAACTTAGACCAACTATTATGATGATTTTAATTGTCCACTTTCTTTATGTGTAGAGATGGAAAAATACCAGGTCAGTAATCAAATAGTTGTGAGAACACTACATCAGGTAAAAACATCTTCTGATTCCATTTGAAACTTTTGCTCTACTTCAGTGTTTATTTGTAAAGTCTATTTGTCTGAAACTGTAAAATTTCAGTATCCACTCTCTAAGTGCATAATTATTATTGCTATTTTGTTAGGATCACCAAAATGGTGATTGTACTTTTTTTTTTTGATCGGACAAAGGAAAATTCATTGAACACATATCCTAATCCTTGGTACGGCCGGAGAATGTTTTATTAAAAATGGTGATTGTACTTGGTATAAAAAGGAAATATCCTAATCCTTGCTGATCTAAATTGTGTAATCTTTTCTGTGTCTCGAAGTATGGGTCAACACATATGGAGTAGACATTGATGTGTCGCTGTCTTACCCCGAACCTCAATTTGATATAACACAAGCTGAAAAACACTCTTTTCCTAAGTCACTAAGTACCGACGAATAGCAACTTACGCGGGTGTTCTATGAGCATAAAATTCAAGAAGTTTGTGGAGCGTTTGGATTCCCACATAAAATTAAGGTCTGTGATTTTCTATTAAAAAATTAGACAAGCACGTTGTATATTAGGCACAAGCCGTATGGCCATCTTCTTTTACCGTAAATGTGAATTATCTAATACTTGCATAAACCAGCCATCACATACTTCAAAAGGTTTTATCTGCAATGATCTGTTAGGGCAACTGCAACGGTCCGAGTATACCAAATACCAGAAAGTAAAAGAATTTGCTCGTTTTTCATTTTTAACACAAGGTTTTGCGAATAAATATGATCGCACGTCATTTTAATTAGACGTCTGTTATAAAACGCTATTGTAGAAGAACGTTAGGTGACACGGACGTTTCTCTAGTGGGACGTATGTTGTTGGACGCACATCTATGTGAGCGTTTCATATTCTGGAACCAGACGCACTTATAAATGAGCGTTTGCATTCTTGTACGCTTCCTTAATCAAACGTATGTTTAACGTCTACACAAGGTAGCGTCTGCTATCAAAGCGTAGTCATAGGAGAACGTATGTAAATTGAGCGTTGTCGTGTGTGGACGTTTACTCACAGACGTCCTTCTAATCAAACGCTGAAATCACAAACACTGCTTTATAAGAACGCCCATATATGAAACGTTCCTTTACATGAACGTATTACTAACGCCCACTTAAGCCTAACCAGACGCTCACCTAGTGCATTAAACGCTCACCTAGTTTAATTAAACGCTCACTTAGTTAGGCTTAAACGCAAACGCTCACCTAGTTAGGAATTTAATTAAACTAACGTTCAACTAGTTAGGAATTAAACTAACGCTCACCTAGTTAGGAATTTAACTAACGGTCACCTAATTAGGAATTTAATTAAACTAATTAAACTAACGTTCACTTAAGAATTTAATTAAACAACGCGTCTTCTTAAATGGACGTTTGATATATAGGCGTTTTCGTAAATGGACGTCTCAACCAAACGCTCTTCTTAGGTTGCGTTTGTTCTACCAGCGTTCTCCTAGTGAAGCGTTACTTCATACGCATTCTATAATGAGCGTCTCATCAAACGCTTCTCTGCCCCTGCGTCCGTGTTTCTAAACGCTTTCATAAGGGAACCTTTTTTGTTAACGCCCACGTACAAGAGCGTGCGAGTATATATAAGTTTCGGAGAAAAACTTCTCTGGAACAGTAGTTATACTCGCCTCAAACCCAAATTTACTCTCCCGTTGCGCTTGATTTTGGGCGACCAAAGAGTAAATTTAATCTTTACTCTTTGGTACCCTCGTCCGTTGCAGTTGCTCTTATGGAGTATCACCCAAAGCACATAATTTAATATGTTTCGTAAGCGATTAGTTACACAGGAAATGTTAGTTTCCCCGAATCTTCTCCCGAATGTTTTCCCGAATAGGGGATCCAATGGTCCTCATCCAAACTCTCTATCATTGGGATGGTAAAAGATGAAGGTGGGCCATTCTTTTTGTCTCAGTCGGGAGAAAATTATGGAAAGAATCTTCGGGGAAACTAGCATTTCCGAAGTTACACCATAGGATATCAACATGCTTCAATTTTTTATATCTCTTCTGTTTTCCCTTACCCAGGATGGCCTCCTTCACTACAAGAAAAACGGGTTTAAGCGACCAAAATCTTAGCAAGAGCTCGGAAATTTAGTCGCTTAAATAGTTTACACGTCTAAAATTGCAACTGCCAAAAATTGGCGGCTATAAACCTTTGTCCACTATTATTTAGCAACGAAAAAATATATTTAATCGCTAGATCCATTTATCATGTAATTTATAGCAACTAAAAAATTGATCATGTAGCTATTCACTTTGAGGCACCGACTCGTAGCAACAAAATATGAATTGGTTGCTCAAACCTCTCTCAGCAACTAAATTTGAGCCATAACCAAATATGTTTAATTGCTAGATCCTTTTTCAAATAATTTATAACAACTAAAAAATTGATCATGTAACTATTCACTTTGAGGCACCGACTCGTAGCAACAAAAAATGAATTGGTTGCTCAAACCTCTCTCAGCAACTAAGTTTGAGCCACGACCAAATATGTTTAATTGCTAGATCCATTTTTCAAGTAATTTATAGCAGCTAAAAAAGTGATCATGTAGCTATTCACTTTGAGGCACAGACTCGTAGCAATAGAAAAGGAATTGGTTGCTCAAACCTCTCTCAGCAACTAAGTTTAAGCCACCACCACATGTTCAAAAGAGAATTAATTGGTAAAAACCTCTCTCAGCAACTAAATTTAAGCCGCCACCATCATTTCAAAAGAGAAGTCAGTTTTTAAAGTAGACATTTAAGAACTTAAAATTAATCCAAAAATCTTATTATGATTTGTTTAATGGAGACATGAAAACTTGTTCAAATCATTATTTTGATTCACTATGGACAAATGTTTGAATGCACAAATTGAAAAGAAAAATTAACATGAGTCGATTAAATTGACTATCACGGAGATCCTTTATACCAAAACGGAGATCGTTTGAAGTCGGATGTTAAAAAAGATTAACAACCTATTGTTTATTAAATTCTAAGTATTTAATTGTTCTTATTATTTGTATAGATCACAAACTAGGTAGCAAGATATAAATAAGAACAAGACAAATAAATACATATATCCCATTCATAAAAGAGGGGTAATTCATAGCACATAACAAAACTTAGAAACACTTCAAAAGACTTATACAACGACTCCATCATAACATCTTAAACACTACCCCCAACTGGTATACCGTATACCCAAAACATTGTATATTGCCATCACACCATTTACATTACACCCTATATATAACTTTCCACAAAACCCCAAAAAGTCAAAAAATACACAAAAAATTCACAAAAGACATACACTTATCTTCAACAAAAGAGAATACATAACCAACTCAAACAACAGGATCCTCATGACCTCCAACTTCTTAAATTTCTACCCAATTTTCGCAAAAGCTTGATCATACACTGCATTGATGGAAAGAGTAGCGGAATTCTTGGCTTTGAGAGCATAATGAAAGGCTAAAGTTTGTTTCTCTTGATTAAAAAAAAGTTGTACGTCCTTAGCATCCCGCTCCATCTTCTCCCTCAACTCACGAACTTTGTCCTCTAGATTCAAAACACAGGAATTGCTGGCAGATAGTAATCCTCTTCCTTTTACATATGCTCTTTGAATGTGTGATCCAGATATGTCTTTCCAAAGGTTTGGTACCTCATATTGGATCTGTTATTGTTGGTTCAAAGAATTTTATCGCCGAGGTATACTGATAAGAATTTTGAATAAGAATATAAAAAGAAACTTACTGAATAAGAATATAAGAAAGTAACAGTGAAATAATTGAAATATGACCTGAGTGCATGAAAGTCCATATTGGACATCACTTTCGGAGATTTGGTGGTGCAGGACAATTTGGATACTGAATTAACAGAAATTAAGTAAATAACTTGAGACATTTCTTGTATAATTAACAAAAAATAAGTAAATAAGTTGAGACTTTCCTTGTAGAAATAACAAAAGAAAGATCGGAAAGCATTGGGGAAGGAGCCCAAAAGTTATAGACATACCTTGATGTACTTACTGGCATCATGAGTACACCATGTTTTTTCAAAATCTTGCAAAGTTGGTCTACCATGATGTGGGAATCCTCTAATATATCGAAAAATACCATGACATCGAAGAAAGAAAAAAGAAGAGATTTTAATCATGAAACACGTCGTGTTAATCGCTGAACTAGAGCACAGATTAAATGGTAGGAAATGATGTTTATACAAGTCCTAGAAATCTAAGAAAGTGCTCAACTAGATGCAACATAAATAAAGATCATTAGTGGTTAACCTCCTTAGGCAAAAAACTTGGATAGCATTTATACTGCTTTTAGCAGACATACTTACCATGCTGGTCTCTACTGAAGATTTATTCACTCGTAATCCACTGATTCCATTCAATCCATCTGCAGAAAATTAGAGTTCAACCAAGCGTAAACCAGAAAATCAGAAAAAGTGCAGATAAACTTAAAACAAAAAGAAATCTGAACAAAATATAACCTGCAAATATCTTGGCTTTCTTGTGATCACCCTCAAGCTTTCAAACATTTTCCTGCAATGCAACATAAGATGGAGCACGTATAAATCCAACATTTTCTTGTTATTTTGTAACCCATTCCAGTCTTCTACAATTTCCATGGTACAGAAGTATTGACAGGTAAGAAACAAACATTATATGTTAATCTATCTCTAAGCATTAGATATTTCATATTCTTCAGGTTTGAAGCCGTAGGTTCAAATAACCTCAATCAGTATACTCGCATATCCTAAAATTATTCATACAAACTACAAAAAGGTAATCCCAACAAAATACCAAAATCAACTGAGGATTCCCTAAATTAGACATATGATTTCACTGACAAGCAATTTGGATTAGAAATTGAAATTGAATATACTACTTAGACATATGAAGCCCTAATCCAAGATCTTTAGAAATTAGACTGAAACCACCAGAACAAAAGAAACCCCTAACTTCTAAAACCTAACAAACAGAAACATCAACAAACCCTATCCAAAAGGATTCTACAAAAAGTATTTGATAGATAACAATAGAGTTGTTGAATGAAAATGAACTTACAGCTTTTGATCATCATCGATTTCAAGCTTCTTTTGACATCCAGTGGTTGGATTGGCGATATTGAACTAAAACAGAAACAACACAAAAAGATTAGCAATAAAGAAGTAAGAGAAGAAGAAGAAGAAGAAAGAGGAAGAAGAGGTAAAACAATGAAAATGATGATCTTAAGTTTTTGATGAGCAAACAAACCTTCATGTTCAATCCTCCTCCTTTTCTTAGGGTTTCAGATGCTGCTGCTTCTGTAGGGTTTTACTAAAAGTAAGAAGGCAAAAGACGACCATCATTTGCTTAAATACTTTCTACTTAACATGGCGGAGAAACATAATTTTGGGATTAGGTTTGATTAGTTCTTCTTGTTCGGAAAAAGTTGATTTGTTGTTTAGGGTTTTGTTTGGGGCGGAGGATTAGAGAGCAGAACCGAGAAAGAGAGAGAAAGAGGAAAAGAAAAATGAAGGGAGAAAAATTGTTAAGGCTTTTGAATAAAAATTTTGGATGGTGGATAAGGATAGTCATACGGATCATGGAATTTTTGGATGGTACAGATTTGATTTTGGATTGTCATACAGATTGAGATAAATGTGTGAGAAGCATGTGTAGTTCTCTCTATGCCAAAATGAACTGGTACATTCAATTTTATTATCATACTTCAGTATGAAAATCCAAGGAATATATATATAAATTAATTTGGATATTGTTATCGACGATAGAGTCCTGGTAAGATTTCGACTTAGTATAAAAGGTCATTAAAGACATAATATGAACAATTCAATAGGTTTAGGATTCCGGTGAGGGGAATGGTTCATCGAGGATAATATGACAAACATCGGTAGGGTTAGGGTACCGGTGAAGATTCCAACTTAAGGGAAGAGGTTATTAAGGATAATGTGACGAACATCAATAGGTTTAAGATTAGGGTACCGAGAAAAGGTTATTAAGGATATTGTTATTGTATAATACTTGTTGAATTAGAGCGAGATCAATGAAAATTTAGTGAATTTGAGTCAGGTCGAATAATCTAAGTGAAATCGAGTGAAATTGATGAAAATTGATATAATTTGAGTAAGATCGATCAAAATTGAGTGTATTCAAGTCGGTTCGATAAAAATTTAATGAATTTAAGTGAGATTGATAAAATCATAGTTTGATATCGTTAGATTTGTTAGACCGATAAAAAAAATGAATAAGTTTGATTGATATTGAATAAAATTCAATAAATCTAAGTGAAATTGAGTGAAATTGATGAAAATTGATATAATTTGAGTAAGATCGATTAAAATTGGTAAGTCATGTACACAAAAGCGTTGCATCACATAGATGAAGACAGTTAGATACATAAGACTTGTTACTGCAATAAATAATTGGAGATGACCAAAAATATGACAACTGAATGACTGCCAAACCATAACATTCGACTTAACAGTATATGTATGCATTTACCTCCATCTTCAGGAATTTCAAAAGTCCACAAGTTGAAGTTGTTTCTTAACAGTATATGTATGCCTGACTTAGACATCAAAGCCATCTCCATCTCCAGATCTACTCAAAACCTAGATAGCAGTGAACAAACAAAAAAAAACACACATTAGTTCTCATCTAGTAGAGACAATAATCGTGTAATAAGCATCATTTTTAGGAAAACAAAACAAACATCACCAAACACTAATAATCAAGAAAGACATAGACTCTAAATTACCTTTCCAGTACCAGAACCTTAACATTGATTTTCAAAAGAAACCTCTAAATCCAAACTACCAGAACCATAACATTGATTTTGAAATTAAAAAAAATTAAAAAACACCCAAAAGTTAACTACCAAATTAATTCTATCTAGTCATACGGATTGTGATCCGTTTCATTGGATAAAATCGTATCCGTCCATTTTAGTACAATTATACTTGGTCATAACACTTTCTTTTGATTTTTTTTAATTTTTTGTCTAAATATTATATATATTTTAATTAGTAAAATATTCTTATATTTTAATATCGAGGAATATGTATTTACGGAAGAAAAAATAATAATTAATAACCTAAGAAAAAATCCAAAGAATAGTAAAAATTATAATGATTTTGGATATTTTTTATCGACCTTCGATTATACATAAATTTTGATTTGAATATATAAAAATGAATCAGAAAAATAAGAAATGAATTCGATAATTATCATTGACTTTCCACTAGACAAAGTTTTG
This sequence comes from Papaver californicum, assembly GCA_023531435.1. Taxonomy (NCBI): domain Eukaryota; kingdom Viridiplantae; phylum Streptophyta; class Magnoliopsida; order Ranunculales; family Papaveraceae; genus Papaver; species Papaver californicum. The sequence continues at coordinate 3,485,832 of JAJJMC010003557.1, forward strand.
AAGTCTGATGATCGTAGATTATAGATTCCGGTGGAGATTCTTAATTTGGATAAGAGGTCAGTAAGGATAACGTGACGAACATCGGTAGGATTCCGGATAACATGAAATCATAGTGCGTTGTTTGCTAAAGATAACAATTTTATTTATATGAAATTAATAACCATTCATTGTTCTTTTAATCGTTTGACCTGTATATATTAAGAGACGTACGTTTTATTGGGCGTTTTGGTATAAAAAAAGGATGTTAATCTTGGTCCGTCAGATTCGTGATCCGGATGAGCATAAGATATTAATTTTGAACCGTCAGATTAACAATCCGTATGAGTAGAAGATAAAACACCTAGAACCATCCGATCAGCTTTAAATTTTAATCTTGAACCGTCAATTCAATTAAACCCTATTTGTTCTACTTATTGACCATAAAGTTTATGGTATTTACCCTTAGTACCCTTCTATATAAACACCTTAACCCTAGGTTTTATCTTTTCTCACCTCAACGCCTCCCTCTCTGCCTCCCAATGCATCCCTCACGGAATATCTCTGAATCTCTCTCTTTCTTCCATTACACAAGATTCTTGTGCAGCGACAATTACATTCAGGCCTTGTGTCTTCCTATTATCACCAACACCATTACACAAACTTCTTTACAATTACATTCTTCATGCTTTTCGACGACGTCTAGCATTTTTTTTGTTGGTTATAAAATGTTGTTATGATTTGTGGGTTTTCTTGCCTTTGCTAATTCTTTATTGATGCATTTTATTCTTTCAGTGATTCAAAATGTCCGATGACGACACTATTGTAGACTAGAGTTTCTAAATTGGGCTCTTCTCCTTCTCAATATTTGATGTCTGAGCACTATTAATCAAGATTTTTCTATTTCTAGATTCCAATTGCTTAGCAATAATTTTTTTTTCTTTTGATGTAATCAATTATTTTTCATTCGGATCAATTTTCCCAAATAGCTCTTTCATATTGTTAATAACCTCAAGGTCCATTTATTCCTCTGATAATGACTTAGGGTTGCTATATATCTACATTGTGGTCTACAAAGTTAGTGGATTTTTCATTTCCATGTTAACCGAGAAACACTACAGACATTTAAGATTAGTTTCTTTGTGAAACCCTATCCAAGCATCGTTTCTATTAAAACCTTTGAAGTTTTCACTGTAAGTGTAACCATTGGTCCAATTAAAATTTGGTTGTGTGATTTGGTTAATCTTTTTTAGAAATGAAAATTTGTTTGTTTTGTTTCAATTTTTTTTTCTGTGTTCATATTGTTCTCTTATTTTTTCTACTGTAGTGAAGTATGTAATATGGATTAATCTTTCTGTATGTGTGATTTATGTTCATAAGCTAAGTACTTCAGTAGTGTGCCATTCATATTTATTTAATATTGTCTTGATTAAATTAAGGTGTGGGACTTTGTGAGGAAAAGAGTATGTGCACTTGTGGTATGAGTTTAGATTTACCCTAGGTGGATGTTGGTTGTTTGCGGTGAAGAACTCAACATTGTCAAGGTGGGTTAAATTCTGTTTGTGTGAAAATAGACTTACTTAGATGTCCAGTTTTATATTTTGTTTCTTGATTCATTTCTTGATTTTACTGTGTGTCCAATTCATGGTTAATGCTCCTTATTCTTATTAGTTCTGATCTTCTTTGTATTTTTTTTGTTTGTTTGTTTGTTCGTATATGCAGGACCCAAGTTTATCACTTTTTTTGAGAGATGAACATGAACCAGATGTGGAATGAGTACCCGTCATGGTTCTTTAAATCTCACTGAACAAAGCTACAAAACACTTCAAGATTCATATTACTGCAACCTTATAACACTTAGTTTGCTCTTTAGCTTTGATTTTGAGATCAATAGAGTGAGTGCTTCAAAGTTGAAGTAGTTGTATCAGTGGTGTTCATTGATGGAATTGTAAATAAACTTGTTTTTTTATTTCCTGTAAAAAATGATTGTAATTATTTTGACTAAATATGCTGTAAATTGAATTCAGGAATAATAAAGATGATCAATTGTGATTTTAATTTGGTTCATAATTGTTTTTAATTTGATTTTGTTATTCATTTATAATTATATAATTTTAAATATATTATATAATCTTAATTAGTGATTTTTAATTATAATTATAATTTGGGATTATCTAAATCAGAATTTGTTCTTAGCGAGCAAAAACAATTAGTAGCTTAAAAACTTAAGCGATCAACTTCAGGCCAGTTTAAAAACTCAAACACAAAAATTTGATAGTTTAAAAGCTTAAGCAATTAACTTAGAGCCAATCAAA
>JAJJMC010003557.1:3488132-3565690 GCA_023531435.1 Papaver californicum
TTAACTTAGAGCCAATCAAAATCAGAAATTACTTTTAGCGACTAAAACTTTAATAGCTTAAAATTTTAAGCAATCAACTTGAGTAAAAACTTTACTATCTTAAAAGCTTAAGCAACCAACTTCAGGCCAATCAAAATCAGAAATCCCTTTTAGCGAGCAAAATTACTTGGACGTCTAAAACTTTAACCAAGTAATTTCAGGTCGAGTTGCTCCATGTATCTAGCAACTAGGTCTTTTACTTGCTTTAGAATGGTTGATCTATCTGAAGCGATTGATATTTTACTTGCTATATTGGTTGGTCTAGATGTTAAGCGATCACAATTTTACTTGCTCCATGGTAGTTGGTCTAGATCTTTAGCAATGATAAAAGTACTCGCTTTAGGTAAGTTGGTTGATTACTAGAGCGACTGCCTGGTCACTCAAGGCTTTGACATGCATGGCTTTGGGAAACCAACGGAGCGAGTGCCACTTTTAGTTGCTATAACGGTTATAGTGACTTAAAACGACCTGACGCTTAAACCCATTTTTCTTGTAGTGCTTATTTGTGATCTTTTAGTCATTTAGTCCAGCTAACTCTTTCATATGCACAGGTAACTTGTGTATGTACGTCGTGTAAAGTAGAGGAAAACCATGTTTCAGTAGAAGAGCTTGGCAAAGGGACTCAACAGGATCACCAAGTGATTCTCAATAACGAGATGATAGTTCTTCAGGAATGGACACATTTAACATGTCTATTTTGCTGATTTATGAGTATATCGATTTTCTAAGTGTTTCGATGGCTTTTGCAGAGTCTAGGATTCGATCTTATTGTGTATGCACCATATCGTTCCATGGAAGGTTTTATTGATGACATGGAGGTGAATTGAGCATTTTCATTATTTTTAAACCACTATATTTCTGTGGGTGCCCAGCAAACTATTGATTCTCCTTAAGAAGGAGGACTTCCCTCTCATCTATAATCTGTACATCGATTAACATATTGTTGGTTATATAGGATTTCCTGCAGAGCAAAGAACGATAAGCTACAAATATTGAACGTAATTACTGGTGTGTTTCTTCTGTATACTTTGTTCAGTTATTCCTCATTTGAGGTTGTTTCTTTTCGGGTTTGTAATCTACGTCGAGATGATTTATCTAAAGGGTAGTATACTTTCACCTAATAGTAACTGATATTGATTCATGGAACAAGTCATGCATATTGGCCTTCTTTGTTTAGTTTTTGTTATTCTTTAGCATCACATGTCAATGTTATGCTAATATCTTTTAATTAAAACAGAAAAGAGTACTCTGCTGATACAAGAAAAAGAAATGGTGAAAAAAGACCGTGTTCTAGATTTTCGTAACTGCTCAATCCGAGTCAAACTAGTGACCTTTCATAAATCCAGTTCTAATTAATTTTTTACTTCGTTGGTTAGTGTAAATTGTTTGTTATTATATGGGATGATGAATTTGAGCATGTGCAAAGTACGGGTGCACCACTAGTTTTTATTATCCTTCCGTTTTAAAATATATGTCCTCTATTCTATTTTCGTCAGTTTTAAAATTGTGTCCAACTTTTGTTTATAGTCGTATTATCTCAATAAACTTTCAAATATACTCTTAGATCTTTTATACTCATAAATTTATTTTTATTGGGACCCAGTTTAAAATCTTAAATAATATGTGTATAATTAGGAAACAAATGTGCAAATGTCTTTCCTTTTAAAAATAAAAGTATTTTTGACTATAATCTTCCTTTATTTTTAATTTTAGTAACAATATAACATTTAGTAGGGATAATTTTGGATATTACTCTGGTCTCCTTAATAATTTAACTTAGTCAAAGTGAACATTTATCTTAAAACGGAGGGAGTAATTAATTCAAAAGCGTATTGTTCATCTGATTTCAAATCTAGTAAAAAAGTTTAATCATATAATTGAGGACACTAATTAAGAGGCATCACTTTGTGGTCAATATAATTTTGTGGTTAAAAGTTGTAATCACGATTGATTAAGAGGTATCATTTTGTACAAAAAAAAAATTCCTTCTAGTTATTTTTGGGTTATTGGTACTTTGGTACCCAAGTTTTGATCAGAACCTTAGTTTTTTACCCAGTTCTTCTAAAACTAAGGGTTAGTACCTGGATTTTCAGTCAACTGTGGATGACCAAGTTTTATCTAACATCCATCCGATTCCCGTGATGGATTTAACTAAATGACTTTTTACTCCTAACTTTTACTAACATTGACATTGGTGTCCTGAAATAGGTGACATCTCATCATTTAATCTTGCTTAATATTAAATGTATGGTTGTAAAGGGGAGAGAGAATCATTCAGATAAATTTATTATTTCTCTTCTTTTCTCCCGCAATGAAAAATTGGTTAGGGTTAGGGTTCTAAGAAAATAAGTGATGATTGTAGTGGTTTTAGTGTGATTTTCTAGGATTGGATAAGGATTTTGATAGCGATTAGAAGGTTGATATTTAAAGATTACACCTCGATTTCTTATCTCCAAATTCGAAATAACAGTAATCAACCTATTGTTGGTCTTTCTCGATTACTTTTCGATGATTGCTTAGTAATGGTTATGCACTATACCATATGGCCTAATTTGCAACGTTTTAATTATTGAGTTTGCAACGTATATAGACATTGTAAACCTTAAATCAACGGATTTTCAACGTTTTTATACGTTTCAAATCATGGCATAATTGTAATATATCATATTTTCATGGGCATTTATGTTGAGTATCTATTTCTTTTATTTTAGAACTCGATTATATCTTTTTCTTAAAAAACTAGTTTTTTTCTCTCTTTCTCGACACACTTTTTTTCTAAACAGAGAAAAACTCTAGACCTACTATGATTTCAGCAAAAAAATAAAAAATCAAGACCTTTATTTCTAAAATTCGATATGCTAAACAAAACCCATGTACTAGAAATCTAGATCTGTCAACTTTAACTTTGAAATTTCGTAACCCTAGAAAAAAAGTTTGTTCCTGAAATTGAAAACCCTAACTTTGTTGATAGTTGATTGTGCTTCTACGAGCCGAAAATTGGTTCATCATCAGGTATAAACCCTAACTTTGTTATATGAGTTTTTAATGGTGGTAATCATTGTAAAAATGAAGCATGATATTGAATTTCAGATGTTTTTTTTAGATTTGATTTAGTGGATGCATGATAATGGTTGGTTAAAAGAAAAAGACACGAGTTTTGGTTGTTGTTTGATATCAGATCTGATTTGGTTGTTATTTGATTTTATTATCAGAGTTTTCGTTGTTGTTTTTTCCACCACCACTACCTTTATAGTTATGAATCCCTTTCGTAAATCCTTTATTATTTGACATATCGAGTTGGGTTTCTGATGATGAATTGGGTTTGTGGATTTTCATATAGAGTTGGATTTGTGGCTTTGAGACTTTGAGGTTGATATGAATCAAGTTCATACAAAGTTTTCATCTCTGGCAATGATTTATATTTATTTGGTTTATTCGGTTTGTGTTAATGAAATTGAAGGAATTTGTTTTAAACTCGTGTTGGTTTTCAAATATTAACCTTATTCTTTTTAACCTTCAGTGTTTCAGTTTCTTGCGTTTTTTGTGGTAAATATTTTAAGTCGAGGGTTTAAGAGTTTGATGAATAATCATTTAAGTTTAGTTTTATATGTATCTAGGTTAATTATTGGTTGCATTAGTAACAAATTCTAAATTGTATAATTATGTATTTATGATGCAAGGTCTGTTGAATACAATTGTGGATCCGAGGGACTTGAAAGGTCAGGTGATCACACTTCAAAAGTTGTATGTTCTTTGTTTCTCTTGTATGATAGTCAAACCATTCGCTGGTAATTTAGAGTTTATTTTGGAGCTCTCAGTGATTTGTACTTGTTTCGCTAGGAAGTGGTGGGCCTGTGGGGAATCAATCAGGTATTCCTGTCCGAAAAATTATAGGAAACTAACAAATAAATGATTGTAACAGGTATAATATGGTCAAGAAGGGACTTATTAAAGAGCCTGTTTTCTCGTTTTGGTTTAACCGAAATATAAGAAAGGAAGAAGGGGGTGAAATTGTTTTTGGAGGAGTTGATCCTAACCGTTATAAGGGTGCTCACACCTATGGTCCTGTGACTAGGAAAGGTTATTGGCAGGTGTGTTACTTATTCACCCTACCTGTACATTTTAGTTCTTTATTTTTCCTTTCTTAACTCTCTATTATTGGTTTCCTGTTATCAGTTCAATATGGGTGATGTCCTTATTGCTGGCAAGACTACCGGCAACTAATGCAATCCTTCTGTTTCTGTCCTTATTGTGGATTGTCTTGAGGTCTCCTTATGTTGTGTTATAATATGAATACGTTGGGTTTTAGGATTTTGTGTCGATGGGTGTTCGCCAATAGCTGATTCAGGAACTTCTCTGTTGGCGGGTCCAACGACGGGTATCAGCCTGTTGAATATTACAAATGATGAGTACTTTCCGTTTCCATGTTTTGGCTACTATGTTTTCTCGTGAATAAATTTGAATATGCCAAAATCAAGGACATGTATGTGTTAACTGCTTTTTCCGTAGTGAGTTGACATGTTAGATTTGTGTTAATTCACATATATTACACGATGTAGTTGCCCGTGATTATCCTGTTTTGTCTCGTATAATGATGAAGTTGTAACAGTGGTCAATAAAGTATCGTTCACTCGGACTTGTGAAGATTTGATTTTAGACCTAATTCTAATTTATAAACAAATATACAAAAGATGATAATAATATTACGAGAACTGGGACTCGGGATTCCACCAAACTTCATATTCATGTGGTTCAAATATTAATTCTAGACAATTATATCTTAAATAATAAAAATATTGATTATGATTGTTTGCCAAAGGTAGATTCTTAAAACATTAGATGTAAATTATAAACATGGCGCATCAAAAGTACTTAAGACTAAGCATACACCATCAAACAAGATCACAAATAATTAAAAAAAATCATAAATCAATTTAAATTAATGTGAATAGTCAAAAAAGAAATAATTAGAATTACCACAATCATGAAATATGGCTTTCTCCATTGTCGCTGTGATGGGGTTCATCTCTCCATTATTACAAAGAATGAAAACTAAAAAGAATAGAGAAAAGAATAAATTAAATCCTAAGCTAGATGCTCTCGTTATTGGCTAACATACTCCATATTTTTCCTTGTATCCACAGCGTATTTATAGCTTTCAAAGGAAGCCATTTTCCTTTTCTATTTTACACTACCACATCATCGCCCAATGAGAATGTGCCACATGTCAGGACAATTCAAAATCCTAAAATAAGAATGTGTCATGTGTCAAATAATATATTTCTCATGCAGTTATAATTTTCTTTATTTATTCTTTATTAACTCCAACCATAAAGAATAAAATTCTTTCCATACTCTTCATATATTTAATTTCTATCAATTACTCCATGTAGATTTCTTACCTAACACTTTTATTTTCTTCATTATAAATACAATATCTCTAAATATCCTTCTAATATATTGTAAAAGATGTCGACATAATTAGTCATATTTGTGAATAAATGAGCTTCACACTTTCTACACACGCTTTGGCATGTTTACCACACTCCCATATCCAAATAATTGGACCAATGAAATAATTCTCCATGTTATTCCTTTCGGGCCTAGCCCATTAGAAATCACTTCATTTCCTCCATTTTGCACACAGAATTCCGCATTTTAGTCAATCGAACTTCATTTTCTAAAAACTGCAAAAGTAACCAAAATTATTGAATATGTACAAAAATGAGCACTAACAAAATAGAGAATTGAGATCAAATTAGACAAAAAAATGTGTCTATCACATAACTTCATACAGTGGTTCATTTTGGTTTTTGGTTTTTTCTGACTGCCAAGAATCTCACAACTGTATATGCTCCTATGCTTCCTCATTGGGTATTAATAATTCTTGCGTTTCCATTAAAGACGTGGCACCCTTACCTTGGTAAGAAGTGTCTCCCCTTGAGTTAGGACGTTAGGGATGTGTCAATGGTTCCTCCAAATATTGGTTACTTTAGGGTTGTACCGATGGGTATTAACACCTCTTGCTTTTTCCATAAAAGATGGATGGTTATATTCGAGGATTGTAAATCTGGTAGCCTATCTATGCTCTGTAAAGAAGCACCTCCAATTGAACTAGGAAGTTAGGGAAGTATCGATGGGTTCCTCCCAATATGTCGTCTATTTATAATTTTACGTTCTAAAGTATGTTGACATTTGTGACTTATTAATCCTTGTGGCTCTCCATTTTCTTACTTTGTTTTATATTTTTCAGGCCATAATTACAGAAATAAATCATGCGATTGGGGCTGCTGGAGTTGTTAGTCAGGATTATAAGACAGTAGTTTCACAATACGGATATGATGATGGATTTTTACTAGCATAGGTAGAGAAAAATTTTCTCCCACTTACATGTAAATGTGTATTTGCTCAACTGATCTGCAAACCATGTCTAAAAAATGCTTTTTGGTTTGTAATTTGCAGGCACAACCAAAGAAAGTTTGTTCCCGTTTTTTGGTTTGTCATTTGCAGGATGTGTAGGTCAGTTACATTACTAGTCATTAAAAATCAAATACTATGCAGGTAGTTTTTGTTTGTGTAATTTTTAGTTCATCAAGTCTTGTACTTATCATACGAGATTTTGTATGTGTCATAACGGATAGTGATTGTTTTTTGAATAGTTACAAATTAAGATTTAATCTGGAAATGATGAAGAATCATATGATGTAGAGATTAAGATACCTAAACTTAATGCGAAAGATACGAAAAGTTTAGAAAATATTTATAAAAGAGGAGAAACCCAAAAGTAGAGGTGTAGAGATTAAGATACCTGAACTTATTTCCAATACTGTCACTACCTAATTTAGAAATTATTGATGATATAAATGAAGAATCAGTGAGAAAATCTCACTTGAATTATTGTGAAAAACAGATCTTCTTATTAACCGATAATGAAGATTACAATTGGTTTATATAGAGGTTGTTAGCAACCGTAATTAGGTGCACATGTGCACATCATGTGAGTGCTGTGACAGATGGACTAATAGTTCACGTGTGCCTGGCATGTGTGATAATAACATAAATTTTGTTTCTGTTACATTCTATTAGGATGTGTTAATATCCCCCCTTAAGCACAAGAGAGGGGAAACTACCTTGAGCTTGCTACGCATCGAAATGAACCTTGGTCCATGGAGTCCCTTGGTAAAGACATCTGCCAATTGATCCAGAGTGTGGAAATAGAAGACATCTAGATTGCACGCATGCACCAATTCCCTCACAAAGTGATAATCAAGATGTACATGTTTCATCCTTGAGTGTTGCACAGGGTTAGAAGCCAAATTTATTGAGCTGATGTTTTCACAACTAATTCGTGGAAGCCCTGTAATATGGAAGTGCAGATCCTGGAGAAGATAACATAACCATACCATCTCAGTTGATGTGTGTGCCAAGGTCATGTATTCTTCCTCAGTACTGGACCTATCCACTGTAGTTTGCTTCCTGGAGGACCAGGAAATAATGTTGGAACCCAAGAAAATACAATATCCTCCTGTAGACCTTCTATCATCCATGCACCCAGCCCAATCTGCATCTGCATAACCTAGTAGAGAAGTGGATCCCTTGGAAAACATCAATCCATGAGTGAGTATACCCTTGATGTACCTAAGTATTCTCTTGGATGCTTCCAGATGAGTGGTTCTAGGTTGATGCATGAACTGACACACCAGATTGATTGCATAAGAAATATCTGGTCTGGTCCATGTCAGATATTGCAGGGCACCAACCAATGACATGTACTCAGTTGGGTTAGCAAATAAGTTCCTAGAGTCCTTGCTAAGAGAGGTAGAAGTAGCAATAGGAGTCTGACATGGCTTAGAGCCTTCCATCTGATGCTTGACTAGCAAATCTACTGCATACTTTGCTTGACAAAGAAAAAGTGTAGCTGCAGATCTTGTAATCTCCAGACCCAGAAAATAGTGTAAACTCCCCAAGTTTTTAATTGGAAAGGTGACCTGTAACTGAGTGAGTACACTCTGGAGATGAGCAGCAGAACTTCCAGTTAAGAGAATGTCATCAACATACACCAATGCAATAGTAATTTGTGAACCCTTGTGATGAACAAAAAGAGATGCATCTGCTTTGGACTGAAAAAATCAAGCAGGAACAGACTGGAACTCAGCTTCTCATACCAGGCCCTGGTTGCCTGCATAAGGCCATAAATGGCTTTGTGCAGAAGACAAACATGATTGGGCAGGGATGCATCTATGAAACCAGGTGGTTGTGCCATGTAGACAACCTCCTTTAGATCCCCATGAAGAAATGCATTACTCACATAAAGTTGATGAATCTTCCAGTCATACTGAACTGCCAGAGATAAGACAACTCTAATAGTTGCAGGTTTTGCCACAGGACTAAAGGTATCTTCATAGTCCAAACCTTGTTGTTGATTGAAACCCTTGGCCACCAACCTGGCTTTGTACTTAGCCACAGTGCCATCTGGATTATATTTAATCCTGAAGACCCACTTGCAGCCAACAACATTAGTGATACCTGTTGAGTCCACCAAAGACCATGTGTCAGCATCCACTAGTGCCTGGTACTCAGTAGTAGAGGCTTCCCTCCAGACTTGTTCCTTGTTAGCAGAGCTAATACATGTAGGTATTGAGGTAGCCTTGCTAAGAAGAGCCATAGCTATAGGATATTTAGTTGACATATAAGCTTTTGGTTTTCTAATGCCAGCTTTGCCTCTTGTCAACATTTTATGAGTATTGGCAATAGGAAGAAGCTGTTCTGGAGAAGGAAAATCAGGGATTGATGGAATGATAGCAGGCATAGAGGACACAGAAGTAGCAGAAGGCAGAGATGTGGATAACTGAGGATCAGTAGAGGACACCAACAGAATATAAGGAAATGAATTTTCATCAAAAGAAACATGTCTTGAGATAAAGACAGTGCCAGAAATTGGGTCCAAACATCTGTACCCCTTATGTTGGAGGCTATAGCCAATGAATACCCAGTGCCTAATTCTCTTTTGCAATTTGTTGGTTGTATAAGGCCTTAACCATGGAAAACAAGCACATCCAAACACTTTTAAAAATGCATAGTCAGGTGACTTACTAAACAACATTTGACATAGAGACAAGTAGTTAATAGACTTTGTAGGAAGTCTATTAATAAGGAAATTATCAGTTTGTAGAACATCAACCCAAAAAATAGTTGGTAAACTAGACTGAGATAAAAGTGTCCTAGTGATCTCCAATAGATGCTTGTGTTTGACTTCAGCCACTCCATTTTGTTCTGGAGTATGAGGACAGGATAATTTATAGGAAATATCCTTAGTGGCACAGAAGTCTTTAAGAAAATTGTTAAGAAATTCCCCACCATTGTTAGTTCTGATGGTGACAACATGAGCAAACAGCAATTTCTCAATTCTAGTGACAAAAGATACAAAAACATGCTTGAATTCAGATTTTGTAGACAAAGGAAGAATCCAACAGTACTTAGTATATTCATCCACAACATTTGCATAATACAGACTACCAGATACAGAAGCAACATGACAAGGACCCCATAGATCAATGTGCAACAACTCCAGAGGTTGTTGAGATACTGAGCTAGACAGTTGGAAAGAAAGCTTCTGACACCTACATAGTTTGCAATCATTACAAAATAATGGCTTATTGAGTGGACTAGATAAGTGCAGCAGGGAGCATAGTCTTTGCATGGTTTGAAATGAAGGATGACCAAATCTTCTATGAAGAATGAGTTTGTCACTCATTGTGGATGCAAGAGCATGAGGTGCATGATGAGCATGACCAAAGGATATTGGATAGAGTCCATGTCTATGTGGACCTTGGAAAAGAAGTTTCCCAGAGATCTGATCCTTCATAGAGAAACCAGCAAAATCAAGAGTCAATGAGCAGTTATTATCAGTTGTGAATTTGTGAATGGATAACAGGTTGTGAGATGCTTTAGGCACAATTAGTATTTCATTAAGAGCAAAGGAGTGAGTATTATCAAGCTTACTTGAATTACCCTTGTGAGTTATAAGCATACCTTCACCATTTGCTGCTTGTTAGTTTTTGACCATCATAGGTTGTATATTCTTGCAAGACCTTGTTGTCTGAAGCAATATGATGAGTAGCTCCACTATCTGCAAGTCATTCCTCACCATCAAAGATATCTGCAGCAGCTAGCATGGCACTTAAGTTGGAAGGAGGTGACCTTCCCTGATATGTAAAATTTAACCTCTAAGTACATGTGGTTGCAATGTGCCAGGAGTATTGCAAATCTGACAAATAGGTTTGTCTCCAGAGTAATTGCCCCTGCCAGAGTTTGTTGCAGAAAATATAGAAGGATTAGGAAATCTATGTCCATTATATGGACCTCTATTATAGTTTCTGAAAGATCCTCTACAGTTAGAGTATGAGTTTCTTGCAAAACCTCTACCAGAATTGGCTAGAAAGGCCTTTGCAGTATGGTCATCCTTTTGTAGCTTGGATCTTTCATGAATGACAGATTCTTCACTCTGCAGGTTGTTGTGTAATTCAATACAAGATACTGGAGGATTCATGTGACGCATATAGGTTGCAAAGGGAATGTACTCTTCATTTAAGGCTTTAAGAGTAATCACCACTAGCTCCTTGTCAGATACAATTTCTCCAGCAACAGCTAATTGGTCAGGCAGAAGTTTAATTTCATTTATTAAAGATGAAATTGATTTTGTACCTTGAGTAATGGAAAGCGGTTGTGTTCGTAATTGAATGGAATGTGTTGAGGAGGCTCTCTCAAATCGTTCCTCAATATTTTTCCATAGGTCAGCAGAAGAATTAGATCTGGAGAAATAGGTTATCACTGAATCAGAAATGGTGGAGTTAATCCACATTGTGATAGTCGAATCTTCATCAATCCAGTCAGTATATAGTGGATTCTCTATTCCATTTTGCTGATTCCTTGGATTGGTGAACTGTGGTGGACATGCAAAAGTTCCATCCAGAAATTTCTTCAACTTGAATTTCTGAATCACTGGATTCATTAAATTTCTCCAGGTAATGTAGTTATCCTCCTTTAGTTTAAGATGCACGAAATTAGTAAGTTGGTTTAAAGGAACATGAGAAAGAAGATTTGAGGTTGGATTCTCCATAGTGAACAGTAGCAGGAAAGGTTTCAATCATTAAAAAGCAAAGAAGATCTCAAGACTCTGATAGAAAGAGAGCAGAAAAATTTCCAGGATCACAAAAATAAATAAAATTTAATCAAGAACTCAACATCTGCTCTGATACAATGATAGAAATGAAGAATCAGTGAGAAAATCTCACTTGAATTATTGTGAAAAACATATCTTCTTATTAAGACTACAATTGGTTTATATAGAGGTTGTTAGCAACCGTAATTAGGTGCACATGTGCACATCACATGAGTGCTGTGACAGATGGACTAATAGTTCACGTGTGCCTGGCATGTGTGATAATAACAAAAATTCTGTTTCTGTTACAGTCTTTTAGGATGCGTTAATAATTGACCTAATCAGAATGAGTTCTCCACTACCCATATATTAGATTTAACCGCATCGATTATTCTAAAGAGTAAACTTTACATTGATTTTTTGGAAAAATTGCTAATGTTAGACTTGACTTGCAACTAACAGAATCGTGATGGATTAGTTACGGGAGAAGGAGCTGGATACTTCTTGAGAACTAGAACATGCAAAGTTAATTTACTGATTTCAAAGTGTCATTCTTGAATAACTAATTTTTTTGACTTTTGATTTTTTTTTTTTTTGGCTGTGCGAACAGAAAAGAGAAACAACTATATATGCTGAGTCAATTTAGCCCGCTTCAGTAAGCATAACTAATCTTGTTAACACTAGCATTCATTTGGAGTTTGGATTTATTGGCTTGTTCTCTTTTCATTTTATCGACAAAAACTAAAGGATCTAGTTCATGTAGGAATTTAGACACTTACATGCCCAAATGTTATCTTTTATTGTGCCTGATTAGATAGTGCAACGCAGTTTGGTAAGGAAATAAAGATGATTTCGAATTTTAGTCTTTGTAGTCTATTTATTCTTTTCAACTTAGGCATAATGAAAGCATGTTACATAGATGACATTTCATCTTTAATTCTGTTAATTTATGTAGTTTGTGTTGACAATACGATGCTGCATGCTGTGATATAGCAAGGATGAAAAAGGAATGGGATGAGACAAGGACACTGCTGACTCTGGGAGAAAGACATGTTCCATTGCCAGCATCAACAGCTGCCACTGCAAATGATTCCATATTTTACAACGGGAAAGAAGGTTCTTGTTCTATATATAATGAGGTCAAACTGTTCCAAGTATTTTCTAAACAAATCCACTTTTTACCAGTTACCATGTAATCTTTGTTCTTGCAGCTACCTAGGATGTGAATATGGACCATGATGGGAAGAGATCACACCCTAGCACTTCAGCTAATATTATTGCAGTATTACAGACTGTAATATTGTACTTTCACAGCAGTGGAAAAAGCGCCAGGTACTGTTTTTAATGTTCTTAGCAAAGTTCCGGATTGTTTTGCTTCAGAAGGCATCGTTAGAAGTTCATTTTCCGCTCCAGAAGTGATTATTTGTTTGTGTTTGTTTGTTTCCAGATTCCTTCCCCGTTGGCTTCCATCGATGCTCTTGATAGGTACACCCAACTTTCCATCCATCCCCTTCACAAAACTAATAAACGTGGCATTTTATCCGTTGATAATCCATCCAAGGTACAACTATGCGCTTCCCTAGTGCCATTGTCTTACAATTGCAAAAGTATTTATGTTTTTGGATCATATATACTGTGACATTCATATATCGTGACCTTTCTAATCATGCTCTATATTGACTAGCAGGATATCATCACAATTGGAAGGGTTAACACAAATGCTATTGTTTTTGATCACATATCTGGGAAGATTTTGTCTACACTCATTTTTCATTCCAAGAAGGTCTTATTCCACACTAAGTATCCTTTATCAAGCTTTTTATTGTTTGGTAAAGTTACTGGGGTACTAAAACCGCCTTATTTTCATAGGTTACCAATGTCAAATTTGTACCCAAGGATGATTTGTTAGTTACTGCTTCAGCAGATAAGGTGATCACAAACTCATATTCAGTGTGGTAGTACTTTCTTATTTTAATTTTATATACCAATATAAATAAATTAGACAGTAATTGTTCACACAAGTGTGTTTTTTTGTTTGAATCATAAACACACAGATGTGTTGTAGAAACCATGTGTTGCAGAATTAGAATAGGGTTTCTGAATAGTTTCTGTCTTGACTAGTAGTTAAGTTCTTGTCTTTTTTCCTTATCCGGTAACTACCTATAAATTAACTACCAATGTATTTGCACCCTACAAATCTTTCAGTCAAGGGAGCTATCCTGCTAATAATAATTTATTTTGTTTGAGAACCCTTAAATTGGTAAGTTTATTACTTGCTTTTTTTATATTTTTTTAAAAAACTTTTGATTGTCAACTCAACTGTTCCGTTACCATGTTTGATGTTTTTTCTTTTAATTTGTCTTTGCAGACCTTTTATATGTGGAAAGGATCTGAAGATGGAAATTATAACTGGCGACACGTCTTAAAAGATTACGCCGCCGAGGTGAGCTTATTTATACCTGATTGTTAGTGTTATATAATTAGTAAGTGCTTCTATTTGGTATGCAATTGGTATAAACGTGCATTTATACATGCATCGGTCGCAAAATGAAGCATCTATGGTGTGAAACCCTTTTATATATTCTAAATTTTCTGCTTAAAGTTAATAAAATGACAGCCATAGATACATAAGTTATCATACATATATGCTAAGAGTTTCATTTTTCATTTATTTTTTTGGCGTCATGTGGATATGCTTGCTTTTATGCTGGCATTTAGCGTTTAATTTCAGGTGCAACTTGTTACAGTTCATGCCACCTATAACTACTTTGTCCCTGCTTCACTTGATAGCACAAGGTGCTTTTATTTTTATTACCTTGCTTTTGGATCATGCCTCACTCAGGTCTCGAACTTCTTTTGTCGTTGCAGTGTACCAAGTTGAGAATGTCTCCAGGATGTAACTGTGTCAAAACGTTTCTTGGTATATCCGTCTAGAATGGTATATGTAAGCAGGTACAGAATCAATATATATGTAGGTGCAGAAATTGACAGGAATTCATCGACTGCAATTTTAATTTATTTATTTTGGAGTCTAATTAAGGTTAGCAAATAAGTTGCTTTAATGAGCAACAGATATAAATGTTCCAACAGAAAATAACAACCGATAACATTTTTTGTGGGACCCACTATTACGTTTTCAAACGAAAAATAAACGTTGCTTAAATACATATATCTTTTTCCTTTAATTAAATTAACCAGCGAAGAACTTATTTAGGTAACGTATACATCTGTTGCTTAAATTAAATAAAAAACTTTTATAAACGTTGCACAAAACGTAGCAAATATTTTCTATGCCGTTATTGCAATGGATATATACGTTGCTTAAAATTAGGGAAACGTTTATAACTGTTACAAAAAGGTCGAAATGGTGTAGTGATGTCTTCTCAAAAATTTGTTATCTTGTAGATATACAACAATGGGTTTGAGAGTTTGCTCTTGCTTTTGTTCGATATGTTCTCTCTTTTTGATACAAAGTAATGGGTTTGAGGGTTTGCATCGATGAATGGTTAATTTGTGATTTTGTTACGTGGGTGAGGTTTGGGAAAATAAACTGTTTAATTCATTATATTTATTGAATATCTGGGGAAAAATTCAAGTAGTATGATTTACTGCATGGTGTGGGTTTCAATTATACTGATTTCGATTTTTAAGTGAATGATCAAATTGGGTTTTGTTATTTCAATGAAGATGTTTCTGGTTTATGTCAAGGGAAGATGATGCGGAATTTGATCTAAGGTAACTTATTTTCTCTAACTATTGTAACCAGAGTCCCAGACATCATGCCTGGATAGATGGAATAAAACAAAGACACATGCTTTGATGTTAGGTCATGTAAGTAATTGTTAATAAAGATATAAAAATATAAAAATATGGTAATTTAGCTAAATTCATCACGGAAATAGAATGGATGTTAGGTCAAACGTGGTCGTTAACAGTTGACTGAAAGGCCAAATACCAACCCTTAATTTTGGAAGAACTGGTTACTAAATTAAGGTTCTGGTCAAAACTTGGGTACCAAAGTATAAATGACCCTTTTCTTTTTTCCTTCTAATTTAACAGTTTATGCTGATTTGTTTTTACTCCCATCCAATCGGATATTTTCGTTAAGTATCCCCATAAAAGTTCACAGAAAAACTCATATACAAATTAATGCAACCTAACCACGGAGTCGTCTTCTCATCAGTTATGCTTCTCGGAGGCACAACGTAAACAAAATATCACTGCGCCTTGAAAGTTGATGCTTTAACAACTATGCCAAGTAAGCAGTGGAAATTAAACAAGTATTCTAGTCAAAAGAAGTCATGCACTTTTACTTAACATATTAAGATGGGGTGACAAATTAAAACACATGAAAGTTTATCATAAAACATGTGGCATTTGATACCTACGTGCTTAAGTGAAGCGGTACAACTAGGATAAATTACATTAATTCTGATAAATATTGAAGGAAACTCCACCAAAACCGATTCAATTTATTTATTTTCTATTTTGAGAGCATTTCCATGTGGTTCATGGCATTCAGGTAATTTTTAAGTTTTAAATATTTTTATGGAAGGGTATTCATAGAAATCTATCTGTCAAGCTAGGTTATTTCGACATATGGGTTCTCTTGATCAATATTGTGTTCTCTGCAGTACAAATCACATTAAAGACTTAAACCATATGATACTTCATTTTCTTTTCTCTCAAGCCATCTAGAGAATTTTCTTTCTTCAACTTTATACTTTTATGATCCATCATTCTTCAGTTCTCTCTTGGGTTCAAAGTTGAGAGCTTAAGGATTCTCCTATAATTAGCATTTATCATAATTCATTGGGTGATGATACCAATGACATGAGTTCGAAACTCGTCACCACCATATTTTTTACCGATAAATTTTTTTAGCATCTATCATAACTTTCATTTTATCCATCTTATAGTTTGCCTTATGCGTCATATTTGGAAGCATAGATGCAGATTTGTTTTTAAACCTTATATATAATCCAAACATTGTCGTACATCGATTTGGTTCTTATATTGCACATCATTATTTAGGTACTGCATCTGTTAATGACATCCATTCTAATAGAGCTAGTATTATTCTATTAGATGGAATTTGTATTATGAAAAAGAATCATGCAGGACAATATATGGTGGGAAATTGAATATTAAAAGAGATAACAATGCACATTAGGCAGAGGTTTGGGATGTAACACCGTATTTTTGGCATGAATCATACTCTAGGATGCATCATTGAAGGAGATGAAGTACCATCATCTCAGTCATATGCTGCATACTATGGGATGCATCATTGATGCATCTCCTCAAGCATGTGATGCACACTTGGTAAAGTGATGCATCTTGTCCCGAAGTTCACTATTTGGTAATGGAGAGTACTCTGTGATGCATTACTAGGAGAAATACATCACCTCGAACTTCTGATGCACACTTGATTCCTCAGCTTGGCATTATGATGCTATATCATCATTATGCTTGTCCATCACCAAGAAATATGATATTTATCAATGTTTCTTACCCATGGAGGCATTATGATACTAATACATCATTATGCTTATCGCTTACAAAGGTGACACAATATTTTGATATACTGCCTATTGATGATGCATCATCTAGCATGCATCATGTCAAGAAAATGACGAAAGTCGGTACACTGATAAGTGCATAGTTTTCATATTATTATTATCAAATAATGCTTATATTTTCTATAATTCTTGGATATTACTTGTTGTTATACTTTTTATATATCTTATGCATCATATTAGGTGAATCATCCAAAAAGAAGCTAGAAAGTGTTAAAATAAGCAAGGAAGTGAAATTTATTAATGGATAAGGGGCAACAATCAAAAGTCACTCGTTTAAATATAATATTTCTTGTGATAATAAAAATACGAGTGAATGCAAAAAGAATAAGGTTATTCCGAGTTCGTATGAAGAAGTTACGAGCAAAACAACCGAAAGGAAGCGAAACATACAACAAATAATCGACAGATACGGGGGAACTCGAGACTAACGAGATGATTTTGGTATTGGAAAAAGTTCGTTTTAAAGATAAAATAATCGGTAGATATGATGGGTATCGAGTCTACCAATTGTGGACACTTTTGGCATCAGAAAACTTGTGTTTTAGAGGGGCGTATATTCGACGTAAAGATGAGATACGATCTAACCGATTGTGGTAATTAAGCCAAAAGAGACTTCTTGGTAGTTTCTTAAAAATCGGGTTAACAACTCTTTTGAGATTTATAAGTCAAGAAAACTTGGTTCCAGTGGGTTTTTAAACCCTATGAAGAGAGGATACTTGAGGGTCAAACATTGAAGGATATAAAAGAAGACATCTAAGGCCCAAACAAGACAACCTCCTACCTCTCATATTACATCTTCTACATCTTAAACCTAGGGTTTACCCCTTTAGTGGGAAACCACTATTCTTCTTCTTTGTAACATGAGTAGCTAATTATTTTGTTGATTAAGGATGAATTCAATGTTTTAGCGTGAATCTTTATTAGTTAAACAAGTTTATTTGGAGTTTTAATCATTGTCACTTGTATTCATCATATCCAAGGTTTATGATTGTTTTCTATGTTATTTGGATACGCAACTAAATTAATTTATTGGTCAAGCTAATGCTAGTACTGAGTTGAGCGATTTATAATTGTCGAGCATCTCCTATACAAGTAGAGAACGTAAGACCTTGCTTAGGGATTCTGTGGAAAATTCGTGTGTGAAGACAACACTAGTAAGTGAACTAAACATACTGAGTTTAACTGCTGATATCAACCAAAATTCACAAACCTTAAAGTGTTCAACTGAGTTACACCTTGAGAACGTACTTCTTGGAGGCTCAGATGAATAGAATTTGGTGATTAAGTGTACTTGTTATCCAGTGATACAAGGACTTTTAGGATAGCTAATTGTACATGTTATCCTACGGTTAGTGATAATAGTTTTTAACGAGAGGTGAACAAGTAAACAAAGTGAGTTAATGTTTGGTAACAACAAATGACTCCCTGTTGGGAAAGAGGACGAGGAAGAAGTTTGGGATCAAAGCCAAAACCATTCTGAAATTCCTAAGGTCGATAAAGAAAATTTGATTGATGATGATTATGAACTTGAGAAACCTTTCAGAATTCCTTATAATAATGATGAAGTTATTCCAACTCCGTATCATAGTGATAATCATTCACTTATTCAAAAAGAATTGACTTGGTATAACATAACCATTGTTCAAAACAAGGTAACATATTTAAATGCATGTCAAAGTGATAAAAAAATATCCAAATTATAATTTTTCTAGGTCGGTTAATTTGAATGTAGTAGACCCGGTTATTTCCTTGGAGGAAACTCACACTTAATATCCTAGGATTTACACCGAAGAAGATATCCCTAAAGCGGAACTCAATTCCGGTGATGAGAGTGTTTAAGATCTGGTGATTGGAAATAAAACCAAATTGATCGATAAAATAGAATCGCTGACAAAACTTGTGAACGAAGTATTGATCACTCATCGTGTTTGCATTTGAAGGTTTACCAAATTCTATATCTAAACCTTTATGTGATTATCATCCTCACCTAATCGAAATCGTTCCCCAAAGAGTTGTTAACCCGGTTTTTAAGGAACTACCTCACTTAGGGTTGGGTATTTGTGCTTCTGAAATTCTTAAGGATTACTTTGTTGCTAAGTATCCACCACTAGATGTATTTGATTTTAGCATTGTGCAGGTTCACCAAGATGAATCCATAAAAGTTCCCTTGTTATATGTTCTTTATACATTTCCAAGTGTAGAAAAGACTAAGTGTGGGGATAACTTTCATAAGATAACAATTTCAATATTTATGTCTTATACTGACATTTTTTTGAAGATGTTATTTGAATTGCAGATTTTTGTCTAAGTGGATCCCCATATTTTCAGATTGTTGTGTACGGACGATAACCAGAGGGTCGGGTTGAGAACGTTAAACTAACCACCGAATGGGAGACAACCCATTAGTTTTGTATTTCTATCTTTTATTTTTAATTTTATTTTTAGTTTAACTTGCATTTCATATTAGGAAGTTCTCATCTTAGATTCTATGTTGGAAGAGTCATTTTATATTAAGGATAATGTAAAGTTTAAGTGTGGGGGGTATTTAGCATATAGAGATTTTAGTCATTAGTTAGAGTTTTTACTTTCGTAGGTAAAATTTTCAATCTGTGTATATTTTTTTGCATGAAACCTCCAACTTTTAGAGATTTTAGAGTCATGTAGTATACTTTTTGCTAAGTTGACATATAAAATTCTTACCAAACAACTGAACTTAGAAGTCCTAGATAACTTACATCTAGAATTCTTAGTCGTTGAGAGAGTAAATGTGATGAAATTTAACCATATTAAATTAGGTGCAGAAGGATTACAATGTTAGATGTTTAATCAATCATTAGTGGAGACTATCTAAGTGAGGCACCAAACCTTCAACATTCGTTTAAAGGGTTTCATCTGCGCTAACTCTGAGTAGACTGATGATCTATTCAACCTCGTACCTCTTCAGTTTGTTTTGATCTCTTGAGTGATAATTCTGTCAATCATGATGGTGATATCAGAATTGGAAACTAACCTCATATTTTAGTCTAAATTGCATGATGCACCACTCTCTCGAAGCAGTGACCATAGAAACATACCATCATCATCAACAAGCGGGGCAATACCAATTTATGAAGAGGTTGAGGACGTTTAAGGTTTACAAGCAACAAAGGGAGAACATAAATTACATATTCCGGTGAAAACAGAAAGAAAAACAGAAAGATGCGAATTTTTGAAGTTTATGTGACCAAGAAGGTAATACCCAAGTTGTGAAGAATCAAATGCTAAAGTATTTTTCTTACGAAAATAAATCATTTCAAAAAAATAAAAAAATAATCAAGGTGGTAGAGAAGAATAAATCCATAAACTAGATGTTTCAAACAACAAGTAACTGAAGAAAAATGGAGTACAAGTTATTAAAGTTCTACGAAGTTCAAGAGGTTTTCATCAAAAGTTGAAGCCGAAGACGAAGTTGTTTCTATTGGACGATAGAGAGTGGTGTTGAATGTATATAATCGGATGATAAGGTGGGTGTAGATGGTAGGTTTTTTACAAGGGTATAAGTTATAAAATTACCATGCCTGGCTGCAGAAATATAATAAACGAATCTCTGACCCGGCGTCAGAATTATGGAGACCTACTTTTGTCTTACATTCCGCAAGAGAATTGAGAATGTGTATTCTGCTCATGGCTACATTAACCATGTATGTCTTTTATAAATGTTACGCCCATAAAATTTCAGGGTTTTACCCGAATAAACCCTCGTTATTTCATGTGCGCCCATCTGCATTAATCAGAACACACTGACTATGCAGAATTAAGAACATTCGGAGTGAGGCTCTATGCCATCCTTGAATGAAGACACCAATTATATGTATACCATCTAAACGTATAGTCATATCGATCAATGTCTCAGGTTGCAAACTAACACGGCTAAATTCCTTGAAAATGTTATGTGCGCACTACATAAAGGCCAAGCATAATGCTAATGCTAAATCTCATGCAATTGAGAATCGCTAACAGGCCATGGCTATGGACACATCATTGGAAAATGCCAGTGCTAGCAGCACATAGGCTATGGCCATGTCACTAGCAAGTGCCAATGCTAGCATACCATAGCCACGCTCCCAGCGCCATCCCTCCACAGGCGCTGCTAGCACCAACCCACTATGCTGCCAGCGCATCCTGGCTTATGCTCACGCCAGCGTCATTTTTTCTTGCTCGTGTCAGCGCCATCCCTCGCCTGCTCGTGCCAGCGTCGTCACCTGCCAGTATTGCTACCAAATATACTGGCAACACTTCGACCATGCCAATGACATCTATGTGCACTCTTAGCATAACTTGCATGTCGCAAACATGTCACAAATATGCCATAACCATGTTGTTGGCGTAAACTTATTGGTAATATTATCTTATGACAAACTCCCAAATTAATCACGTGTTTTGAGTCCATGACTCCACTAACTTCTACAAGAAATCAATACATGTTATATGAGGGGATTCTTCATGGTTATTGGTCTGGTGGTTATAGCAACATTCGGTGTGGCAACACCCCATGATGAGAAAGTTACAAAGTAGTGGTGATGGTTATAGCAGTTGAAGAGATAATGGAGTAATGGTTTCCATAAACTTACCAACATAATGGGCATTTATACCATTATCCCCATAATCTCCTCACTACCTCCATTACTTACTAGGAAAGACGTGTGTGTTCTCAACTACTATAAATAGGGTACTTAGCCCATTCAGAAAATAGAACAAGCTTATAATTCTCACAAGCTCTGTTACTCTCCATAATCAACACCTTTACACACAATTCATCACCACTGATTTCCTTAACTTTCTCTGCTTCCCTACCCTAAGATCAACCCTCTTCTCTCCTCGTGACCAAAGGACGGAATGGACACTTTCGTGGCTTAGGGTTTTCTTGTGTGATTTTGATTTCCGAATCTAAAGAAAGTAATTCTACAATACATTGTTTTGCCTATGATCAATTTTTAGGTACAAACAATCGGCGACCATAGTGGGAGATCAATCTCTCGGTCACGAATCCAATTCTTCAACCATCTGAAAATCAATTCTTGAACCGTATGAAAACAAGGTGGGTCTTAGGTCTACTTTGTAGACTAACATCAATTCAGGTCCAGTAATCAATCGTAATTATGGTAACGCCAGTGGATGTAATTTCAGAAATCATTCCTCAAAACATCACCACTAGCAACACCGACGCTCCTCTTTCAAGCAGTGCTAATGGAAACGCCATGGATAGCCAAGCACCACTAAGTCTCTCAGATCTTATAATAGACAAGAAACCTTGGGTTAAATACAAACATATAGGGATGGTACTTAAAAGGAAATACTCTTGCTCCTCTCAAAACTCGGATGGAGCAACCGCCTTTAGAGAAACATAAGTATCATATGGAGCAAGCCAGAAACGCCTCCAACTTTATTGTTAATGCTAAGACCTCCAGGACCCACGTCCAAAGAGATAAAGAAGAAGTTCGTCTAGCCCGTGATTGGGTACCAAGAAAAAGTCCACAACAAAATTCCAGCGCCAGTGGAGTTCTGGAAAGGCCCCTGCGAAAATCGCAAAAAGAAAGGCTTATTTTTATTCCACCAGCACCAGCCTCTTTGTCTACTTGAGATCCAGATAATCATACACTAAGGGGACATCTCTCTCCTTATTTTTTGTCGCATAAGGATATAGGGGTCCTCACCTCTCTCAAGCCGTCACCAGATGGAGCCAACCTATCTTCCTAGTGCTACCAGCGTCAGCATATGCGGAATCAACATTCGACACGATGAAGAGATCCACGTTCAAAGAAAGCAACCGTGGATACAACGAACAAACTTCGTCATTCATAAAGTTCTAGAGATACCACTACCACTATATTTTGTGGTCAGGAGTATCCACTACCAATTCACCAGCAACAATCATGTAGATCCATACTACGACATGGTTCTGGGATGTCCGTGGATCCACAAAAACAAGGAAACACTTGATGCATCTCTGCAGAATCGTCACCCAAGGGACCCACCTGTATGCGTCAATAATCCAACATGATCTAAAGATTGCTCACCCCCAGAACATCACCAAACAACGGATCTGGACGCTAAACGACTGCATAGAGTATTGTACACCAGTGGATTTCGCCTACAAGTAAGTCTTGTTTAACAACTCTCTTTATAACCAGTTGTCCCGCGTCCCATCAAGTTTTAGGGACTTGACACGAGTATCAACCCCACCATGACTTGACAGTTTGAAGAGGAAGATGATCATTTTCAAAAGTTTATTAAATGGATAGGGTCGTCTCTACTAAAAATATTAAAACTAATAACCCAATCATCCTGAAGATGTGTCATGAACCTGAGATACCAAAACCCAACGCCTTCCATGTCGGAGACACAATCGAGAAAGCTATTGTCTCTCATAGAGAAAACCCATATTTGATCATTAAATCTATATTAGGTGGATGATACAAAGTCGTCAATACTGTTAATCCAACAGGGGTAGTCGTACATGGCAAGTGGCTTAAAGATATCAAGGCGTAAGCACTCCACCATTCCTGACAAAGCTATCAAGGCTTAAACACCTCACCACCCCTAGCAATATTTCCCTGTTTTTATGCAATGTTTGTAATTCCTCTAGAATTTTTGCAATATCTTGCATTCATACTTAGGATTTTTAATTTATTAAACAAAGTATTATTTCTCTTTTTAGAAAATCCTTTTGCAACCATTCAAAATCTACCTACTCAATATCCCAAAATAAAACCACAGAAAATTTGGTATCTCAGAAACATATAAAAGCCCTCAAAACCTGTTATTTAGAAAAGATCTCTGAAGACTGGTTCATCACCATCATCATATGCTCTTTCCACCTCTGCAAGGGTTTTAGTCGCAGGTCTCAACTCTCAGGATAGTCTTTCAGCATCATCTCTAGCCTTGGTAATCGCTTTTAAGTCGAAGACACGCCTATTTCCTTCAAGTTTTCATGAATGTCTCTCATATGACGACAAAGTTATCCAACAAAAATCTTAGCCGTCTCAGCTTCCCCCAAGATTCAGGTCCTGTCAAACTCAAAGTGAAAGTCCACTCCAGCATTCAGATACTCAATTGGTGTAGATTTCATCACATTGGCATTCCTACGCAACGAAACCACTTGGAGCATCACCTTCAACAATTGCATCTGAAGGATCACAAGAACCACACTTTGGGACTGAAAATTTGCACAAGATCCTCTCATTGTAAAGAACCTCTTCATCCTATAAGAGGCGGTCAACCAGAGAGTCACAACCTTGACAAGGCACTTTACTCTCCAAAGACATGTCGCAAAGGTATCTGCAACTCTCCCAACTACGTTGTCAGATCTAATAGGCGCCTGCAACCCCTGACGAGGCTGAGACGCATCCCAAGCCTACTCCAGAAAATACAACTTCAGTAACTAAGGAAGAATATGACTGGGGACTGCTCACCGCAGCCCATCCCTTACAACAATCAAGTATTCAAAGGACATATTAAGAGACGCCTTCGGAAATATAGTCTTTGAAGACGCCCGTAACACCACGTCAGCAATAGGACACCTTTCAGCTCATCCTCTTCACTCTCGACATCTCTAGAGGACTTCACCCATATGAGAATTCCCAGCATACCATCATCACATCCAGAAGGGTAAAACAAGTTTATGAGCCAAAGGGTAAGGATAAGACACAATTTCATTCAGTCAATGCTCACGAAAACGTCCCACTTACGACTCAACAGCCCGGGCACCAATGAGGGCTCCAACTTCAAGTTCTTGCTCCAGACTTGGCGCGCAAAGACAACAACAACAATATGAGGTATCAACCTTCCTGGCTTCCCTTTCCTGATCAGACCCTAGAAGCATGGACTCATGGCGATACTATCAAATCATCCCTCGTCAAGTAGCAGGCAGTAGCTACACCTGGGGACTGAAGGCTTCTTCAGTATTAGAGGTCTAACGCAGTCATCTCCTTCGACCATAATATATAATCAACAACAGTAGTAGCAACAAGACCTCCCAATCGAATTATCCAAAACCTGAAACAAAAAGATAAATACCCAAGAAAACGTATAATAGAACAAAAGAATAAAATTCTAAAAACTACTAAAACTAAAACTAAACCTAAAAACAAATCTAAAAACAAGTCTGCGTCGGCGGCATCAAAAAATTGATGATGTTTATAGAAAGTGGTAAACAAATTCGTTCAAGACTTATAAAGATTTGATTTCAAACCTAATTTCTAAGACTAAAAATAGCAAAACTCAAACAAAGTTGATATCAAGATTAAGAGAATATTGAGGCTAATATTCCACTATTTCCAATTTCCAAAGTGATTTAATTCAATAATTATAACTATGCAATTCATATATTCAATTTGATTCTAAAATATTACAACAATTAGATTTTCAAAATAAAAATTGTAAATCGAAAGCATGGAACATCAAAACCCTAGGATAAGCATGTACCATCAAAAGAAATCACAATTGCTTAACGAAAATCACTAAATCAATTTTTAACCAAGGCAAATAATCATTAAAGAATTACAAAAATTAAATAAATAAGAATATACCACTTTTTTATTGAAAAAGTAGCTTCATCTATCGCCTCATCAATGGTGTTTAGCTCTTCATGTTGGAAACACACTCAAAATTTGTATTCATGGCTCAAAAAGGTATTTACAAGAAGATAAATAATTGACACAGAGAATTAAGACGTTTATAAACGTTACAGATTGTGTTTTCTCTGTCACTGAATGGAACAAAAAAGATCACTAATTCTTTTACGATATTGTGCTTAGTTTTTACGACAAAGTTCTTCGTTTTTACGATAAAGTTCTTCGTCTTTACGACAAAGTTCTTCGTTTTTATGGTGAAGTTCTTCTTCTTCTTCACCAGCAGCATAAAACTTTGAAACTCTTTCTGCAACTCTCTGTGTTGCTCTCTGTGGACTCCAAACCTCTCTATAACTCTCGATAACTCCTTTCATTGACTCCAACAACCCTTTTTATACCATCACATGCCCAAATCTTTGTTTTTAATGAATATCATCTTGAAAATATTTCTTTTTTAAACGAGAATACTCTCGGCCATGGTCGGATCTTGATTGTCTTTTATTATCTTCTGATTTTTTTAAGCAAGTATTGAATATGTTGTTGCCTTAATCTCGAGCAAAAATCTTTTTTGGTCTCAAATCATGTTTTATCTCCTTTATTACCCGATAATATCTTTCCGGAATTAACTGCCAATCACTTCTTCACGAGATTTTAGGTATTTTCAAGTTTCTAAAACCTGTTAAAACTCTTATTAGCAAATACTGAAGAAGATCTTGTCATAATATCCTCCAAATCTCGACACAGATTCGCATAGGTATTGTGGAAAAAAAATCCCGCCAATTTCCAATTTGAATTTGAAAGAAAAATGGGTGCCTTTATCCAACAGATGGGTGCCTTTAGTAATTTCTTGTGTGCCTATATAATTTTTCGAGACGATTTTCCCACGATTGTTTATTTCTCAAAAATACCTAAAAATACATAAAATAACACAATTAGTACATAATTGATCACTATCATTATATAGAATTGAGAGAAATCAGACACAAAAATGTGTTTATCAAATACCCCCAAACTTATATTCTGCTAGTCCTCGAGCAAATCTAATCTAGCAAAAATCCTAACTCACCGTCGCAGGCATCGCGATTGCACTTAGCGTGTGCAACAAGTCTTTGAACCCCTAGATGTCCCTAGTGGAGGGTTTAAAAGAGATATACCCACAAAACCTTTACTTCAAACTCTAGCTTCTTATGAATGATTAAGGGTAGACACTAAACATGCTATTTAGTTGGCTACAAAATTCTTTGGCTATGGGAGGAATTACCCTGTTTTGAATCCGA
This sequence comes from Papaver californicum, assembly GCA_023531435.1. Classification (NCBI taxonomy): domain Eukaryota; kingdom Viridiplantae; phylum Streptophyta; class Magnoliopsida; order Ranunculales; family Papaveraceae; genus Papaver; species Papaver californicum. The sequence goes on from JAJJMC010003557.1 coordinate 3,514,801, forward strand.
TTGCTATACGCAAGTATGCACTCAAGCGTACTAAAATTCATATATAAGAAGATAACGTTCTACTGAGAAAGTCGTATAATGGACCACGATACTCGGAATCTAACAAACCACAATCACATGAACAAATTAAGAAGATGGATATGGAGATAAGTGTGTGCATTTTGACTAACGTGAAAGGTGTTTCCCAGAATATCTGTATGATCGTCTGTGCTAAGATGAACTTTAATGGATTGCGATACGCACACACTGGTATGAATCCTAATTCTAGTATCAACTCAGCTTGTATATATAAGGGACCCAGCGGTCGATTTATTGAATATATACAAAAACAAATTCGACAACATGATTATATCTTTTAAATCTAAGTGCATGCTCCTTTTCATCAGATTACATGATAGTTCTAACGGATCCTGCGTTCCACACTTGCTTAGGCAACGGAGACATGAAAAACACACACATATTGCTATCCAAGTGTCAGTTTTTTTTTCATTGGTCAAGTTTAATTAAAATAATGGGGCTTGATCTCAATCACTCTACTTCATCCTAGCGGCGACAACAAAGCGATACTAGTGCACCACCAAATCACTTAGAGAAACACATAAAGTTGCAAAAATAAAAATAGAACGTGATGTGGTGACGACTCTGAGATATGGTGACGACTATCATGTTATTTCTGACACCTGGGCTTTGTCCTTTTATGAATAGACCATTTAGTTGGGTCCCTCAACTCCTATAACCAAAAAGTTTGTTTCCATCTACTTAAAATGGTTAGTGTCATCCTGAATTATTCACAAGTTTCTAAATTTTGGAGTTTTATTATTACACTAAAAGTTTCTCCCTTACCCCCAAACTTAAATCTCACATTGTCCTTAATGTTTCAAATTAAAGAGCAATACCAAAATAAGAGGAATAAAGAGGTAAGTCATAAAGATAGTACCTAGGTGAAGCGTACAATCCTTCTCCGGAGAATAAGATAGAAAATAAAAACTTACTAATTTACAACAACAACCTTGATGGTCAATCAAGGTAAGCAGGGTCCTCCAGAGGGACTTACTCAACATCACTTGTAGGAAAAGGCTCTAAAAATGGTTTCAATCTATGATCGTTAATCTTGAAAGTACTTCTACCATCTTGAGTCTCAATTTCAATAGCACCATGAGGAAAAGTAGTGCGGACCACAAAAGGACCGGTCCACCAAGAACGTAACTTCCCAGGAAATAGATGCAAACGAATATCATACAGAAGAACTTTTTGACATGGAGAATATGACTTTCTTAAAATATTTCTATCATGTACAAGTTTCATTTTTTTTCTTATACTCCTTATCCCTATCGTATGCATCTTTACGAATTTCTTCCAACTCATTGAGATGGAATTTCCTGTGAGCTCCTGCTTTGTCAAGCAAAAAATTTAACTGCCTTACTCTCCAATATGCTCTATGTTCTAACTCGACGGAAAGGTGACATGCCTTTCCAAAAACTAGACGATAAGGTGAAATTCCAATAGGGATCTTAAACGCAGTGCGGTAAGCCCATAAGGTATCAGTAAGCCTCAAAGATCAGTCTTTCTTATTAGTTTGTGAGTGATATGGGGTAGCTACTTTGTGGGTAATACCTAACTTCTTCATCAAAAGCTTAAACGCTCGATTACAAAAGTGTGACCCTCCATCACTAATTATAGCTCATGGTGTACCAAAACGTGCAAATATTATTATTCAAAAACTGGACCACAACCTTGTGGTCGTTTGTTTTACACGAAACCGCCTCTACCCACTTAGATACATAGTCTACAGCGACAAGGATGCAAAAATAACCAAAGGAATTAGGAAAAAGACCCATAAAATCAATGCCCCACACATCAAAGACATCCATAACTAAAATAGGGTTCAAAGGCATCATATTTCTACGAGAAACGGTTCCTAACTTCTGGTAGCGCTCACAAGCAACACAGTAATTGTGGGTGTCTTTAAACATTGAAGGCCAGTAGAATCCACACTGCAATATCTTAGCAGTAGTCTTTTTAGCACTAAATTGACCCCCATAAGCATGATCATGACAAAAGAAAATAATACTAGACTGGTCACTCTCAGGTATACATCTCCTAATAATCTGGTCTGGACAATACTTAAACAAATAAGGATCGTCCCAAAATAAATGCTTCACCTTGGCTAAAAACCTAGAACAATCTTGTTTACCCCAGTTTTGAAACACTCGACCAGTAACAAGATAATTCATTATATTTGCAAACCAACGTAATTGGGAAACAAATAAAAGATGTTCATCAGGAAAACTATCTCTCGCGGGAGGGGAATCATCATGGGAATCAAAAACAAACCTAGACAAAGCTACTACATTTTCTGCACCTTTTTGTCTCTAATTTCTAGAGAAAATTCTTGTAACAAAAGGATCCATCTAATCAACCTAGGTTTAGTATCTTTCTTGGACAGAAGATACTTCAAAGCAGCATGATCAGTAAAGACTATAACCTTAGAATCTAAGAGATATGATCTAAACTTGTCTAAGGAAAAAACAATGGCTAACAATTCCTTCTATGTGGTAGTATAATTCAATTGGGCATCATTTAGTAAATCACATGCGCTAATTTTTTTCTCCCGCTGACCTAAAACAACACCAATGGTATAATTTGAAGCATCACACATGATCTCAAAAGGTAGGTTCCAGTTAGGTGCCTGGACTATGGGGGTGGTAGTGAGCAAAGTATTAAGCTTCTAGAAATCCTCTAAACAAGCATCATCAAAGACAAATCTAACATCTTTTGCAAGCAAATTGCACATAGGTCTAGAAATCAAGCTAAAATCCTTAATGAATCGACGATAAAAACCTGCATGCCCTAAGAATGACCTAATATCTCTTACTGTTTTGGGAACCTGTAAATTTTAATAAGGTCAATTTTGGCTTTGCTACCTCTATACCCTTAGAAGATACGATATGTCCTAAAACAATTCCTGATCGAACCATGAAATGACATTTCTTCCAATTAAGCACTAAATTCTTTTCCTTACACCTAGTCAACACTAATGTCAAATGATGCAAGCACTCATCAAAAGATGAACCAAATACTGAAAAATCATCCATAAAGACCTCTAAAAACCGTTCTACCATGTCAGAAAATATGTTCATCATGCAATGCTGAAAAGTAGCGGGCGCATTACACAACCCGAAAGGCATGCGTCTATACGCAAAGGTTCCCGAGGGGCAGGTAAAAGTGGTTTTCTCTTGATCTTCTGGGGAAATAACAATCTGATTATAACCAGAGTAGCCATCTAACAAGCAATAATAACTATGTACAGATAATCGCTTTATCATTTGGTCGATGAAAGGAATAGAAAAGTGGTTCTTCCTTGTGACCTTGTTTAATTTTTTATAGTCAATACAAACATGCCAGCCCGTGGTCACTCGGGTTGGGATTAACTCATTGTTATCATTATGGACTACAGTGATACCCGATTTCTTGGGGAAACCTGAATTACTGTATGAAATGGGGTAGATAATACCCGCATCTAACAACTTAAGCACCTCAGTTCGAACTACTTCTTTCATTTTAGGGTTCAGTATACATTGCATCTCCCTAGAAGGTTTGGTGTCATCCTCTAAATGAATCTGATGCATACAAACAGTAGAATTTATACCTTAATGTCTGCTAAGGTCCACCCTAAAAAAATTTTATTTTCTTGAAGTACGGCCACTAGCCTACTTTCCTAATCATTATCCAAGTTGGATGCTACAATTACAGGCAAAGTCTCAGATGGGCCTAAAAACACATAATTAAGAGTATCTGGTAATGGTTTGAGGTAGGAGGTTCTTCTAAAGAAGGAATTAAGGTAGAATTAGAAACTGGTAGTGGTTCGAAATTAGCTTTCCATATATTAGTATCTAACACAGGGGTAGAGTCTAACAGCGCATTCACTTGATCAATGGTGTTATCATCATCGAAATTTAAGCCATATGGGATAGACAACTCTCTAATGGATCTTCGGATAAGATGTTTAGTAATGACTCATGAACTAATGTTCCTATCATATTCACCTCTCATCTAGCTCAGGGGGTTGCTTACTAATATTGAAAATATTCAGCTCAATAGTCATATTACCAAAAGATAAATTCATAATACCATTTCGACATTTAATGATCACATTAGATGTAGCTAAAAACGGACAACCTAAAATCACAGGTATCTGGTTTTCTGGGTCATGGATAGGTTGGGTATCTAGGATAACAAAATCCACATGACAAATAAACCTATCGACCTCAATAAGAATATCCTCGATAATACCACGAGGAATTTTCACAGACATATCAACTAACTGAAGTGTTATCTGGGTAGTTTTTAAGTCACCAAGTCCTAGCTGGAGGTACACGTAGTACGGAAGTAAGTTCACACTGGCTCCTAAGTCAAGTAACATTTTCTCTACACGGTAGTTGCCTATTGTGCGAGAAATGGTAGGGGAACCTGGGTCTTTGTACTTAGGAGTTGTGTTGTTCTGGATAATTAAACTTACATGAATTTCTAAAAAAGCCTTCTTTTGAACACTAAGCTTTCGTTTTCGCGTACAAAGATCCTTAAGGAACTTGGCATAAGTAGGAATCTGCCTAATTGCACCTAATAAAAGAAGATTGATGTTGACCTGCTTAAAAATCTCCAATATATCATTAAAGTTGGATTCCTTCTTAATTGGTACTAGCAGTTGTGGGAATGGGGATCTAGGCACAAAATCGGTCTTAGCGGGAACCGCATTGGACTCTTTGGAAACTTTATCAGTCTCTTCAGTTACTGGCTCAGAAGGGTGAACTATAGTATGTTCACTATCGGGCATAGTTACCTTATTTTATACCACTCGACCACTCCTAAGGGTTGTAACAGAGTTCACATGATTGAACGGTTTCTCTCGAGAAGATACTTCATGAACTCCTCTAGGATTGGGTTGTGTCTGACTAGGAAACTTACCATTTTCTCTCAAAGACTCATTCAACTGACTAAACTGGTTTCGTAAATCAGAAATAGCCTGAGAGTTAGCATAAACCATCCCATCAATAGCTTGATGAAACTTTACAGTGTTATGAGATAAAAAGGTGAAAGACTCTTCTAAACTCATGATCTTCTTATCTGAAGGGTTCTGGAATTGGGATGGACCTGAAGGATTCTTAGTATAGCCAAAACCTGGGGGAGCCTGAGAATTACTAGACTGGCCTTGATTCTGGCCCTTAGACAAGGAAAAATTAGGATGATTTCTCCAACCAGGGTTATAGGTTTCAGAATATGGGTCATTTTTCTGACGGTTTTCAAACCTAGGGTTGTTATAAAGAGCATGGGATTGCTATTCATATCTAGCATGGTTTGACCCTTGATTCATTTCTAAGGCCTCTAGACGCCTAAGGATATCCGACCCATCATTAACTCTACCCATCCTATGGATAGGATTCCTAGATATTTTTTGTTCTCTCATTGAAGCCTACTGCCTAGTTTTCTTAGCTAACTCGATAAACGAGTTAAAACAAGTATTTGGGTCCTGATGGGTGAATTCTCCACTACTCATTGTTTCTACCTGCATACGGGTTTCACTATCAAGGTCCTCATATAAGATTTGGTCCATGTGGGCTTTTTCAAATCCATGATGTGGACACTGGTATAACAATTCATTAAACCTTTTGACATAATCGTGTAGGTTTTCACCTAATTTCTGCTTGTAGGTTTGAATAGACTGACGAACATCAACAGTCTTATGGTGTGGGTAGAACTTCTTAACAAAAACCTCTACAAGACCATCCCATGTGGTGATTGTTTTAAAGGGAATAAAATGATACCATTCTTTGACTTTTTCATCAAGAGAGAAGGAAAACAAACGTAACCTAAGCACATCTTTAGAGACATTCGGATAACTCATTGTGTCACAGATCATTTCAAAGTCTCTTATGTGGGTATACATGTTCTCATTCTCTATCCCACTAAATGTACGAAACATGCTAATTGTCCCAGGTTTAATATCAAGTTTGTAAATAATGGCTGGTAAGACCACACCTGGGTCACGTACTACTCTAGATGGGTTCATACGATCTCTAAGGGTTTTGTTCACCTGGACCTCATTCTCATTATTACCACCCATTTCATCAAAAACAAATGTACCACCTAAATCCGTGTAACGGGTTGGACTTAAGCAAAATAGGTCGTTTTCTTCAATTTTATCTCCTACATGAATCCAACGAAGCATACACAAGCAAGAATACTAGTATTTAACAAGAATTGTGCACATGCAAAATGCAGGTTTCACTATTTTAGGTAAGCTTAGTTTACCGCAGCAAAATATACTTATAGTCAAAGAATGGTCAAAGGTACAAAGATGGGGTTTGTGCAATTTCAACTGGTAACTCCCATAAGGCCAACGACACGGGTTCAGCTTACTTTTCCACGGGTTTTCCTAAAAATCGGTGATATGACGATACAAAATGGTGTGTGCACGAGTGTCTGTTTTTTTAATAAATAAATAAAATACTAAAACTAAACAAGCAAACAACAATAAATAAAAGTCCAAAAATAAGAAATAAGGAAAAGAAAAACTAACAAAAATATAAAATTTTTTGTCTTTTTCTCCGTTCTTTTCGCTTTGTTTTAGCTTTAATCAGAACCTTCATTTGGCTCTGATTTCTTTTTGATCCAAAACCTGAAACAAAAAGATAAATACCCAAGAAAATGTAAAATAGAACAAAAGAATAAAAATCTAAAAACTAAAACTAAACCTAAAAACAAATCTAAAAACAAATCTAAAAACAAATCCACGTCGGCGACGCCAAAAATTGATGATGTTTGTAGACAGTGGTAAAAAAAATTCGTTCAAGACTTGTGAAGATCTGATTTCAAACCTAATTTATAAGACTAAAAATTGCAAGACTCAAACAAAGTTGATATCAAGATTAAGAGATACTGAGGCTAAGATTCCACTATTTTCCAATTTCCAAAGTGATTTAATTCAGTAATTATAACTGTGCAATTCATATATTCAATTTGATTCTAAAATATTACAACAAATAGATTTTCAGAATAACAATTGTAAACCGAAAGCATGGAACATTAAAACCCTAGGCTAAGCATGTACCATTAAAAAAAATCACAATTGTTTAACGAAAATCACTAAATCAATTTTTAACCAAGGAAAATAATCATTAACGAATACAAAAATTAAATAAATAAGAATATACCACTTTTTTATTGCAAAAAATAGCTTCCTCTATCATCTCAGCATTGGTGTTTAGCCCTTCATTTTGGAAACACGCTAATATGTAGTCATGGCTCAAAATAGCTTCTTCGTTTTTACGATAAAGTTCTTCGTCTTTACGACAAAGTTCTTCGTCTTTATGACGAAGTTCTTCTTCTTCTTCACCAGCAGCAGAAAACTTCGAAAATCTTTCTCCAACTCTCTGTGTTGCTCTATGTGGCCTCCAAACCTCTTTATAACTCTCGATAACCCTTTCTTTGACTCCAACAACCCTTTTTATACCATCACAGGCCCAAATCTTTGTTTTTAATGAATATCATCTCGAAAATATTTCTTTCTTAAACGAGAATACTCTCGGCCATGGTCGGATCTTGATTGTCTTTTATTATCTTCTGATTTTCTTTTCTTTTTTAAGCAAGTATTGAATATGTTGTTGCCTTAATCTCGAGCAAATATCTTCTTTGGTCTCAAATCATGTTTTATCTCCTTTATTACCCGATAATATCTTTCCGGAATTAACTGCCAATCACTTATTCACGAGATTTTAGGTATTTTCAAGTTTCCAAAACCTGTTAAAACTCTTATTAGCAAATACTGAAGAAGAATCTTGTCATAATATCCTCCAAATCTCGACACAGATTCACACAGGTTTTGTGAACAAAATTTCCCGCCAATTCCCAATTTGAATTTGAAAGAAAAATGGGTGCATTTATCCAACAGATGGGTGCCTTTAGCAATTTCTTGGGTACCTTTATAACTTTTTGAGACGATTTTTCACGATTGTTTATTTCCCAAAAATACCTACAAATACATAAAATAACACAATTAGTACACAATCGAGCACTATCATTATACAGAACTGAGACAAATCAGACAAAAAATGTATTTATCAAATATCTCTGGTAACATCTAATAACTAAGCCTTGTTGTTTTATTTTTCTTCAATATTAAACGTCAGAATTCTGCAGAAGAATTTTAAGGCAGGTGCTCATCCTTGTCTCTCTATATATGTATGACTGAGCTTATCAGAGCAACTACACATACGACTAAATTACTTAATGAATTGACCAACATTCATCACTGTAAAAAATAAAATAAAATAAATCATTAGAATATTACTGGTGTTTATTATGACATTCCCAGATGTTCTATGATTCTTACATAACAATCTCAAGCTCCTAGATGGATTTTCCACTAGTATGGAGCAATTTGAGTATCATTTGGTGTTATATCCCACAGCTGGATTCTCAAAAATTAACTCATGTCAATATTCGCGCTAAATTTAACAATATTGACTCATTAAAGTATATATATCTTTATATAGAAATTATATACGAGTTTACATCTTAGTGTTCTGACGGCATCACTGCCTCAACACTCATCTCATGACGGCACCACTGCCTCAACACTCATCTTAGTGTTCTGATGGCACCACTTCCTCAACACTCATCTTACTGTTCTGACGGCACCACTTCCTCAACAAACATCTTAGTTTTCTGACGGCACCATTGCTTCAACACTCATCTTAGTGTTCTGATGGAACCACTGCCTCAACACTCATATTAGTTTTCTGACGGCATCATATTGCCTCAACACTCTCTACAACCGACTAATGTTCCAAATACCTTCCCATTGTTGTTACGGTAGAAGAAGAACGCTCCAAATACCTAAGAGAACAATCACAGAAAGAGCAAAACTTTCTCAGCCAACTGATACTCTTATAGTAATATATAACCATTAATAATAAAATTCATATTTTATTTCGCTTGGAAGACCATCATCTAGTGCTTACCACGCAACATTACTCGTTTCGCGCTAAGCAGGGGACTTAATGTAGATGATGGGTTTTTGAAAAGGGCATAAGTTGTAAAATTACCTTATCTAACTGCAGAAATATAATAAAAAAAATCTCTGAACCGACGTAAAAATAATGGATGCGTACTTCTGTCTTACATTCCGCATGAGAATTGAGAATGCATATTCGGCTCATGGCTATATTAACCTTGTATCTCTTTTATAAATGTATACGCCCGTAAAATTTCAGAGCTTTACTCTACTAAACCCTCATTATTTCATGTGCGCCCATCTGCATTAATCAGAACACACTGATTATAAAGAATTAAGAACATTCGGAGTGATCCTCTATGCCATCCTTGAATGAAGACACCAATTAGATGCATACCATCTAAACGCATAGTCATATCGAACATTTTCTCAGGTCGTAAAATTCCACGGATATTCCTTGAATATGTTCTGTGCGCACTACACAAAGGCCAAGCATAATGCCAATATTAAATCTCATGCGATTGAGAATCCCTAAGAAGGACATGGCTATGGCACATCACTGACAAATGCTAGCACTAGCAATGCATAGGCTATGGCCACGACACTAGCAAGTGCCAATACTAGCATACCATATCCACGCTCCCGGCACCATCCCTCCACAGCGCTGCTAGCACCATCCCATTATGCTTCCAGCACCAGCGCCCCTTGCCAATGCTGCCAGCGGTTCCTGGCCAATGCTCACGCCAGCGTCATTTTTGCTTGCTCGTGCCAGCATCATCCCTCGCATGCTCGTGCCAGTGCTGTCACCTGCCAGTGTTGCTACCAAATGTATTGGCAACACTTCGACCATGCCAATGGAACCTATGTGCACTGATAGCACAACTTGTATGTCGCAAACATGTCACAAATATGTCATGACCATGTTTTTGGCATAAACTTATTGGTAATATTATCTTACGATAAACTCCCAAATTACTCACGTGTTTTGAGTCCATGACCCCACTAACTTCTACGAGAAATGAAAAAATTTTACATGGGGGGATTCTTCATGGGTATTGGTCTGGGGGTTATAGCAACATCCGGTGTGGCAACACCCCATGATGAGAAAGTTACAAAGTAGAGGTGACGATTGTAGCAGTTAAAGAGATAATGGAGTAATGGTTTCCAAAAACTTCCCAAATACAAGGGGAGGTTATGTCATTATCCCAACAATCTACATCTCGTCACTACCTCCATTACTTACTAGGAAAGACGTGTGTGTTCTCAACTACTATAAATAGACTACTTAGCCCATTCAGAAAATTGAACAAACTTATCATTCTCACAAGCTCTGTTATTTTCCATAGTTCAACACCTTTACACACAACTCATCACCACTGATTTCCTTAACTTTTTTTGCTTCCCTACCCTAAGATCAACCCATCTTCTCTCCTCGTGACCGAAGCAGGACGGAACAGCCACTTTCATGGCTTAGGCTTGTCTTATGCGATTTTGATTTTCGAATCTAAAAAAAGTACTTCTACAATACATTTGTTTTTCCTAGAAGCAATTTTTAGGTACAAACAATGGGTGAGCATTCCCATTCTCGCATATGATTGATTTATTTTCTTAGAGATCATCAAAAATTAAAAATAAGTGTCACACTTCCGTGTGTAAGTGTTATTTTCTTTATTCGTTCTTACACATATATGCGACCCATTTCTATAGTTTCATGAGTGACCGACTGGTGAGGTATATAAAGTTGAGGTGAAATGCTTATTGGTTACTCTTAAGGTTGTGTCTATAGTATCATATTGGTTTAACACATTACACTCTCTTGCTTGACAAGTAAGCGTATTTATGATTTAAGATTCATGTTCTTTTGTGTTTATAACTTCTTATTATTAGGTGCAGAAACTTTATGTCTTCATAGCTCTTTGGATGCTTGCGGCTTTGGAGTAAATAGAAGTTGGATTAGGTTTTTTGGGTATACCTCTTGTAGACCTTCACGGGACTATAACTCGTCCACTAGGGACACCTAGGAGTTCAAAGGCTTGTTACACATGCTAAGTGTAACTGTGATTCTTCCGAAAGTGATTTGGGTTATTTTAGGTAGGTCGTAGTTTCCTCAAGGACTAGCAACATGTAAGTGTGGGAAATTTGATAAATGCATGATTTACATATTCTTAGTGTCAAATACATGCTTACATTTGCTATAGTTCTTAAGTATTAGTTGTTATTATGCTTTTCATCTATCTTATGTGTCATATTAGGTGAATCATCCAAAAAGGAGCTACAAAGTGCTTGAATAAGCAAGGAAGTGAAGTCCTAATGGAGAAGGGGAAAAGATCAAAAGGAACTCGTTCAAATACATGATTTCTTCTTATTATCTTGTAGATGATAAAAATATGAAGCCAACACACAAAAAAATACTCATTCAGAGTTTGTATGAAGAAGGTATCAGCAAAAAAACCGAAAATAAGTGAAATGCACAACAAAATAATCGACAAATATGGGGGAACTCGAGACTACCAATTATAGATGATTTCGGTATCAGGAAAAGTCAATTTTAGAGATCCAGCAATCAGTAGATATGATGGGTATCGATTTTACCAATTAAAAAAATTATAAACATTTTTGGCATCAGAAAACTTATGTTTTTAGGGGCTTACAATCGGTGTAAAGATGAGGAAGGACCTTACCGATTGTAGTAAGCCAAGAAAGTTTTCTTGGACACGTTTTTGACTTCTAAATCAATGAAACTCTTGGTCCCAATGGTTTTTTAAACCTTATAAAGAGAGTATACTTGAGGGTCAAGCATTGAAAGCTATAAAAGAGACTTCCAAGGCATGATAAGACAACCTCCTACCTCTCATATTAAATCTTCTACATCTTAAACCTAGGGTTTACTCAAACAAGACAACCTCCTACCTTTCATGTTATATCTTCTACATCTTAAACCTAGGGTTTATCTCTTTAGAGGGAAACCATTCTTCTTATTCTTATTCTTCTTATTTGTAATACGAGTAGTTAATTCTCTTGTTGATTAATGATGAATTCAATGTTCTAAGCGTGAATCTTCATTAGTTAAATAACTTTATTTGAGTTTTTAATAATTATCGCTTGTCTTCATCATATATAAGGTTTATGATTGATTTATATATTATTTGGGTGCGCAATTTAATTAATTTATTGGTCAATCTAATGCTAGTTGAGAGTTGAGTGATATGTAATTGTCGAGCATCTCTTATACAAGTAGAGAATGTGAGACCTTGCAGAGGGATTATATGGAGGAATCGCGTGTGAAGACAATACTAGTAAGTGAACGGAGCGTAATAAGTTTAACTGTTGAGATCAACCAAAATTGAAAAACCCTAAAGCATTCGACTATGTTACACCTTGATAGCGTACTTCTTAGCGGCTCGGACGAACATAATTCGGTGACTAAGCGTACATGTTATCTAGTGATACAATAAGTTTTGAGATAGCTAAGCGTACGTATTATCTTACAGTTAATGATGCATGATTCTTACGAAAGGTAAACAAGTAGACTAAGTTAGTTAATATTTTGTAATGGCGAATTACTAATCATCCTTTATTTCTTATTTCTTTTTATTGTCCGTTTTAGTTAATTAATCTACCAATACCCTTTTAGTATTTGGTTTTATTATTGTTTGCTGATCTGAAGAATATCTCAATTACACAGCTCTCTGTGGGACGATCCTTACAACCGTTATATTACCTGTTAATAGTAGTCGGAAATATCTTAAGTAATTTGTTGCACTTATGACACGCATCATACAAACATCCCTCTTATTTCTATATGTAGAAATGTGAATAAGACATATATAAGGAGGAGGTGTTGGTTGAAAAATGAATATAGTCCAAGATGATTTATCTTGCCTATCTAATATGCCCGAAGGAGTAGATGATGTGAGCATCATATTGCTCTGTTGCTTATCGAGAATGTATCACTATGGTGCATTCTGAAGGAATCCGAAAGAAAGCTGAATGTTGTGGCAATTTGCATGGCCCGAACATGAGAATGCATTTTTACGAACAAAGTGGCCTCAGTTATGCACATTCTTGTGCATCTCTTACAAAAGTTTATTTACCTATACAGATTAGGTTGTTTGGCCTTTGGCCTTGTGATATAAATTTAAAAAAAATTGTGATGCGGATTTTATATTCCTAAGTGTGTCCTCTTGAAAAGAATTTCCTTTGGCATCGATGTTGGTCTAGCCTTAATAGGCTTGAGTTTTTAATTTTATTCGTGATGGCCCTTCAAATGAACTACGATATGTGCTTGATCCCTTTATGGTACTTGTAGGGTACATAGGCAGACGCATCACGGTCCAACACTTTGTTGCTCATATCATCTAACTGGGAGATGATTGCAACATTTTGGTAACTCATATCATCTGGTTCAGCGGGCGAGGAAAAAGATTATTGTTAACATACTTGATGAGGTAGTTGTAGTCCGTTTGCTGGATGTTCATACTTCCTATCAATCTATACGATGTTGGCATGCACCAATTGTGAATTAGGCATGGCCAGGAAAGGAAGCTAATCAAATTGCAGGTTAGGGATCTTGCATAAGCCGCTTACATCACAAGGAAAATGTACGACATGAATGGCTCGTGCCTGGCTGTTGCACCCTTAGCAAGAGCAAGATCAATGCATGCAATCAATGCATGATCGAAACGGAGTAAATACTCGGAAATTAGGTCTGCGATGTCCTATGTGCTAGTCCAAGACATGAGCAAGGCCTGGAAAGTACTTGCAAGTCGGTGATGCATGCCAAAATGCATCTCCATTGGCTTTTATGGCCATGCACCCTTAGCAGAACAAGGGGTAAGTTGGATCGGTATAGAGTTACGTACGAAGAAGTATCATGCTTGCAAAGCATGTTTGGAAAGATAAATCGACGTGCATTTGTCTGATAAGCCTTGAAGTTTGTAGCCCAGTTACTTGCATCAGAGTGACGCATCAGAGAGTTTTTCAAAAGAAATAATGACTGCTCATGGGCATAGTGACTGCTCATGGTTGGTTGCATGTTATTTTCAAAACTGATAATCTTACTATAAGCTCTTATCTTCAACTACATTCTACTCTTTTTCTTTGGTAAAGTGTTCCACTTCTTAGTAAATATGTACATATGTAATATTAGTTTTCTTTGGTCATGTATGTTTGTGTATATAGTATATGAGTTGTAATGGAATAATTGATGCTTTAGCTCTGCTCATGAACATAATTTGTATGGGGAATAATGGTCTAATCCACATGACTAGTTAATTTATCATATAGCTAATGATGTAATAATTCTTGGTGTGTAATATAATGTTGGTTCTTTTGTTCAAAAGAAAAAACAACAACATCTGGATTTAAGGTTTTGTGGTGTTTGTAAAAATGTCTGTCTTGAAAAGGGACCGGATAAATCAACATATGACCAACTCCTTATAAAATTATATTCACTCCGTTTCAGAAAAAGAGTTATTATCACTTTTTCATTTTAACCTAAAAATAGACTAAAATAAAAAAGTAATAGTAACTCTTTTCCTGAAACGGAGATAGTATTTATATATGTACCCTAAAAAATAAAATTATTAACATGTTGGATTCGTTAAGTGGACATATGAGTACCGATAAAATTCTATTTGCTCTTACTTCTCATCATCAGATAATCTCGTACCAATCAGCAGTCACTAATTCACTTTTATCCTGCTAATTAAACTAAAATTCAACGTGGTTGCAAATCTTTGAGGGATTGTGACTCGTGAGTTGTGACCCCTTCAGATTTTTAATCATCTCTGATTTGCCTCCGGCTCTTATTAAAATCATACCTCTTCGTTATATTGGTATTGCACACCCACTAACAATACAATTATGAGTACTAATAGCCAGTTGTTGTTACCACGCTTTTGCATTTTCAATCGATCAACACAATTTATTTTATTTTTATTTATGTTACACACTGAACTAAACCTCAGTATGGTATGGCCAAAAGACTAAAACAACCAACGAACATGTTGTCTCCTAAACAGACACCCAACACCCGCTCAACTGGAAAATGTTCAGCTGAGAGTACCATTGCAGATGTCATCTAACATTTTCTATAAGGAACCAACAACTGCACATGAAGAAGCAAAAACTGAAGGCAAAGGGCCTTCACATGTAGCTGTAGGGTAACAACGGAAGGGGAAGGCAAGACAATAACAACACCGAAATGGCTACAACAAAAGATACACAGGTGTTCCAATATGGAGGTGCAGGAACAAAGCTTGCAAAACAACTGAAAGTTATCAAGTTGAAAAATGTTCTAACAACTTGATCATGGAAGACTATGAATCTGCCAAATGACCTCCGGTGACGACATAGTGGGTACATGATTAATGTGGGCTTTTTGCTTCGGAGATGGGAATAGTGCCGTAACTATGTTATGGGCCTTATGGCCGAACTCCGATCCAGATTTAGGTTCAAACGCCCTAGGTAATGAATAATCTGTTTGGCAAATGTAAACTGCATGCGTAACCCAACAGCTGTATCCTGTGTTTTCTTATATGACATCCAAACATCCCGTAACTGATACACTCTTATGGAGCATATCACTTGGTTAGTTCTGTAACAGCAACCCAAAGGATCAGAGTTATTCTAGCATTCCTAACCTAGGAGATAAAGGTTTTGCTGTTTAAGTTGAGATGACTGATTACAATGGTGGATTCGAAGGCAATGAAAAGACTAACAAAGGAACTAATCATGGAGGATCTTCACCTTATGATGCGTTTGAAGATCGTGACTCTCACATCAAGGTAAACATTTTTTCCAAATTTTTTCTCTCTCGATTGGATTTCTGATTTGGGGAACAGTTTCCGAATTCTGAATCATTAGATTTATGCCTGAATTTTGGTTCTTCTGAGACCTAAGCATTTTTATCGCCTCCTTTTCTTAATCGATGTCTATAAAAGGGTTAATTTATGCTTAAGACTTGACATTGTAGCTTGAATTAAAAAAATGGTAAATGGGGGGCGGGGATTTAAAAAACACTTTGCTCTTATGTTCCCAAAATTTTGCATTTGTGATGATTGGGAAATTATTTTGGCCATCATCATATACGTTATACTTTTCTCAGCGTGGTTGTACTTCCAATAGGCTGACTTTGCATCAGAGCCCAGCTTGAAAAATTCTACAAACTTAAAACAAGATGGTTGTTTACTGGTACCTTTGTTCTTATGGATGCATATCATTTATATCCTGATTTCCTAGATGCTGTGATTAATAATTTTTAGGTGGAACATGCATGAATTGTTATAACATGCTGTGAGCCTCATTCCAGTGTTTGAACTTCTTTTTGTTATTTATCTACACAAAAGAACTGAATCTTGTAAAATTGTATCAGCACAATTCTCGGGGGTTGGATCATGAAAGGCCGAGGACTAAAGAAAGGGATCGAGAGAGGGAAAGGGATCGCGATCGACGCCATAGAGACTTTAAGGATAGAGGTGTGAGGGAAGAAAGAGGAAGGGAAAAAGCTGATGACTATGACCGTCACCGAACCCGTGATTCCGACAGGTAAGAGGGTTATCACCAGAGAACTCGTTCTCTTGATCCTTTTATTGACATGTTTTTTACATATTTCGGTCCTTCTATGCATTTTTTTCTGGGATTTTTGTTGGTTTGTATATCATGATAATAAAGGAGAGTGTAGACACATTTTTTTAGCTCTCTAGATTTACTTGGTCATCTTTTGTTTTTATCCAGGCATCGTGATTATGATCGAGATAAGGACAGGAGACACAAGCATAGATCACCCTCTCGTTCACGGGATAGATCTAGGAATCGATCTAGATCACGCTCTCCTTCTCGCTCAAAAAGGTATTGTTGTAGACTGATGAGTCACTAGATCACTCCAGAACCAAACATTGGTTTTTGACCTTTTTTTTACACCATAAGGGATCTGAATAAAAAAAAGGGATTTCAACCAGCAAGTGAGACGCAGATGCTGTCACAAGCTGTTCAACAAACCTAGCTTAGAATGTAGACACATATTGTGCATGTAAAAAACCTAGCATATATTACGGATTCTTGTTTTTCATTCTCTTTGTGAAACGTGACGTTTTTTGAAATACTTTTCTTGGGAGTTACTAACTGTCTACAAATATTGTGTCTCTGAAGCAAACGAGCAAGCGGTTTTGACATGGCACCACCAAATACTGCCATGTTATCTGGTGGTACAGTTCCAGGTCAGTTTTACGTTAATCTTTTTCTATTTGTTTTTATGCGATTACATTCTTTGTCATCGGCCTTTTTTTTCCCAATTTCTTAATGTGAAATATTTTCTTATTTGGTTCTGTTGTTTATGGTGCAATAATTACTTAAGTGCCTTTATACTGAAACTGAGAATCATTGTTGTGTTGTTGGCTGTTGTGTGTGGTCTTTGTTTGTGATATGTGTTTATCATTTGGGTAAGAAGGCAATGTTTGGCCACATGTCCAACTGCTATACTTCGGCGTCAAAATCGTAGATTTTTTGTTCAACGGGGGACCAATGCACCAATTGCTGGATCTTGTCAGCTTCAACCAGCAGCCAAGTGCCATTTTGGTAGACTTACGAATATTTCTCCAGCACCTGCAATAAAGGATTTCCTTTTTCTATTTCTATATTTTGAACTGCATAATGTATAAGCTTCAGTTTGAACATGCTAATAACCCCTAAAAGCTCAAATGACATACTAAGGGTGTTGTGTTAGCTCAATCTGTAATTGCAACTCTAAGTTGATTTACATGTTGCTTTTTTTTCTTCTATTTCTGTGTAAATAGATATACATATATCTTCTTTTTTTCTTGCTAAATTCAGGACAAGTACCAGGTGTTCCTCAAGCAATGCCAGGAATGCTCCAGAACATGTTCCCTTTTGGGGCCAGTCAGGTATTGTGCTCAAGTGATTTTTGTTTAACAGCATATTACAATGTAATTTCTCACTTATCTGATCAACTTATATGGTCATTCTGATGTCATAAGTTTGGAGCTCTTCCGATGATGCCAGCGCAAGCAATGACTCAGCAGGTATGCTTTTGTTTGATGTGTATGATATATCTCTTCCTTTTAATATGCTGAACCTTCTCCTCTCTTTTTGCATGATAGGCAACAAGGCATGCCCGCCGAGTTTATGTTGGCGGCCTTCCACCATTGGCGAATGAGCAGGTTGACTGCTAATTCTTTTACAAGCTTGTTTCTGTTATAGACAACTCGTACTAACCTGAGCTTATTTAAGTGGTTTTATTCTTGTGTTCGTTCAAACAGACAATTGCCACATTCTTCAGTGGCGTGATGGCTGCCATCGGAGGAAATTCTGCTGGTCCAGGTTGGTTTCATCCACTAGTTTCGCTTACACCACACAAGATTACGATTGTCATTTGGAAGGGGTTTTAATTTTGGTCGGATGAGTACTATATTAGCTTTCTGTACTTGTAGGTGATGCTGTAGTCAATGTGTACATAAATCATGAAAAGAAGTTCGCTTTTGTGGAGATGAGAACTGTTGAAGAAGCAAGTAATGCAATGGCATTGGACGGGATTATGTTTGAGGTGCCGCTTTTCAACTCCTTTCAGCATTTTTAGGACCACGAAGAGGAAAATCTTCGATATAGATTCACCTCATAGACCACATTTACATCAGCTTTATAGTTTTACTTTTGTGTCATCACTATTACTCTATGTACTTAACTGTTTGTTTGTCAGGGCTGACATTTTTATGATGTTTTCCTCCCCAAACAGGGGGTCTCTGTGAGGGTTCGGAGGCCTACAGACTACAACCCTTCACTGGCTGCCGCACTTGGTCCTAGCCAGCCAAGTCCACATCTCAACTTATCTGCTGTTGGTCTCACACCTGGGTAAGTTTGCTGTTACTTCATGTCATTTCCATTGGCTAGTCGCAGTTGGAGATAATCAAGAACAATCTGTAGTCTGTAGGATATGGTAGTATGATTTTAAGTTTAGCTGATTTGAATTTGCATGACAGTATAACTGGTGGAGTAGAGGGACCAGACCGTATATTTGTTGGTGGGTTGCCATACTATTTTACAGATGCACAGATACGAGAACTGCTCGAGTCTTTTGGGTATTGCTTGTAACTCACTCAATTACTGATTGTTATTATTTTTACTGTAGCTATGGAGCTATTTACAGATTATATGTTTCTTGCTTCTTCGTCTAGTTTGGCTTGATGAACTTAATGAGTATTACTTGACACTGGATCCCCTATTGGACCTGAAATGCTGATTGTAATAAAAACTTGGTGTATATGCTTGTTGTTGTTGATCATTGCAGACCTTTGCGTGGATTTGACCTCGTTAAGGATAGGGATACAGGAAATTCAAAAGGTTACGGATTCTGTGTTTATCAGGTGTGTGCACTTCTTTCAGCATCCAAAAATTTTCAGATGTCCTATGATCTGGGTTTTCTGAAATTTGAATTTTTTTCTGAACATTCATTTTTTTTTTATCTGGGTTTCAGATTTTTGTATTTGATTACCTCCCATTTATTTTTCAGTATTGCTTTTATTTCCCCATCTGTTAATTCCTGTTGGAGTGCCTTAGATATGATATATGGTTTTGCAATTCTTCCTGGATGTCTCAGGATCCAGCTGTGACCGATATTGCTTGTGCTGCGCTTAATGGTCTGAAAATGGGGGACAAGACTCTAACTGTTCGTCGCGCCACTGCCAGGTTAGTGCATCTTTTTACTATTATAGAGCAAGAAAAAGATGAGAGACGATGAACTCATCATGAACATGTTGTGTTCAGGGGACGTTTTTTACTTTTGACTTTTATTCGACTATATCTATTGAATCCTGTAAATATGTGCAGTAGAAACAGTTACACAGATAATGTAATTTGTAGATAGGAGTAGAGTTATATGTTTAATGACTATCAGCAAGTCTATGTCTCTATGACGGCAATATATAAAATAAAGATTTTATTGGAAAAAAAAATGAAAAAAATCTAATTTTTCTTACTATGACCATATCAACATACAACCAAGGCTACAAACAGTAGAGAATATATAGCAATGAAAGATGAGATGGATTTTATTTCACTTGACATGTGAATATTGAGTTGTCAATACTGCGTAAACATAAGAGAGTTATCTTATGAATACCTAAAAGATTACCACTTGTTACGTGGACGGACACATATAAGGCGCAATTTATAGTGTTTAATTTAGTGAGTCTCAAGAGTCAACCCTAAGCCTAGAGCAGTACTAATCCTCTAAGACAAGTTTATTTGCTTTTGTAACAGTGGGCAGGCGAAAGACCAGGAAAACATATTACAACAGGCGCAACAGCACATAGCCATTCAGGTAACTCTCTCAACACCACCACTCTTAGAATAAGTTCACCAAACACATCACCTGTCTGCCAGCAAATTGTCGATGGTGATGTATGGTAAGAATGAACTTGTTGCTCATAACATTTAACATCATTCATCAGTGGTGTACTATCTTCCTTCTCTGTTTTTTATCTTGTTTCACCTTGTTGTTGTTATCCTTCCATATATCTTCTTCTGAACTCTCAAGGAATATACGTTATGGTCTTGTAGAAAATGGTTCTCCAGGCAGGTGGTAATTTGCCTGGAATTGGAATGGCAGCTGGAATGGGTGAAGCTTCAACTAAAGTTGTCTGTTTGACCGAGGTATTATTCTTGTCTTGTATCCTTTGACTACGCAAACCAGTATGTATTTATCAAATTTTGGTGTTGTATAGTTCGTAATGTCGAGTATGTTTTTCCTTTTTGATGGAGAAATGTAGGGCTCGGTACCCTTCAAAAATTATTTTGATATTTGGTCAGTGATGTTTGACAGTGGATTTGGTAAATTACAATGATATACTGACCCCAGATATGTTCTCTACTGTAAAGGTGGTAAGTGCTGACGAGCTGAGAGATGACGAAGAGTACAATGATATAGTAGAGGATATGAGGGAAGAAGGCGCCAAATTCGGTATTCGAACTTTCTGCATTGCTTACTGTATTTTCACTTGTATGTCGAGAGTATGAAAACTTGAAGCTGAAACTGCGCAAGATTTCAGACATTTTTAGCTACCAGGTCCTTTAAAGAAAGATATCCGTGTTATCTAGATCCCTTGAATTATGCTCTTATCTAGTCTGATTGATCCAGGGCCATTGGTGAGTATCATAATTCCTCGCCCTAATGCAAACGGAGATTGGTCATCAGGAGTCGGAAAGGTATATTTCTTTCTACTGTGTCTGATGGTTTTGGTAATCTATCAAGTACCTCCTGTACGATCGGCTTAGGGTTTACTTAACTAGTATATTATATGCCCTAATCATACCTTTACGGAACACGTGATATTTATCCTGGCCACCATCCAATTTCGTAAATGAGTCACTTGACTGTATATCTTTGCAGCCATCTTTTCAGATGTTTGTTCATTTTTTGTCCAGGTTTTCTTGGAGTACGCAGATAATTCTGGTTCTTCCAAGGCAAAGGCTGCACTTCATGGTAGGAAATTCGGAGGGAATGATGTTACCGCTGAATATTACCCAGAAGACAAGTATCTTAATGGAGATTATGGGGCGTGAAATGAAATGGCTTTTAATGAAAAATAAAAGAGGACTATATAGTAGTAGACGTGATGATTAGTGTTATTTTTCAACAAAAAATCGAAATCGAAGTTAAATAACTGACGCAGAAAAACGTGGTTGGTTTATCATTATTCAGGACAGTAAAATTCTGTCACTTCAAAACATTTATCCAATAGAGCATTAATCTTTTGAATCTCTTCTCATGTATTGATAAAAATTGGAAAGGGAGAATCGATTGACAATAAAAAAGACTGCTTATTCGTCTCAACCTCTCAGGATTATGGGATGCATTGGTGAGCTTTTTTCCTTGAAACAGTACTGCTACAAAGAAATCAAATTTCATGGGGGGATAATTTTGAAACCTTGCGATTTTCTCAAAAATATAAGTAAAATCATCCTGTATGTTTGAGGTTTCACCGTTGCCAACTAACAATACTGTCTCCCACAAAAATTGATCATTTTGCTTTTTTTTCTCATAATAGATGTAATCCTTTACATTTTCATTTGCTATTCTTCCTAATAAATCCTTACTAATATCTAGTGTGTTTAAAATTCTCTCTAATAAATATAAAAAGTTTGGTGATCATGTTTATACTCATCTTCTCCATCTTTTTCTTTCTAAGACCATCTTTATTTATCTACTCATATTCTTCATCTTTTTCTTATTAAGACCATCTTTATTCATCAACTATGAATTACTTCATAAATATATATCTTTTACACGGATTACTTCATAAGTTATACCTTCTACTTCATAAGTTATACCTTCTACACAGATTACTTCATAATTTATACCGTCTACACGGAATCTCTTGCATTGTTTCCTTTGTTGAGTAAAACCTAGGGAAAAATCTCAAACCTATTCTGTTGTGGAAGGGTCTTCCAAATTATCTATATCCAGTAAGAAGATTCTTTTGGAGCAAAGGTCCAATGCAATTGATTTTTAAATACTGGAGATGCTCTTATGCTTTTGGTTCATTGACAATTATTAAAGACCATGACAATACATACTTGGAAGTATAAAACTACGACAGAATGTTATCTACTTTCTACAAAGGTTAAAGCTTTAGATTAGAGTGTTATCTGTTACTGTTATATGTACAGAAACACAATACAGACAGACAACTGTGACTTTCTTCAAACTAGTTGCCGGTTATATATCTAAACAACTCGAACCCAAGTTCCACCGCACATTGGGCAACCATAAGACCACCGACTTATCCACCATGCCTCCCGCTCGTTGTGACTACTATTTAGTTGGTTGGAAGCACCGCCTGCAGAAGCAAATGATGAAGTTTGACGCAAACATCTAACACACTGCATCGTTAAAAAAAAACTTCCGAATTAAGTAAAAAAGAAAGAAAATTGAGAGAAAAAACAAAGTTAACTAGAAAGCTAAACACTATGGTTAATATAAAATAGAAGAAATCCTGCTGGCACAAGAACTTACCTTGTACCAAACACCTTCTAGACCTGTTTTCCATACAGCAGTGACAACATCACGTCGAGATCCCATAATACCTAAATATGCTCCCAACCCCACTGATGTTTTCAAGCCAAAAGCAGCGTCTCTTTCAGATAATCTACGCTTCCTCGGCCAAAGGCTCTGAGTTTCAGAGAACATATCATAATCATCAGATAAAGTCGTCTCAAATAAGTCTGATGAATTTCTCAGCTTGGAGGTCTCGTCCATGTGGCCCAGATCATCAGTATCCGACCAAGACCCACCAAACATATTACGTCTGTGCCACTCTTCGGCTGGAGGGTGGAGCTCCAACTCACGTAGTAGCAAACCAGCAGCATCTGCACCCCTAGGCCGCGGCATATTCTGTGTTCATGACCCGAACACATCAACAACCAGATTAATAACAGCTAATTATAATTAAGAAAAAAATCACATAAATAATAGGATTTCCATTATGATTTACAAGATCTTACAAAAATCATTCATAAGAATACCTGCATATGTGGGCCTAGGGCAGCTTCTACAACTTCAGGTAAAACAGTGTAGTTACCGTCAATATAGTGCAAACATATCTGAATATTGCTGGCCCCAACCTGAGAGACTGGCAAAGGGTGTGCCAGACCTGCTGTTCGTCTACATAGATCCATAAGTATGAGGAAAAGCACCTTTACCTGAAAGTCACCAAAATATTTTGTTTAGCCAAAGTTACAATTTCTGGTTCAATAATTCAGATTTAATAATGAGCCTACTTAATCAGAGATTAACATTTATTGCTGTTAACACTGTCAACATTGAAAGCCTCTAAAACTCAAAAAAAACAACTCATTGAACAAGTCTGAAACATTCATTGAATTGATGCACAAGACAGCTTTCGCTAGGCCGTTTGTATGAAATTTCTTCAAAGCAAGTTGAAGAATAAATATCATGTCCTACCTCCTCAAATGTGTATCCATGTCCAGCATTGCCAGAACCTATTCTTAGTGAACGGCTTAAAGGACCTTCTTCGACTCCCTTTGATCCAGGATTAAGCTGCCCAGCTCCTGATGCTGGTTTTGTCGGCACCCCGTTCATCTCCTCCACCTTCCCAGGAAGACTAGATTGAGACTTTTGCATAATTAACTCGGGATTCCTCTGTGCAGCCGCTGCAGCGGCTGCCGATTGACGAGGTAATTGTCTTCGCCAAAAGAAAAAACAGAAAAGCAGAAGTTGGCATAACCTATGCAGGAAATGGCTATCTCCAATGAGCCTGACAGCAGGTGTTCCTGGAAAAGTTCCCGTATTGATACTTATTGGCATAAATGGAGATGGTCCACTTATAGGATTTGGAAAGGAATTGGATGCCCCATCGGCTGTGCTACTAATCTTAGCAATAGCACCTTGAACCCAAGCTTGCATTTGGGGGTTTCCAGTGGAGCTTGTCGTGCCAGTTTGAACTCCTGCAAGGAATTTAGCCGGAGAAAACAATCAAATGCAAGAAAGGGAAGAACTAATTGAGTACCAATCTTCCAGAAGCATCACATACATTTGTTTACTACACAATTGTGTTTTTTTATTTTTTGAAGCCAGTTTACTACAGAATCTAAACAAATCGAGTTCTAAAAGTTTGTCATCTTGCACCAATGACATGCCTAAAAACAGTTCCATAAATACAAGTTAAATTGTAAGGAAAAAAACAAAAGACAAAGGTAATGCTGACCCTGAGGGGTAGAAGGAGATGCAGAGCTATGCGTGGGACTAGTAACCATATTCCGATTGCTTCCGGTGCCTGCAGTGGCTCCAACAGTATGACTTGCCAAGGTACGACAAAAGCTTGCGTAACGCCGCAGGCGTGTGATAAAATGTGAAGAGAGATCAAGTACAGCATCAACATAAGCCTGCGCATTTTAATAATCAGGACAGCTTGTTGTAACAAAAAGTTTCTAAAGAATATACAATAAAAAAAAGAGATTAAAGAGAAAAGCAGTAAGCAGAGGCAATCTACTCTGGCCAACTGAGAGAAGCCAAGCTTGGCTACAGCTGAGCTGTTCCTATGGGCCCATGGGACAAGCTTGGACATGGAGCTCTTTTGGGTTTACCCAAGAAGCCAGGTGAAAGAGGACAACGGAACTCACTATCTCTTATTTCTTTTGCCCATTAATTGAACCAAAACTGGTGAAACGTGAAAAGAAAGAAGGTATTTTAGCTTCCTCAATATTTTAAAGAGCACTCATGAAAAAAAACTTTCCTTTCAGGTATCTAAGGGTTATTTAAAATTTAGAAGTTTCTAATCAGCAGCTGGCTTAGTAATAACTATTTACTATCACACTTTGTTTTCCGGTCAATCCACCTTCGACCTTTAGAATGGGCCAAACACCAGCCAATTTGAGGCACCAAAACTCCAAGCCTACGCATTACAGAAAGATTATAAATTTCTAAGCAATAAATAAAACCAGACCTGAATGCTTCCTACTAATGCTGGATGAACATTCATTGCATCAGGATCAATGCCTGATAACATCTCACCAGAGGCTTGCCAAGGCTCAGGTACTAGAGTTGCAGGATTCATGAGAGCTGATTCGATCCCTTTCCCTAACATATCCAGCAACAACCTCGCCTGCATATCCAGAACCAGCGCCCTGACTTCTTGAGCATTTGTTCCTTCAAGCAGCCTACACTTTATCCTATCTAAACTCTGCAAGGAACTACAAAAACAAGGTTTAGTTCACCACTACAGTACAAGTTGCTCAAGAGAAGGTGACGCTATAAATATTCAAGGTCCAAGGAGCAAAATTAACTTCAGTGATCTCTTACAACATTACAAAAATTAGCTGAAAATAACATATATTCATGCATCAACATGGATCATTCTAGTTTGATGAAATTAACATAGATAAATAGCCCTTAAAGTTTTTTTTCTAATAACTTGCAGTTGTCTAATGGATTTGAAGTCAATCAATTTAGCTTTATCTGAGTCCATCACTGGTTAGTCACACAAAATATTGGTATGCTGATCATCATTCGAACACCTATATTTTATTATCTAAATAAATCAACCCTTGCTTACTCAATTATGATCCTACAAAGTAAGTTTAGAAAGCAACAGCATATGGATGACTACATTAGAGCATTAATCCATAATAGCAGTATTTTAACCATATTCACCTACAAATAACATAATAGATAAAAGTCTTTGTTACATATATAACATTTCAATATATTAGAGGATTGCAAAAGGAAACAAATACGCACAGGGCCGTGCTGTTGCCGACATTGACTGGAGGAAAGAGAATGGAAATCCGCATCCAACACAGCAATCACACTGTTCAATGAGACTACAAGAAAGTAAACAGATAGGAGATCTGAGAATGTAGTTGGAACTTTGGAAACTCAAAAAAATAAAAAAATAACATGAGCAAAACTAACTTTCAGTATTGATGTCTTCCTAAAATTATCCAAGGGAAAAGACTAAGAAAGGATATTTCTTACCAATGCCATCTTCTGCCGCACTCTGCGTACAACCAATGGCATCCCACCAATCAACTCCTACCAAAAGACTCCACCAAAACCTGCCATGATCAAACCAAGATTAAGTAAGCATATCAAAGCAGAGTAACAAAAACAAAGGCACGATATTTGGAACTTAGATAGGTGCCTCCCAATTAATATGGTAAAGTCATTGGGAGTATAACCACCACCCCAGGTTCAAAACCCCCCTACACCAAAACATGCTAACAACTTAACAAGTAACAAAAGGAAAATAATATGTGCTACCAACCAATTTGTATTCAAATACCTGTCTGCTATGGCACGTTCCCATGTTGCCGAGCTTAATTTTGCTAGACTGCTAGGGACAGCAGGAGGAAGAACACGTATTATTTTTAATATAGTATGATCCTTGCTAGTGTCATGGCAAACAGAAGCCAAACAACAGCTAGTAGACGAGAAGGCGGGAGCAGCGATTGCATTAACAACATTAACATGGTACTTATCAACTGGCGAAAAGCTTGCACCAGAAAACATGTGGACCTCTCCATGTAGAAACGCAACAGCAACCTCACCACCATGAGCAGAAAATATAACTCGAGCTAGTGTGCGAACATCACTAGGCAGATCAAAGGGATCAAAGTTGAGCCTGTTTGTCTTTTCCATCCAAGATTTAGATGTACTTCTATCTTCAGGTGTGGGAGATGCTACTGCAACTACTTGGGAACCTTTCAATTCCTTCATTGGAGGTATGCTTTTGTTGACTCTGGTAACCCAAACTGTTTGCATGGGAGGTTGCCCTCCAAAACTGGATGTAGGGTTTCCGAAAATTGGGTGAAGGACAACAGGTTGAAGAGAAGATTCCCAGCATTGTACTCTCCATCCTGTAATCGATGGCCCTTCATCGGGATCATACGGGGACATGTACTGTCCTGCAAAAGTACAAATCATTTTCTATGTTAGTTTGAGAACAAATGAAAGCATACTTTCTTACATTCAAGAAACAACTTGGCACATACTCCAATGATGCAAACAAATACGAATAAATAGGTACCTTCAACTATCACAACAGCTATAACAGATCCACCGTGTATAGGATCAAATGCAACTGCAGTCACGCCAGATCCCCATGTAGTGGTTGCCGCTGATTGAGCTGCTGCCTCAGGACTCACATAGGCAGAGAAATTTGAAACAGGTGAACAATGAAGTGGTACTGTTTCGTTGAACTCTTGCACTGTATGCTTCTTCCCTTGCTTTCCTTCAGCTGCCATGTACTCCTGCCAACTTAACAAATATGCTGCCAAAGGGGCAAACCCTGTCCAGCGAGGAGGATTCAGTGATGGTGGGACACCAGCAGTTGTACTTGTCTTAGCAGTTGCCTGAAACCCATTACCAGGGCCAGGAGTGACCTCCCAGACAACAACAGTAGATGGGTTGACAATTGGAACACCAGCTACATGCATGGTACCTGCCTCCGTTATGATGGCATCAGCAGCCATTATACCACTTGGTCCAGCGCCAAGCAATCCCTTACTTGTTGTAAACCACTTTGATGTTGCACCATTCTGAGAAAGGGGCCACTGAGACCAGTGAAGTTGAACCGAGCCCGAGGAGAAAACAGAACATACACAAAGGAAGTTCGGCCATCTATCTGAGATTGTTAGAACCAAACAGGCTTAATTAGTAAGGATTCTCTAGGTGCAATTCTGATCTGGACTAAAACACCACAAATATAGAGGAAGACCAGCTCAAAACCTATGAATAACATGGCTATGAGCAGATATAGAAATGGGCCTTCAGACACTTCATACGATAAATGTAACATGACGTAAATAGATCTAGACAATGCATCCTAAATCTCATGCTGCAGAAGAAACCATGAATAAACAACATAAAAACATTTAAGTATTTCAGACGGATGGCAACAATCAAAACTAGAAACCCGCTTCAAGAAGTAATAGCGCAAAACCAATACATATTTAGAAATAATAAAATATGCATGATATTTATGTATAAAGATAAACATAACAGAGATGACAACATAGTACTTAATTCTACATTATAATACCAATTGGTTCACATATTTATAAGATATAATGTGGGCCCGAATTACAAGTTTTCACATAAACGAGGAGTAAATCCACTAACTAATATGACAGGACAAGACTATCAACATTTAAACGATGTAAACACCTCTTTCTGCTCATTTACTATTCTCAAGCTCAAGTGAAGTTTCACATAATGAAATTTTATTTTAAAAAAAAAACGCAAAAGACATCCTCAGCGTATAAGTGCTTCAGGGCAGGGTTTTAATGTACACGAACCCATCTGTTCCATCCAACTCGATAACTATAATAGCAGTTGCGAAGAGTTCTACATATTTACTATAAACACACAGCAGAAAGAACAAACCTGAAGATTGTGCCTTCTGTGAAAGGAATTTTTCTTCGAAACTTGACTTAGAGTTTGCTAGAGTACTGGAAGTTGAGGAAATCCACCTATACTGATTTTGACAATAAGTAAAACTGAAGTGAAATTTCTTCTATAGCATAAATAGAAAAGGTCGTGGATAAAAATTAGTGAATATCAATAAACAATCAAAAGCAAGTATAACCAAGCACACTGCACAATGAAGTTTGTTGACAAGTAATATCTGCATATACGCATCAGCAGGTCATGGCTTGGCAAAAGATAATCCATCACCTTTTTTGAGCATATCATCATACACCTAATAGCATTACATTTAAAGATTATCTGAATGCCAAATGCCATATGTTCAATTGCCTAGTCATTACAATCGACTTTTTTGCTAGAAATTTTCTGATACCAATTTCTGGTGAACTGAAAGAGGACATATTAATGCACCTTTGTCCACGTTGCTTAGGCAACAGACATGGCGACCCATGACCCCAATGCAAATAGGATAATTCAGATATACGGAAACCTTCAGCTTTTTCTAATTGTAAAAGTTTTACAAATATCAAATAGCATAACACTTTCATTAATCCCAGCATAACCCTTGCCCCTTGGACATTAAAAGAGGCATGAGACCAACTTTTGCCATCAATGGATCCACTCACAGAAATGCATAACCATGTTAACCAGAGAATCCAAAACAACTTTTGTCAGAATAAAACGATAATATTATTATAATAATAAATGGCATACCGAAGAAATCCCTGTCAACCATTTTGTCACAACTGCAATATCCTGTCGCCACTCATGTTCACACTCCCAGCAGCTAGAATCCCTAACTAGATTAGCTGGACCCTGGATTATGGCAATAACAAACTCTATAAAGGTGAGAAGAAAGCATAAGGAAAAATTACAACTCTACTATAAAACTAACAAATCAAAAGTCATAGCAGATAAAAACAAATTAAAATACAGAAAAATTATTCTTTTATAGACAGCTTACTGTAGAAGGCTGAGACCAAATCGTTATCCTCCCATGGAAATTTGCAATGAGTAAGGCACGGGGACAAGAAACAGGAGACCATTCAATAAACTGAACTGAATCACGCGGAGAATCTGCAATAAAACAATCCCCACTCCACAACTTAACTCTAAGTTAAAATCAATTCAGAAAATAATGGTCAATATAAATTGCATAAAATTTTCCAGCAGTGACTAATATACAGCTTAACCACACTTTATGTGACGTCTTAGTCGCCAATACATTATCCCTACATAGTATGCAATGTTATTCTTTCGTTTTTACCACTTTGTGCTTATTAATGTTGCTTTTTTAAATGGTACCATAGCTACAAAACTCCTAAGGTCATGGGATGCACACCAATCTAGACTAGTTAAGCAAATTGCTAATAATTGGTTGATTACGACCTCAACACCAAGTTAAGATTTTAAGACAAACATACGAGGAAAAAAAAAGTGAATTATAAATACCTGCTCTAACATTAAACATTGAACATTCAGTTGGTCGCTCTGGGTTCACAATATGCATGGGAATCCAGAATGGTGGATTAGCAGTAGAACTACAAAACCCAAGAAGAAGAGAAAATTCTTAATCAGTAAACAAATAAATGACAACAGCTCAAGAAGTCATTTCTATTGTAACGTCAAGTAGTAGATAAGAATTGGCATACTAGATGAATTTCAAGTGTTTGTATTGAAACCCTCCAAATTGCTTTACATTGCTACCTTGTTGTTCCATGGATGAGCACAGAAAACCACCAAGAATCGTTAATAGTTTTTATTACTATTTTATTTTTCCATTAAAACATGGAGTATTATCAATCTATCTAGTCTTCATCTTGTTCTCGAAATTCTATCACCTAGGTTTCCATTAGTATTTGGATTCTCAAATAACTACCCAATGATATTAAACAAACCACAACAGGTACTACCATTTGAAAATTGAGAGAGAGTGAGAAAGAGATGCTGCAGACTTGCAATTGAATACACAAACCTTGGAATTCTAGCACAAGTTTCAG
Source organism: Papaver californicum (assembly GCA_023531435.1). Lineage (NCBI taxonomy): Eukaryota > Viridiplantae > Streptophyta > Magnoliopsida > Ranunculales > Papaveraceae > Papaver > Papaver californicum. The sequence continues at coordinate 3,545,774 of JAJJMC010003557.1, forward strand.
ATGCACAGGCAATTGCATTCAATTTTCCACACCAACTAACAGCACTGCCAAATTAAAAAATTCCAATCAATTAGAAAAGATGGGATAAGAGAAATACTGTCGATCCCAGGTATCATCTTAGAAAAATAATAAAATTTGATGCTAAGGGAGAGATAATTACCTAAAATTACGACATAGTTCGGGAACACTCATTTTATGAAGCAAATTGGATCGAGGCTGTTTTAATCGTATCCGAAAAACAGTAGCTGGATTCCCAGTATCCTCTTCCATTGGAACTACTGGATCTTCTTCGTGTTGTTCTAATTGCTCCTCTTCTGTTCTATCCACTACCACGATTTCTTCTTCTTCTTCAATTTTCTCCGAATTGTTAGAGACTTCAGCAATTTTAACAACATCTACGCAAGAAGACTCTTCTTCTTCTTTTTCTATTTCATCTTTAGAGTCTTCTTCTTTGACAACAGAAGAGGAAGTGGTAGTAGTAGTGGTATTCATTTGAAGAAAGAAAAAGACAGAGACAAAACAAAATAAACCTAATTTAATTAAAAAAGAAGAAAAGAAAAGCAAGTGTTTGGGGTGAATGTGGTAAAGTCGTGATCAAAGAGAGACAAAGTCGTTAATGACTGCGACAGAAATCACTGTTTAAAGAGAGAGATATATAAATTAGGGTTTCGAGTTAGAAAAAGTGAATGCTTTTCTTGTTTAAGATTGGTGGTTCAGTTGCTGAATTTTTTTCTTTTGTTTGTTGTCTGTTTTTGCTTTTATTCTTTCTAGGGTTACAAAATGTTTAGTATTTTAGAAAGAAAAGGGGGGATGAGAGAACAAGTGAAGAATCGAAGTGGAAGCAAAAACTCTGGAAAGTGGCTACATCAGTTTGCGTTTTCTGTTTGTTGTTGAATCTCTCTTCTTCTTTCTTCGAGATGGGAATGCTCCTAATCGAGCCTGCTAATGAATCATCCAGTCTATGACTTGATGGATCTCAACTATGCAAACAACTCTCTCTTTTCTGGAAGCTCAAGCGCGCATCATAGTCTTTTTTGGCAAAGATCTCGCACTGAGTTGAAACTAACAGTCTCAGTAGTTCAGCAAAGCTAGAGCAGCCCTTGTAGTTTGTAGGCTCAGCAACTGTTTAAGTGGCAGCCATTTGAGCCATTTGAGAACCCTATCTGACTGAGTTTAGCAGACATCACGAGGCCAAAAAGAACAACCGGCCTAATACAATTGGCCCAAACTACCATTAAGTTCACTAAAAACCACAAGAAGAAGTCATAATCTCTAGTTTTTTTTTACAGTCTGAGGTCTTAACTATATCTTAATTAGATCTTGTTTACATGAATTTTAACTCCATTGCGCAACACAAGTGTATGTGAATATATATCCCTCGGAAAAACAAGAACAAATTAGAACCCCTATTCTTGCAGAAGCTATATACATCTTCTTCGTACACTAAGTGGAACTAACGAAGACAAAGGAAACAGAAGCAGGCAGTCCTGGTCTTTGCACGAGATGATCATATTCTACCCTTTTTACTTGCAGACAAACTCCAGTTTAGCAGCTGGTCAGGTAAGGGTTCATCGATCCTGAGACAATCAGAAATTAAAAGCCCTGGCTGACATATGAAACCAAAAAGTAGAAACAATGTCATATTGCATTATTATTCTCACCAATGGTTGGATTAAGCAGCAGCTCCCGGATCGTTAATTACACCCAAGAAATCGTCTTTTATGGTACCAATGCAAAACTGCAAAAAGATGTCAAAATGTAACAGTTAAGTGTCTATGCATGGACTTAGACAAGAAAATGTAGTATGTACTACACAAAACAAAGGAAACCAAATGTATGAACTGAGTACAAGAGCCTCTTTACACTCCTTTGGTTCTCCCCCTAAAAGAAGCAACAGTTCAGTAAATTGCTTTCCTGCATATCCGCTTTCCCAACCTTTTTCATTTGCGTTTCACAGTAAATCTATTAAAAACAGGTTATTAACCACTTTCTCGACCCAAAGCGCTTAACAGTGACCACAGTCCAACGGACAGACAAGAACTGTTTTAGTGCACACTAACAGTCACATTAATCTCACGCGCTCAGGATAACTATCTATTGCGATCGCCTATTCTACAAAATCACTGAATATATGGCTCTTGAAACTAAATCAAAGCCAATAGTTGACAGGTGAGAATACCATGATGCAATATATCCATTATCCAGAGATGGGATTCTGTAAGTTTTTGTTGCTTCTATTATTCCATTGTTTCTCTAATAGGTGATGAATTCCATTAAGCAAATTTGGTATTAGCACTGGTCCACTTCAATATTAGGTGTGGTAAGAAATGAGATGATATCTACTTTTGAAAAGTGTAAATGAAAGAATAGTATTAAACCCGGAATAAGCATCTAAGATCTTGTATTCAAATGACAACAACTAAAGCAAAAGTCAGCAGACATACTATTTCTGTAGCATCAACACGAGTTCCAATTATCTTTAGCCGTACTTCACTATCCTTTTGAATTTTAACCTGCAAGCCCATCCCAACAGTAACATAAGTAAAACCCTACAAACTATACAATATTTTATATGAAAAGAAACTGAAAGGTTGACTTACTGAGCCATCTGAAGTTGTATAATTTGGGATATCTCCAGACTGGAATTCCATATCATCTGGTATCAGCTACAAACATGAAAATAAACCATTCCATTATACACCTTAGCATTCAGCAAAACCAGTTTCCTAATACTATATATAAGAAGAGATCACTTTCTAAACAAAATACTTACATGGTTTGATACAAATATTTGAACAGGACCAGCTTCAGCGAAAAACCCCATCTGCAAGTACTCCAAGATATAAGATGAATAGACTGAAACATGTTGAGTGTAAAAATTGAACAGAAAACAATGAACTTTCAAAGAAAGAACAAACCTTGTTAACCATGGTTACTACAGCTTCAAGTATCTCCCCTTTAAAAGGTCTGAAAACTACAATTGGTACTTGACAGGAAACGTCACAAACCCTGTACCATCACGAATTAGCCCTTTTCCAACATTATCAACCCCCGTAATTGCCACCACGAACCCATGACGGCCACTGCAAACAGGAGAAAACAAATTAGTTTTTACATGTGCATGTTCGTTTATGTGAGACAATGATTGTGATGTGATGAAAACCTGCAAGTGCCTTCCACATCTTTCATGAGCTTTGCAACCAACTTATCACGTAGATTTGGGCCGAAATGACGAGGATGCAGTTGCATATTTCTTTCCAGCACTATGTGAAAAAACATATTTGACTTTTTGTTCTTGAAGTCTACCTCAGAAACTTACCTTTTAAAATTAATAGAACTTCAATTAATAAATGTCGATGAAAGTACAAAAATCTTTAGCTCCACTCAACACGTCTCAAAAAACCTAGGCTTCTTTTACAGGAATCCATTTTGTTACAGCTGATACATATTAGGTTCTATTTCTTTTCCTCTATAGAAGCTAACCACAAGCACATGCTAGGCACAGATATTCAGAAAAGGTTTGAATCACCTGTAAAGAGTCACTTACGAAAGGAACAATACAGTTACTGAAACCCAAAAGTAAAAATCTGGATTCTTAAAAATAACTTTTGACAATGTTCCTTAAGAAAATTTCATATGCTTTGAAGTACTCCGAATTGAACAAAATGAAATCCCTAGGGGAACTAGAAGGCTCGTCTTTCATGGCTCGTCTTTCATATGAAAATAAGTTCAGTGTTCCATTGTCATTTTGTTGGTTAACAACTTAACTATCTGTTACGGGGTTCTGGACAAAACTTAAGTTCATCAGAATTTATGATGTGGTTCTCTATTATTTGGTCATATAGTTAGTGATGCTGGACCATTTTGTGACTCCATGAGAAAAATGGTCGACCAAGATGTACCAACATGATCTACCTGAGCAGTGGAGTAAAGTAAGTAGTACAACTCGGTTGAGTCCACCGAGTTACTCGGGTATCGGCCTTTAAACGATACGTTCCTTAAGGACTCGGCCGAGCCGAATTTTTTGCAATTACTCGCCGAGTCAGTCACGAGTCTGTCCGAGTCCCAGTAACTCGGTAGGCTAGAGCCGAAGTGGTAAAATAGCTTCCAAACACTGAATATAAGTTGGAGAAACCCAGTGCAGGCGCTACTCTTCCTCCATCTGATGATGATGGTGATAAGTGTGTGTAAGCTGATAAGAGTAATGGCTAATGCAGACAAAGGTGTCGATGAAGAAGGAGATAACAAAGTTGAACTTTAGTCTTTAAAGTTTAGCGAGTTTAGGTTAAGATCCTAGAATTTAGAACTTAGAAGTCTAGTGTTAAGTCTTTTGACAATATGGTACTAAGGTTTGGTACTTTGTTGAAGTATACTGTTAACTTTGAAGTTTGTTTATGCTTGTTTAACCAGCTCTCATTTCTAATAGACATGCAATTAGGTTCTAGTCAACGATAGATTTAGTGCATATCTTCTAACCCAAAAGAAAAGAAAAAAAACAAAGTTAAATCAACCCATGTTTAAAACCCTTATCAATTACAACTGACATACAATTTAGTTTAAAGGATATGAAATAATTATCCTGCAGAATTAAAATCAAAATCAGAGATGAGGTTGGTTGAGGGATAAAAGCCTAATTACAAAAAAAAAAACATATTCAATACCCTAGTGTATGTGTAGAATTCCAAGAACCCTAATAAAAAACAATAATAGACAGGAGCATGCACTAAATTGGTCGCAGAGAACCGAAACAAACAGATAAAAGCAATGTCAGCAAACCTAGTTTCTTAAATACCCAAAAAGATTACATACTGATTATGCAGTAAATTACCTTAATTTTGGTGTATGATCAAGTGCGCGTGTTTTCTGTCCAAAGTGAGAGAGAGAGAGTTCAGAATAAAAATTAAACTCCGATCGATAGACTATAGTTAGTAACTTGTAAGAAGAACGAACTTAAACCATGGGTTTTAAGTGAGAGGGGATTAGAAAAACAATAACAATAATTCTGCAAAGTGCAATCCGATTAAAAATCACTCAAAAAACCGATTTTTCACGCACCTGTGGTTCACCTTTGGGAGACTGGGTCTTGCGAGGGGTGAGTATTTGGTATCAAATCCACGGATTCGATCCGGCCTACCCTTCTTTTTTATAGGTGAGTGTTCAACCCGTACAGTATTGGACTGGACACGGATGTAATGGGTGGGATCCAACAGTTTGGATTGGATGCATGTGTTGTCTTAAAAATCCCTTGGAACCCGTAGACATCAAACAGGTGAACAACTCGTAAAATAAGATGATAGTATGGCATTTACGTGTGATCGCTGTATATTTTGTCTTATCTCCACGACATTTATTTCCAGAGAATTTTCAGGGCTTGTTGCAAGGACTCTTTTGGGGGCTTGTTGTAAAAACTTTCTTTTTGTGTGTTGTCCATAGCACTCGTTAAATATACATATGTTATTGTGTTATTACTATTTCAAATAATATTTTTATTATTTGAACCTGCAATCCAATTTGAGTAACATTCCATAAAAGGAGAATCTGATAGTAAATCAAATTGAATACTTGCTATGGTTGATAAAATCCAAACAGACCTAGCATAAGAACAGTCAAAGAACAAATGTTTTAACGATTCTCAAGAATGGTTGCAGAAAACATTATGTTTTTCAATGTCAGAAGTGATGTGTTCTAGTCTTCCTAACTGGTAGAGCATTGTGGATACATTTTCATAAGAATATTTTGATTCTTTGAGAAACATTCAGCTTTCAAAATGATTTCCAAAAAGAAGCAGAAGAGTTTAAAGAAGACGGAGCAACAGAGTTATGCATTTTCTAATAAAGATATTTCATAGTAAAAACTCCATTAGCAGTTAGCAGCCATCTCAAACTGTCTTGTTTCAAAGATCCAACATTATTGTGAAGATTCTTATTTCTAAACTTTTGTCAGCAATAAAAGAAGGAAAGTTATTTCTAACTTTATCCATGTTCCACTTCTTGTGGTCTGAGTCAATTAACTCAGACACAAGTGTTAAGAAATTTTGTTTTGTCCCTAAGTAGTAAATCAGACTACTTTTGATACATGGTATCCAAATGTCATCCCATATGTCTATCAGTTTTCCATCCCCTACCTCCTAACGCAACACTGGTTGTTAATTTCGAAATATACTATATTCTATTAGGTTTAAATAATAAAAACATAATCTCAACTAGCGGGAGTAACTTAGTAGTTTCACCAGTTTGAGACACCCATGATATTCTTAGTATTTTTACCAGTTTTAGAATTAGTATCTCAAATTATTTTGAAGTAACCCTCAAAATCGTTTGATTTTCATTTGTAATTGCCATTTAGAATCTTGGGATTACTGAAAATGAAAATCCCAATGAAAGATCAAAGAAGTTGCTCAATGGAAATTTCTTATTTCACATGATGAGATTTGACCGAAGACATTGTGTTGTTTGTGACTTTCTTTTTTTAAGTTTCACCATCCATATACAATTTCAAGGGGAGCTATAATTTTGTTTTGTGCATCGTATTAATACTGTCCAACCTTTTCCTTAAAAACTGATTTTGAGAATGAATCGAACCAAAGAAACTCAACAAGATCCCACCATTTGAGTTATGGTGATTCAACTAGCACGGTTAAAAGGTAGATACTAAGCAAACAAAATTTTTATGGTAGTTACCCATTTCCTGTATGAGGTACTGAGCAGAGAAGTATTGCTCTAACAATTTTTTGGAGTGAATTTTTATTTCATGTGTATACGAAATAAGTTTCATTATAAGCATGTAAGGATAGCACTTCCATAGTACTATAAGTATGTAACACTAAAAGAATGCAAAATATTGCTTTTGAGGTATATTGCGATTTACGAAGTTTACATCTAGGCGGGTTTTCTTAAAATCTACCTCCTATGTAACAGCTTCTGTCATGTTGTTCGTTTTGTGTCAGTATAGTTTTAACTTTTTAAAATAGCAACAAAATAGGATTTTTTTTATGCAGTTCATACTTGAGGTTTCTATGACATGCCAAAATTATGCATTTCAAAGTACTCGTATGTGAAAGTTCAGTATTGTTTCTAATCAAGGATTCACCAGTTTTCATTAATCCCCCGTTTCAGCTTTTCTTTTTATTAGAATTTACTAAACATGCAAGAACAAATTGCTTACATGTAGTCTTCGCTAGTTTCCATGCTTGAAAAGTAAGAGTCAAGACTGAACAATAAGTCCCCCAAATGAATGTCTGAGTAGTACTAGTGGCATGGTAATTCATTTATTGATGAATGAAGCAACATCACTTGCATGTGTCTACTGCACAATTTCAAGGAAACAAGAGCTAAGTAGAAAATATATAAAATACCCTAACAGACTTGTTATTGGTCTATGAGTAGATGTCGGAGAAAATGAGTTTTTAACTAAATGTTTTTGGTCTTGGTGTGGTTTGATCTTAGGATATAATGGTTATATGGATGCTCACTCATGTCCTTGAGTGAATGAAACTCTTTAGTTTAGTCCCACATTGGGTATTCTAGAGACGGATGTCCACTATATAATTAATCTCATATGAATAGTTAGATAAACGTGGGTGGAATGGGTAGGCAAACAATAAATGGCCTAACCCATGTCATATGTGTGAATACCAATAAATGGCCCAACCCATGTCATGTGTGTGAATACCAATAAATGGCCCAACCCATGTCGTATGTGTGAATACCATGCACCAAGTCCTATGTCTACTCGAAATTATTTTTGCAAGTTTTTTTTAGGAAATTAATTCCAAAAATATTTTCTTTAAAAGTTTTATTTATTGGAAAACTTCTTTTTAGTTTTTAATTATTTTTGCAAGTTTTTCTTTAGGAAATTAATTCCAAAAATATTTTCCTTAAGAATTTATTTATGGAAAAATTTCTTTTTCGTTTTTAGTTGTTTTACAAGAAACAAAACCTCGTTTTATAAGAAAACCTAAACCTAACTTGCAAAAAATAAATGGCCCAACCCATGCCGTATGTGTGAATACCATGCACCAACTCCTATGTCTACTCGAAATTATTTTTGCAAGTTTTTTTTTTAGAAAATTAATTCCAAAAATATTTTCTTTAAGAGTTTTATTTATTGAAAAATTCCGTTTTTGTTTTTAATTATTTTTGCAAGTTTTTCTTTAGAAAATTAATTCCAAAAATATTTTATTTAAGAGTTTTATTTATGGGAAAATTTCTTTTTTGTTTTTAGTTGTTTTACAAGAAACAAAACCTTGTTTTATAAGAAAACCTAAACCTAACTTGCAAACAATAAATGACCCAACCCATGCCACATGTGTGAATACCATGCAACAAGTCATATGATTACTCGAAATTATTTTTGCAAGTTTTTTTTAGGAAATTAATTCCAAAAATATTTTCTTTAAGAGTTTTATTTATGGGAAAATTCTTTTTTCTTTTTAATTGTTTTAGAATAAATGGCCCAAACCATGCCATATGTGTGAATCCAATAAATGGCCTAACCCATGCCATATGTCTGAATATCATGTACCAAATCCTATGTCTACTCGAAATTATTTTTGCAAGTTTTTTTTTTTTTGAAAATTAATTCCAAAAATATTTTCTTTAAGATTTTTATTTATTGGAAAATTTCTTTTTCGTTTTTAATTGTTTTACAATAAATGGCCCAACCCATGCCATATGTGTGAATACCATACACCGAGTCTTATGTCTATTCAAAATTATTTTTGCAAGTTTCTATTTAGGAAATTAATTCTAAAAATATTTTTATAAGAGTTTTATTTATGGAAAAATTCATTTTTCGTTTTTAGTTGTTTTACAAGAAACGAAACCTTGTTTTATAAGAAAACCTAAACCTAACTTGATTTGCAAGTAACTTTCTCATATAAATACAACTCGAAAATCTGTTTTCAAATCATCCCAGAAGCGGCTATTATCCTGTCTTCTTTTCACCATCTTCTCACTTTGTTTAGCGCTTTTGAGTGTTTATTTCCCTTCCTTCCCTGTTGTTAAGTTCAAGAGTGGGTAGTTTATATTGTGCTAATACAAGCTATATCAGGTAGCCTTATCTTGGACACATCTTCGCCCGTTGGGGTTTAGCATTACTCTTCTCGAGTATACCCGCGAACTAATGTGTTAAAGACAACTTGTTGAACCTGTGATTCTGCCTGATAATTAGTTTTACCCGCTTCTAATGGGGTTTAGCATTACTCTTCTCGAGTATACCCGCGAACTAATGTGTTAAGTACAACTTATGGTATAGTTTTCCGTGGTAAAGTTGTTTTCAATTCAGTTCTTTATATATTATTCTGATAATCTAACGTTGTTGTCATTGTTGTAAGATTCCAACAGTAGATGGTATATACTGCCTGAAAAATCAGGTCACAATAAATCTGAGCCTTGTTTTTTGAACGTATAGAACCTCAGACATCCAACTAGGCAATAATTTTTAATACTCTCAATCTTTTCATACGAAGAACTTATATTTAACTATCATCATCTATTTATTTTGCAAATATAGACCTCAGACATCCAACTAGGCAATTAGTTTTTAATACTCTCAATTTTTTCATACAAAGAACTTAGAATTAACTATCATCAAGATCATAAGTGAGCTACAAATCCCGTAACTCATGATTAAAAATGTAAACTATACCACAAGAGTACAACAAACGAAATCTAATCGATACCTTATGCGTAAGAAGCCAATGCATTTGCACATATAAAAGCCTAGGCCATCCAGCTAGTCGGTAGGCCATCCTCTACTAACAGGTCTATAACAATTGAAATAATCTTACAGAGACCTTGGGGTATAATTTCATTGAGGTTAGAACTAATTCAAAAACCCCACATTTTAAGACTTGAAATGCTAACTATACCTTAAGAGTACCAGCTGATGGTCATGTAGGTTCATCAGTGTCACCCCTAAAAATATATCAAGGATAAAGCATTACAACTTGCAAAGTGTTTGAGTGAAATAACTAATACAATCAACTAAAATTCCTTGATCACACTACAAAAATTCCTTACAATTATGTTCCAATAGTGTCATTGAACATCAACATAGTACTAAATGAGATTGAGACGGAAAGAGAAAGCGAGAGAGAATTACCTGAGCAAGCAAGATAAGAGCATAATAATCAAACCCAAATACGAAAAAGAAAGGAAGCCAATGTACATCCCACGACCATCCAAAAGGAATTGCCACCTAACACAAGAAATGAATCAATTGAACTGTCATTGAGAAAAAGCTAACATTAATCTATGAATATAACTAGGAAGGAGCTGCTACCTGATACACAAACAATTAATCTCCCATTAATCACACTGATACTATAAGCATATACACTAAGCAAAAAAAAAATGACTAACACACATGGATATCATCTCTGTAATCACTGACATATATAGACAGTTTTCTAAAGTGTAGTACGTCAGATAAAGAGTCAACCACGCCATCAGAAGCTAAGGTTCACATATTTATACTAGATGCCATCAAAAATATAACATATATCAGAAACATATCTATGTTTATTATCTAGCTAAAAGTATAACTATCTACATACAACTATTCAATCAATATAAACATAGAATCTAAGCAACCAAATAACAAATATGGAAATAACACATAAGATATATATATGTGGTTCGACATGATTACCTACGTCCACGGGGGTGAAATACTTGTTCTTATTAAGTATGAGATGATTACAAAGAGATTAAGCTAAAAAATGACTCTCAAATCTCTTTCTTCAATCTTACAGAACATATCTTCCTTCATGGCTTAGTCTAGTATTTATAAATAAAGTGTTTATACAACCAAGTTACAGTGTTAGACAGGTACACATAAGTTTTTGTGTTCTCGTCAGAAGATGTGGCCTGAAATCTGTAGTGTTTTGTTCCCGACTTCGATGTTGCTCCCGATATTCCCTTTGTTATGACCCGAGATTATCGCTATTCCCCGAACCCTATCAGTTACATTAAATGTTTCTGACCATTTCACGCGTGCTCTGTCAGCTGCATTAAATGACTGGTCTCTTATTTCAAACTCAGGCGTTGATCTTCTTATTTACTTCCCACGTATAATGTTTCTGGATTAATGTGGTAGCTATCTTGATTACCGTATCGGACCTGTAGGCTTTACTTGGTGCTTCATTCTCATTTTATTTCAATGGCTCGGTCTTCTCAGATGCTTCCACAAATCTATAGATATTTTATCACTACAAGAACCATGTTTCTTGTTTTCTGAAATATAGTACCAGTGTTTGTTGGCCAACTGGGCTTAAAATATGCATTGGACGTTCCAACAAAAATAGCTTAAGAAGTTAATTTTTTTGGATAACTAGATTAGTCCAACTACTAGTACTCACAGTCATTCCTTCCCTAGAATAGCATAGTTGTAATCAAAAACTTGATTAATAGGTCAGGTCATATTATTCCTCAGAGCTAGCTTTCATATTTCTATGTTAAATACATGACCTTGTCGAAGCTGCGAAACAAACAACCATAATTTCAAAATTCAAAACAACAATATGGCGAAATACATAATTCTACAACTTCACACACAACCTCATATGTATTAAGATTTCCAATATAAACCATTGTGCAGTATACCCTTCATCATGGTATCATTTTTCAACACGGACACGAATCTTTGAAGCATACACGCACTTACCTTACATGCCCAAATCATTAACTCACTCTACTAATTCATTGGCATAATTATTATCGCATGCAATTCATATTTGTGTTCTACGTATTCACAATTATCAATTCAATTGTGTGTTAATCCTAAATTTTGAGAAATGACAACCAAATTTAAACAAGCCAGATAGAAGTAAACATTACCTTGCAACCGGAGCATTTGCAAGCCCTCCCTTTGAATAAGAATTGGAAACAAATACAACCTCGCCTTATCAATTCTCTTACAATAATCCTTCTCCTGACAACTAAAAAAATTCAATCTTTTCTTATAGTAGGAATATCAACATTTGTCTCAATCGGTTTTGCTTAAAGCAACAATCCAACATTAATAAACCTAAACGAATTTGTTGATTGCCATGTACTCTCTGTAAACTATATAGTAACAACTAATGTACCATCTGTTTAATCTCAGTTTTTAAATCAAACATACATACCACAATTAGCTAATGACTCAAGTTTTTTTTTTTGGTACGAATGATTAACTTAATAATTAAAGTTTACTACAATTTCAAGGATCAAAACTCCACTATATATATAATTTTTCTCTCCTAGCTACTTTTGATAAGATATCATTATCAACCACTTTATTCATCTCCTTCGGCACATAGTTGCACGTTCAAAGTGTTTTTGCTAAAAGAAACTAATAATCCTTCATAAAATGAGCATCTAATGTCTCAAGTTCTTTGTTTAAAACAACTGGTGTTAGTGGTATGGTAGTATCCATTATGGTTCATGGTTCCAAGGACACATCCAATTATTTTTTGTATGAATTTTTTTTTAATTATCCTCAATAAAACCATTAAAACCATTTCGAACATAACAAAATAACAGAAGCAACAGTGACAATACATAAACTTTTGAAACTAAATCAGAATCCATAGAATTCAAGTTTTGTCACTATTTATATGACCAACATTTGAATTGAAATACCCAATTATAATTACTTATGATTTGAGATTGAAACTTGGCTAAAGAAGAATTAACTAATAAATCATTGTGTTTAATGATAAAATATATGTCCATGTTGTAAAGAAACACAAATGAAAAAAAACCAAAAAATACCAATACTTGAACTCATTGGTTTTCAAGTAACAACACAAGTGATGTGCACAAGTGATATGATTTTTGGGCTTGGTGACTTATGGGCCTTTGAGTTAGAATGAACTTTATTAGGATCTGATTTTGGCAACCTTGGCAAGGGTTTTGGACTTGACCTAGATTTAGAAGTTGAGTTATACAAGGAAAAGAGACTTCTACTCCAAAAGAAATTCTACAAGGGATAAAGCTATGTAAGAGAACTTCAACAAGAGAGGGAGATATCTAGGTTTTCACCTAGTTCTCTTCTCACCTCTTCTACTCCTTTTTGTAGGTTCGTGCGGGGAAGATTTCTCTACGTCTAGGGCTTGCAATTTCTTTTCTTCTTGAATTTAATTGTGTAAAATCCAAATAATTATGAGTATTTAATTTTATTATTGGTTTTGGATTATTTGAATTTTGCAATACATGTTTCTTTTGATTAATAAATTAGTTTTGTCTCACAATTATCGTTCATAATTTGCCAAAAATATCACCATGTATCACTGAGTGTTTGTTCAGTTAAATGGATAATTGATTGAACTCACATTCATATCTATAACTAATTTAGGGTTTATTATGCGCAAAAGTCATACTCCTTAGATACAAGTAGAATAGTGCGATTACGGGATTGTAGTGATACTTTCTTATACTCGCATGTAAGTTGTCACCTTTGTTAATTGTCTACTCAGGTATGTCAATTGCATTGATTAACTTATTTCACAAATTTTAACGCTCTTATTGGATTAAACCTAATTATGCCTTTACACTTTAAGTTGTTCTCTAAGTAGAATTCATACTCGCATCTTTTAATGTGTTTTTGATGATTTTAGAAAATCAACGGGATATTCTTGCGATCAAGGTATTTTAGGGATTTTTATAGTAAGATATTAAAATTTTAATTCTAATTATTAGTACAAGAACATGTTTTGTGAATGAAAACGAAACCTTGACCAATATTCTCAAATTATTGATTCTTTTCTATAATTTCTTAGCTTCTTAACTAGTTTAATTACTTTGATTGAATCTGAAAATTCCCTCTATCACATAAGATATCGAAATCAAATAACAACCCAGTCTTCTCTATGGAAACGATCCTTTCTTACCCTTGCTTCATATAAATCTTGAGTGGTGAGAAAGTAAATAATAATATTAACGTGCAGACGACCATATCACATATATATATATATACAAATATATGAATTTTGATACAATTGGGATTTGTCTTCACAAAGAGGGACCGACAATATCAAGAGCACGCCAAACCAAGCTTATACATGGTTTTGAAGCTTTCTCAAATCAAGCTAAACTCGTTTTAAGAAGAAAGTTATGCAAATTTTGAATCAATTAAGGAAATATTTGATTAAAAATAAAAATAAGGGAGTTTTAGTGTGGAAAAATTGTATTTTTAAAAGAGAGGAGACGAACTTGACATGCTGATGTGTTTGTAAATAGTGGTAAATAATGGTTCGTTCAAGACTTGTGAAGATTTGTTTTTAAATCTAATTTCTAAGACTAAAAATAGAAAAACTCAAATAAAATTGATAATAAAATTGAGAGAGAACTGAGGCTAGGATTCCACTATTTTCCAATTTTTAAAGTGATTAATTTCAATAATTATAATTATGCAATTCTAACATTTAATTTGATTCTAAAATATTACAACAAGTAGATTTTCAAATAACAATTGTATAACAAAAGAATGAAACATCTAAAGCCTATGCCAAAGCATGTACCATCTAACGAAATCACAATTGCTTAACAAAAATCATTAAATCAATTTTTAATCATAAAAGAAATTGCAAAAATTAATTAAAATAGAAATATACCACTTTTATTGAAACAATGGCTTCCTCCGTTACCTCAGCATATGGGGTTTAGCTCATCTTGCCCAAGACACTCTCAAAAGGTTGGTACATAGCTCAAAAGTGCTTGAGAAGAAGAAAATAAATAATAAACACTAAATCAGGAAAACTACAACGTTTTTAAGTGTTGCAGTATTCACTGTTACAAAACAGGTGTTGCAGATTCAAAATATACGTTGCAGAAGCAGCTGTTAGAAAAACGATTGTTTCTTGGTGATGTTAACTTCAAAAGAATTAGCCACAAAATCTGCGACTTTTCTTGAGTGTAGTCTGTTCTTCTTCTTCTTCTTTCAAGAGATGAACTTGATTTTTTTTCTGATTTTTTTTAGCCGAAGCCAACCCCCTTTTGATGATCACACACGTCTTATATTTATACTACATCAACAACCAAGCTTTAAAAACTCAAAAATATCTTCCATTTACTTCCAAAAATCTCGGCAGATCAAGAGAGGTTCTTCGGTGATTTTCTAACTAATTTTTTTCCTCTCTTTCCAGGACACGATTCACGTGTTTTCCATATTTATCTCGATCAATTAATCGACCAAATCTGAGATTATTTTGTTTCTCAAAACAAGACGTGAATATCAAGCTTTTATTTCTTCTACGGGACTTGTTTTTGTGAGAATATTTTGGACGGAATTTGATATATATCTTGTGCATAATTCCCGTTAAAAATGCAAGAATAGATTTTTGTCTTAAAACTGATTCAGAAATACCCACAAAATCACGTTTGGAATCTTCACATGCGATAATGATATATTCCCGCCAAGATTTTTCTTTTGAATTTTAAAAGAATGGGTGCCCGAGGTGCCCATATCCAAAGTATAGATGCCTTTAACAATTCTTGAGGTGGGTGCCTTTAACACTTTTCAGGGTGTCTTTAACACTTTTCAAGCTAATTTTCTCCACAAGTATTATTCTTCCAAAAACCCTAAAGGCACATAAAATAATAATATTAGTACAAAATATGAGAACTATTAACATAAGTATGAGACTAAATAAGACACATAAACGTGTCTATCACATGCTCACGCGTAGGTCAGGCCTTATACATGGTTTTGATTTCCTAATCAATCTATGGTAGCTTCTCTACCTCAAATAGGAAAGTCATAAAAGGAAATACAAATTCAAGGATAAATTTTTTTTAATTAAAATAATAGCAAGTTAATTAAAATTGAGAATCAATTAACTAAAACTAAGTGGGTCTACAACTTTTGCTTTCACTATTTTTAAAAGATGTTATTGGGTAGCTTCTAAAAATTGGCCCAAAATGGAAGCGTTTTTAGATAAAGCACTTTGAAAAAAGTTTGCCGACCACTTATTTCCTCAAAAATTTATTTCAAGTACGTTACAAAGTGTTTTTATGGGAAAAAAATATCCCAAACAGGGCTTAAACTTAAGAGAAAATTGGATACATAAAGACATAAATACAATTACACACAAACGTTTTGATTGAAAAAGTTATCACAAAAAAGCCCATATTAAGGAAGATTAACTACTTGATAAACAAAGAGATCCCAATAATTTAGATGAACAAATTTCACTCTGGCAGTTGATTAAGAAGCAAAATCGAGTTCAATACCTTCAATTGTAATAATTTATGTTCCTATTCCTGAATCCTTTGGTACTATAGTAACAAGAACCTATTCATCATCCTCAACATCTCAATCTTCAAGAATATCAGTTAATCCTGACTTCAGATGAGTCTTGATTTTATTCTCTTTCCTTCCATGTTTATGTGGTATATTAGTGAAACTACATGCAAATTCACTTGATTCGAGACCAACTTCGTGTTCATCATTGATAAAAACATTGAATTTTACAAGGTCACCTCTGTTGAGTTGAATATCACTTATAATCACTTTTTTATCTTTTTTATCTCTTTTGCTTCGTGATTTTGTCTTTGGCCTTTTAACCGAAATTTGAATTGTCTTATCAAGTAATACAATAAGGAATTATGGCATGCTCACGACTTTCTTCTTGGATGTTTTCTTCTAGGCTTTCCTTGCTTTAGGTATGGCGGGTTTTGTTCTCAACCACGGAATTTCCACATCTTGATACTTATACCTTTGATTATCTTGTTCCAAAAAGTCTTTAATCTGTATATTTACAATTGATTATTAGCAGCATAGTTCTACATACATGAGTCTGGATTTTAGTTTATTTTTTTCTTCTTTTTTAGAAGAACTTTAACAAGTAGGCTAATGGTTATTTATATATTCTAGCAAATCAAAAAGGGAAAAAGTTTTATGTGTTGCAGGACTGTACCAAGGGCATAAGCTACCTAGGCAACCTCTTAGGGCCCCTGGATGACAACGGCCTCCAATGTGCAATAACCATTTCTTTTACTGGAATATATATACGATATAATATCGATATTTCTTTTACGCGTACATAAAGTTTTTCTAATGTGCAAAAACCATTAAGCTTACACAACTCCATAAAATAACATCTCCTCTGGTGTAAAAAGAGTTGCATTGATTTCGTTTCTTAATTAGAAGTTCACGAAGTAAGCAACACTAAATAATTTTAGATATAATAATATATACATATGTGAGTTTATGTTATATATGTGTGTGTCTGTGTGATACATGAGGTGTCACATATAACAAAAAAAAAAAATCTTCCATGTTGTTAGATATTGCTTAATAACTTCAGAGGATATCTACTAGAAAAAAACGCCGTATTTGTGCAAAACCGATATTAGCTTGTGTCAAAAAAAAAACAAAAAATCCTTAAAAAGAAAAAAATTGATGCAAAAAACATTACTTTTACATCGTTAGTTCTATTTGCATTTCTCAATGTATTCTAATGTAAATCATCCATGTTATTTTATTCAATGAAACAATATGAAAGTAAATAAATTAGAACCCATTTTTTGTGTTTTTCCTAGAGCTCTTTTAAAGTTTGGTACGGCTCTAACGTATTTGTTTGATGAGGCACTGCAGTGGTTGGAAAGACCGTTACTGAAATTTTGGTAGAAGTAGTTGTATAATTAGACGAGATAGAACCAAGGTTTGAAAAATAGGTCATGGCTCACGACCGTTATAACGTGTTTTGGTAGACACATATTTGTGTCTCTATTAGTCCCGATAATATATATTGTTATCCCTTAATTTTTGTACTAATGTTAATATTTCTTGTGTTTTTAGGGGTTTTTTTGTAGATTAATAATTATGGAGAAAAGTTGGCTAAAAAATGTTAAAGGCACTCGTAAGATTGTTCAGGGAACCCACTCTCCATCAAGTTCAAAGGAGTTTTGGGCGAGAATTTTCGTTTCTCTCGCCTGAGAAGATTTGGTGAATTAACTTTGGAATATCTTCAACAACTAAGGCTTGAATATCTTCTTACTAAAATAAGAAGAGTTTTATAAATTTGGGAAAGCTAAAAATCAGAGGAGAATCGTGTGAAGTTGTGATTCTCGAATAAAAAGGAAAACAAGTCTCTCTCGGCAGTTTTTCAAAAAGGTAATACTTTTTTCTTTTGAATAAGGAAACAAAATACCCTTGGTCATTGATTCTGTGTAATAAGGAAATATGTTCGAACTGCAAGAAGGAAACAATATCTCTCAAAGGAAACAGCGTGATCATCAAGATACGAAGATCGAGAATATAATCCCGAGAATATTTTCACGATTAAAGATAATATTTGGGAGGAGATTTTCCTTTGCAATATAAATAGAGAGGTTGCAGAAGGGGGACAGAGAGATTTAGAGAACCAAGAATCAAGGAAAGAAAAATTCAGAACCATTGTTTTTGCTGCTGCTCGAGGAAGAAGAAGACGAATAACAACTACAAAAACAAAAAGTCGCATAACCCGTTGCGTTTTCATTCAAATTCAATAGATTTTTGCAACGATTTCTATAACAGTGTCCTGTTCTAATACACAAACATCCCGTTCTTCTTTAACTGTACCTGAAAGCTTCCTTTCTGAACTTCGGTCAGGGTCCGTTCTTCTTTCACTGTATTAGAAATCTGTCGTTAAATCGAGAAGGAAATTATAAGCTTTCTTTCACATTAATAAATCCATATGTTTAAACAATTTTCGTATGTTCTTTCTGCTATGAGTAGTTAAATATTTTCTCTAGGATGTAGGAGGAAGCTATTTTTGATGTGTAATCATTAATATTTTTATTTCTTCGGCATATTTTACTCCACTATTTGTGTTATTATTGACTAATAATTTTCTCTTCTTATATAGCTTCATTTTAATTGACGTGAATAGTTTTCAACTATTGATATTTAATGAGCGAAAATAGATTAGATTTTTGCATAACAATATTAGATTTTAAAATGATACATCTTCCAAAACATGAGATTGAGTTCAACAAGGTTTTGAGTAATTAAGAGTAATAGTTGAAGAAGTGATTATTTAATTTTATAAATATCAAAAATAGTGGAATCTGAAAACTAAAATTTTCTTCTATTTGTTAGTCAACCATATTATTTAGTTATTTTATTTAATTTAATTCACAAAAATTTATCCACAATAGTTTCTTTTAGCACATAACTAATTTATTAATTAGAAATATTATAATCAATCTCCGTGGACAAACCCGTGCTTACCGCTTCTACTTTGTAGTTGTCGTGCGATTGCGGCTATAGGTTTTTATCCTATCAATTTTGGCGCCGCTTCCGGGAATTGAGAAATAATATTTTTAGTTAATTTTCAATTTTATGTTAATTAGTTTAAATTTTAATGTTTAATTTAATTTAATTTTATTTTTCTTTTTGGATTTTATTTGGTATTTTCTTGTCTTTGTTGTTTAGGGGATATTTTACAAAAAAAATATATGGAAAATTGCATGTCAAAAAAGGTTAGTAAAATCTAATTTTATTTTCTTAATTTTTTATTATTTTTTTAGATTTTCATTAATTCACTAGATTATAAACAATTTTAGTTTTTACATTTTATTTCCTTGTTGGTATGATTGTGTATCTTTTTTTTTCATTTTATTATTATAAAAAAACAGATTTGCACACACCATTTTACATCGTCAGATCATCGATTTTTATGAAAATCCGTGGATAAGTAAGCTGAACCCGTGCCTTGGGCCAGATGGGAGTTATCAGCTGAAAGACCACAAGCATTAACCTTGTACCGTTGACCAGTCTTTGACTATAGGTATATTCTGTGAAGGTAAACCAAGCTTACCTAAAATAGTGAACTCAACATTTTTGCATGTGCACAATTCCTGCTAAACACTAGTATTTTTACTTGTGTATGTCTCATTGGAAACGTGTAGGAAATAGACTTGAAAATAACGATCTTTATTGTTTGAG
>JAJJMC010003557.1:3565700-3676099 GCA_023531435.1 Papaver californicum
AAACCTTTATAACCAAAACCCTAAGAGACTGTATGAACCCGTCTAGAATAATACGTGAATCTGGGGTAGTTTTACCCGCTTTTAGTGGAAAATTTGATATCAAACATGGAACAGTTAACATTCTTCTTATATTTAGGGGTACATTTAGAGGGTTAGACAATAAGAATCCATATACCTATATTAGAAATTTTAAAATGATTTGTGGGAACATGAGTTATCCAAATATCTCGGCAGATGTATTTAAACGTCAGTAGAAATATGAAATTTGGTCACGGTTGATGTAAAGTAACGTGTCTAAATTTTGTTTTGGTCCCGATATTCCATAAATGTCGTGGCCACATTAGTAGATTTACGAATAACTGTTTATGTTTCCGTGGGACACGGGATTTGTATTGACACGTGTCTAAAAGACAAACTACCATCAACGCTAGGATTTTTTTGACACGAATAGGATTTATACTCCGTGTCTAAAACAGTAAAACATGTTGGGTTCCACGATCTCTAGCTCCGATATTTTTTTTTTCGGGTCTATCACTACACTTCTTTCGGTTTATCTGCACACTTTGTATTCTTTTCAACTTCTCCATTTTCTTTACCATCCATAAAACGTTGAGAATGAAACCCTAATAAAATCCCTCATCTGTGTAGTATGGTGTATATTTTGTTTTTCGGATTGACCAATTTTGATGAGAAGAATTTCTCGTCTTGTTAAAATAAAAAATCTAGGGTTTGTTAGGTCTAGAAGTGTAGTGTTTGAATGTCGATGGATATCCCTGCTGGAATGAGATCTTTGATTGTCGTAGCTATCATAATGCAACAATTGTAAGTAAAAACATATATTCCTTTATCTGTTATGGGTTCTCAATTTTTGTTTTTTGCTTATTATTATTGTCTGAGTTATTTTCTTTTTTAGTTTACCTTCTCTAGTTTTGTCTTCATTTTTTTTACAGTTGTTCTCAAATCTGTTCGATTTTTTTTTGTTGTTTAAATCTAATAGTTGTCATACTGAATGAATTAGTGAATTTCGTGGATTTGAGACTATTAAATCGGAAGAAATTGAAGGCTTGTTTAATTGATCAGCTAATCATTTTCTAGAAGGTTTGGGTTATGATGATTGTGTAGACTTGGTTCTCTGTTTGATCAACGAAATTAACAGAGGGATACATTTGTTTCACTACCAAGCAAGCATCATTTTTCATTTATTAAAGCTGAGAATTGTGATATGGCATACATTTATTAAGCGTCATGATAGAGTGCACATGATGAACTTATGCCCCTGCATCAGCACGTAATGTTGTGGTTATGTTTTGTAATTTCATTGTATAACTTTAATTTATTTAGTTACCTTTGGTTTTCAGTTCACAATGTCGGATCATTCAAGTGGATTGCGTATTATCGGAATTTAATTTCCTTCTTCTTTGCCAAGTTCAATCTTGTTGCTCGGGAATCAGTCATGATGTATTTTAAGGTAAACCCGAACTAATTATTGGTGTTATATTTTATCTGCATAATTGAAAGGGCCAGTAAGAAATATATTTGATCTTATGATAATTAGGCACAGTAATGAAGCATGTAATGCGTCTTCCATTTGTAAAGATGGTGCCCTAAGAGTCTAAGAATCATGTAGTTGCGTCGTGGTTTAGAGATTTGTATGTGAAATAGCTGTTTATGGAAATTCCTGATAGTGGTTTGGCTTATATTATTTTGTGTATACTCAGTGGATACTCAAATGGTTTTATGGTGGGCGTAACCCGGGTTGAGTGTTCGTTAATTACAGTGAGAACAACTTAGGACGATAGAAGTTCATCGTCGGTAGTGGGATAGATATGATTTATGGTATTATTATGATGCTTAACTTTGTTTGGTGATATTAATTTTGTAGTGAATTTCTGAGGTGCCTCCTAAAGTGTTCGTTTTGGGTGCTCTGTTTTAACATTACATCGTATGCGATGGTATTCCCAGGGCTCTTATGGAATAAATTTTATTTTTACCAAAAATGTACAGTATCCCACGCCAGACAGTTGGTGTGTTTAAGAGTGTCCTACTGCACTTCTTATCTTTTAGGTTGGCCTCTTCGATGGGATTTTTCAACCTCAATTTAAAAAATAAACATAAGTACCAACAGACAGAATAAAAATCAAACAAGAATTCTTAACTAAAGTATGAAACTAGGTTTTTTTAAAGGGGAAACTGATATTGTGGCATGAGACGCATGACACTACACACACTACAGCTATTGGAAGAGGATGATGAGAAGACCAAGATTGGCATATAAATTCTTGCAGCTTAGCAGCTTTTCCATTTTCAAAATGGCTTACATTGGTAGTTTACTATCTTTAACATGGCTGTCTATGAGCATAGATACTTATGAGGTGTGGCATGACATTCATTTATTATAGCTTGTGAATTAGAATATCTCGAATCATTAAGGTGAATACCTTGCCGGTATGATGAGAAGTTTGGAGTCTTGGTCACTGCTTATATATCTCATGTATCATGCATGTCAGTAATGTTATTACATGTCTGTTGGCTGTGGTTGTCTTCATGTCTTGTTCTAAGTTCTTGCTTCTAATGAACATTTGATTTTGAGTGTAGTATGACAAGGAAGCATTACTGGCATCATATCTTGCTCTAAAATCTAACAAACCACAACCAACGATGAATACTTTTCTCCCCATTTTTATTGAAACCTTTCGACTATTTGAACATTTTGTACGTGTTATCTTACCCTTTCCTCTTCTAACATTCTAATACAGTTGAACCCGAATCATATGAAGCTCACTGGGTACATTTTTGCCTATAAATTTTAGAACTGTTTGGTCGACCTATACTATGATCTTGCTTAATCAGAAGAAAAAAATTCCTTCAATTTTTATAGGACAAATAAGAGACAGATTTAGATAGAAAGGCAGAACATTATTTCTCAGAAAATGTGATAGTTACTAAAGGTAATGCATCTCTACAGAATCTTTTTTGAACTCTTGTCAAGTTCCATCTACTTGGTATTACCATTTTCTGTACTTAGTTACGGTTATTATGTCTTATTAATCTTGTAAGTTATAACTATTAGGACTTGAAGTACGTCCCTAGTAGACAATTAGCCCAGCTTGGAAGTGCGACTGGTGTCTACAAGACGCATGTGAAGTACGTCCCTAGTAGGAGTGTCACAGGCTCACAGGTATATCCTGATTGATTGTATGCTCATCTTATTTGCAGATCAAGTTTGGTGCTCATTTAAAAAAAATTAGATCACTGTTAATCATCATTAATCACTGCTTTGTTTTAATATCACAGTTGGTACCTTTATCCTTCTCTTGTTATCTATTTGGATGGTTAATAAACTTAGTAAGTTTGTCATATTGCAATACGGGGATAATATCCTATGAAATATTAGTAAGTTTGTCACATTGCTTTACCAGTTGATCCATATCTAATGATAGGACAGAATTACCTCAATGGCACCAAGTGGTGGTAAGTAGGTTATTCATCCAATTACCTGCTAGTTTCTTGAATAATACTGTTTTCATTTTGAATTGAGTAGAGTCAGTAGACAAAAGAATGAAGTTCTTGATTTAAAAGAGGCAGTGCATTCATACATTCTGTATGGATAAAAAACCTCCCAACACATATCTGAGCTACTGGCCTTATTGTTATTGAGTTTTATATCTATGGATATTGTAGTTTTTACCTGATAATGCTAGACCAGTCTTACTCTAATCATGGTTTTCTTTTATTTGTAGTTTTTCACATGCATGAGCTTGTTTGATGCAGATATGACAGATCGAGTAAAAAGGGTATCCTGAGTGTATATTTTCTTTGGTTGACGATAGGCTATGGCGTTGGTGGGTCCCTTACTTCCTTAGTCTTGTTGCTCTATTTCCATTGCATATAGATTCTGTTTCTTTTGTTCTTTTCATCTTACTTTTAAAATGCGTCTTTCCATTGCATACTCCATTGATACACTAAATTAATAACCCTCATGGATATCTTGCTGACGATAGATATTCTCTTGATTGCAGGTCTCATCCTCACATATGTTGGGTTATACTTAATTGATGGGCATGGTCAAACTGCATTCCTATATCTCGTTCCTTGTACTTTGGGTACATTTTAAAACTTTCCTCAAATAAAGATAGTATTAAAGTAGTTTAACAACATTCCTGTTTGCTGACCTACAATTTCCTGATATTTTTTACTTTTTTGTTCAGGGCTTATAATTAAATTACGGTGGCTTAGAGGTGAGCTGAAACACCTTTGGAACTATGGGTCCTTTGCATCATTATCTAGAGATCATGTTCTTTTCTAAGTTGGTTCTTAGTGGATGCCGCAAACAGTAGTTCACTGCTACTATAGTTATGTTTGCAATCTTGCATCATTTAGTTCATCTTAAATTGCGAGTGCTTGTAATTTTTCTCTAGCTTGATGACATACTACTGTAAATTTCAGGTGGCAGAAGAGTTTACACCTTTGATGTTTTCTACAACTCCAAATTATAAACAAGACAGATTACAACACTTGAATTCAAAATTTTCTGACGACAAACTGGAGATTTTGGATATCTTTTATCCCAAGTATTGTCAGTGTTGGGTAGAGATTTCTTCATTCACTTCTTATTCGTTCATGTTAACAGTATGTTGTCCATGTTGTACGTATTTATGGAATATTGAGGAACTAGTAGCTCCTAGAAACTCTTTTTACTTTGTAACTTGAGACGGGATAATTTCGCATTCTGGGTATATAGTTTGATTTGGAATCTATGTTCAGTTTATTGTTAGTTACTGCTTTGTTTATTTTTGTTTTTAATGTGTATCAAATCCTTGACCAACACACAGTCTTCACGGAGTAAAATGTAATAGGAGACCAATTAGCAATTTTGGACACGGTGCAAAATGTAATCTGAGACCAATGAAATTTGGACACGGAGGATCTTAATTTTCCGTGTTTAAAACACAAACTTGTCACGGTTTAATATGAAATCCGTGTCTAATGAATGATAAATTCGTGGTAATACTGTCAAATTTCGTATATTTATCACGGGTAACACTGTGACTAAAGAAATTTTGGCCACGGTAAAATATACAAAGTAGTCACGAAATTCACCGTGGCCTTGCAGGCTTTGGATACGATTTTTCAAAAATGAAATACCGTGATGAAAAGTCATTTTTGTACTAGTGAGGTTACGTTTCTTTTTTTTTTCCCTTGATGAGAAGGCCAAAAAGTGGTATCATCTTATTCCCGCTAAAACAATCACCACTTGGGATGGCCTTGTAGAGACCTTTATCAAAAAATTCTACTCACACCATAAGACTGTTGTTGTTCGTCAGTTTATTCAAACATTTAAACAAAAATTAGATGAAAGCCTACATGATTATGTAGAAAGGTTTAATGAGTTGTTATACCAGTGTCCGCATCACGGTTTTGAAAAAGCCCATATGGCCAAGTCTTGTATGAGGGCCTACATAGTGAAACCCGTATGCAGGTAGAAACAATGAGTGCTGGAGAGTTTACTCATAAGGATCCTGACACTTGTTTTGACTTGTTTATCGAGTTAACTGAGAAAACGAGGCAATGGGCTTCAATGAGAGAACCAGATGTAACTAGGAACCAACCTATAGGGTCAATCGAGTTGATAATGATTCGGATATTCTTAGGCGTCTAGAGGCCTTAGAAATTAAGAGCCAAGAAGGGTCGAGTCAGGTTATGGGCTATAAAAATGAGCCCCAGTTTTACCCAAATGAAACTACCCGTGACCAAGTTGGTGTCTTGCATGGAGGAACTCTAAATATGAGGGTCGACCCAAGTTTGACCCATATTGTAATACCTATAACCCTGGATGGAGACACAACCCCAATTTCTCATGGTCTAAAGGTACCCAACATGGTGGCCCATTTAGCAACCCACAACCAGGTTTTCCTAGGAACCCAACTCAAGCTCAAGAACTAAACCCAGTTGATTCAATGATGATGTCTCTAGAGGAAACTCTAAAACTCTTTATTGAAAGTAGTGCCCTAAATCATGCCCAAACTACCCAACATTTTAACCAGATAGGTCAGAGGCTCGATAAATTTTAATGTATCCAACAAAATAGTGACCGAGCTATTAACAACTTAGAGACACAAATGAGTCAATTATCAAAAGCTAAATGATAGGAAAAATGGGAAATTTCCTATCCAACCAACTCTGAATCCGAAAGGAGTCCACCAGGTAAATAGATTAGGTAGCTCTACTGAGCACGTTCAAGAAGTCATTACCCTCAGGAGTGTCAAAACAGTAGAAAACACAGTATAAAAACCTAAGGGTAGTAATCAAACTGAAAAAGTGTTCGAGGTTGACAAAACTCCTAGTGATGCTAATGGGCCTGAGAAAGATATGGGCCCAAATGAGAAAAATGTCCCTGAGAGAATGTTTACACCATCCGCTCCATTTTCCCAAAGACTTGCCAAGAAAAAACATGGTATTTATGCTGAAATCCTAGACATCTTTAAACATGTTAAGATCAACCTTCCCCTGTTAGAAGCAATTAAACATATGCCAATTTATGCCAAATTCCTAAAGGATATGTGTACGGTCAAACGTGACATGAGGGTGCATAAAAAGGTGTTCTTGACCCAACAAGTTAGTTTAATACTTTCACAACAATACACAGTCAAATTCAAAGATCCTGGTTGTCCCACTGTTACTTATACCATAGGAAATCAACAGATAGAAAATGCACTCTTAAATCTTGGGGCTAGTGTGAACCTTTTACTATTTTTGGTATACGAACAACTTGGACTAGGTGAGATGAAACCAACTAGGATTACACTCAAGTTAGCCGATAGTAAATCAAGATTCCACGTGGATTATTGAAGACGTTTTGGTTCAGGTAGAAAACTTTATATATCCAGTTGACTTTGTGATTCTAGAAGCTCAACCTATCTCAGACCGATAAATCCACATTCCAATCATCCTAGGTAGACCTTTCTTAGCAACTACTAATGCAATAATCAATTGTTAAAATGGTCAAGTGGAATTTTTTTTTGGCAATCAAAAAGTTTCGGGTGAATGTTTTTCAAAGCTCTCCAAGCCCCTTCAGACCATGATCACTATGAGTCTGTGTGCATGATTGATTCCCTAGTTGGGAATACTTTTCAAACCAATAGTGTTAATGATCTGTTAGAGTCCTGCTTAGCCCATTTTGGAGCCTACTACGATAAAGATAATCATTTTGAAGATGTTAATGCGTTGTTAGATTCCGGACCAGTAATGGATTATGGTAAACGACAACATAAACCCAAACCTCTTCCAACAACTACAGCTAATCCCGTCCCATCATTAATTAAAGCCCCCACCCTTGAATTAAAGTTGTTACCAGATACGTTGAAATATGTTTTTCTAGGCAACGAGGATACTCTTCCTGCCATAATCGCCTCTGAATTAGAGCCTGATCAGGAAAGTAAACTAGTTAGTGTTCTTCGAGAGTACAAGACTTCCCTAGGGTGGACTATAGCAGATTTGAAAGGTATTAATCATGCTAACTGTATGCACTGAATCTATCTAGAAGAAGGTGCCAAAACTTTAAAAGAAATGCAACAACGATTGAACCCCAACATGAAAGATGTTGTTCTTACAAAAGTGCTCTAGTTGTTAGATACGGGTATTATCTACCCCATCTATGATAGTAAATTGGTCATCCATGTCTAGGTTTTCCCAAAAAAGTTTGGGATTACATTAGTTGGGAACGAGAACAATGAATTGATCCCCACCTGAGTTACTAGTGGGTGGAGAGTTTGTATAGACTACCGTAAGCTGAATTCAGTCACTAGGAAAAACCATTTTCCTCTACCATTCATTGACCAAATGCTAGAAATATTAGGCGGTCGTAGCCATTACTATTTTATAGATGAATTCTCTGGGTATAACCAAATCCCCATATCCCCAGAAGACCAAGAGAAAACAACCTTTACATGTCCATTTGATACATTTTCTTATAGGCGTATGCCTTTTGGGTTTTGCAATGCACCCGCAACATTCCAACATTGCATGCTAAGTATCTTCTCGGACATGGTGGAGCGGTTTCTCAAGGTCTTTATGGATGATTTTTTGGTTTTTGGTTCTTCTTCTGATGAATGTTTGCACCACCTTACACTAGTTCTAGAACGTTGTAAAGCAAAGAACTTAGTCCTTAACTGGGAAAAATGTCATTTTATGGTTAAATCTAGAATAGTGTTAGGACATGTGGTGTCCGCTAAGGGAATAAAAGTTGATAGAGCCAAGGTTGACCTAATTTCAAAATTAAGGCCACCTAAGAACGTAACAGATGTTAGATCTTTCCTTGTTCATGCTGGATTTTATCGTCGTTTGATCAAAGACTTTGGCAAAATTTCCTTACCTTTGTCGAACCTACTTGTTAAAGACATTGCCTTTTTATTTTATAAAGCATGTGTTGAAGCTTTCGAGAATCTTAAATCTTCGTTAACTTCTGCCCCTATCATCCGACCACCTGATTGGAATATCCCATTTGAACTCATGTGTGATGCATCTTATTGCCCGGTCGATGTTGTCCTTGGCCAAAGACATTATAAAGCACCTTCTGTGATTTATTATGCTAGTAAAACCCTAAATGATACCTAGATAAACTACACAACCACTAAGAAGAAATTTTTAGCCATCGTGTTTGCACTTGATAAATTTAGATCATACCTTCTTGGGCCAAAGGTTATAGTTCTACTCTGACCATGCTGCGCTTAAGTACCTTCTATCTAAGAACGGCACGAATCCCCGACTAATTAGATGGGTTTTACTGTTACAAGAATTTACTCTAGAGATTCGTGATAAAAAGGGTATGAAAATATAGTAGTCGACCATTTATCTTGTATCCTTGTTGAGTCTAGAGATGATAAGAGACCAGTCCTTGACACATTCCCTGATGAATAATTATTTTCCATCTCTCAGTTACCCTGGTTTACTGACATTGTTAATTATTTGGTAACTGGTCAAATGCCTGAGCATTGGTCTAAACAGGATAAAATAAAGTTCTTGTCCGAGGTCAAACCTTTTTTCTGGGTTGATCCGTACTTATTCAAATATTGTCCTGACTAAATCATTCGTTGTTGTATTCCTGACAACGAAATCTCTAGTGTGCTCACCTTCTGTCACTCTGGAGCTTGTGGGGGTCATTTTAGTTCTAAGAAAACAGCTTCTAAGGTCTTGCAATCTGGTTTTTATTGGATGAATTTATTTAAGACTCCCACACATTCTGTCAAAGTTGTAAAAGATGTTAGAAATTAGGAAAGTTGACCTGCGGTAATATGATGCCACTAAATCCTATCTTGATAATAGAAATATTTGATGTATGGGGTATTGATTTCATGGATCCCTTTGTTAACTCTTTTGGAAAATTTTATATTCTGCTAGATGTTGACTATGTGTCCAAGTGGGTGGAAGTTATAGCCACCAAGACAAATGATCGCCACGTTGTGATCAAATTTGTTAGAGACAACAATTTCTCTCGATTTGGTATGCCTATGGCAATTATTAGTGATGGAGGGTCCCATTTTTGTAATTGTTCCTTCGAAGCTCTCATGAAGAAATACTACATTACTCATAAGGTTTCTACACCTTACCACCCGCAAACTTGTGGCCAAGTAGAAGTGTCTAATAGGAAAATCAAACAAATCTTGGAAAATACTGTAAACCCCACTCATAAAGACCGGTCTTTGCGCTTAGAATCTCTATGGGCCTACCGAACCACTTTTAAGGCTCCTCTGGGGATGTCTCCATATAGACTTGTCTTCGGTAAAACCTATCATTTGCCTGTAAAATTAGAACATCGTGCTTATTGGGCTATCAAACGGCTAAACTTTGACCTACCAACCGTTGGTGACAACCGTAGACTTCAACTCAATAAGTTAAAAGAAATTCGTAATGATGCTTACCAAAATGTGAAAATATACAAGGAGAAAACTAAAATTTTCATGATAAATCGATTATTCGAAAGTCATTTGAACCTGGTCAAAAAGGTCTCCTGTATAATTCTCGTTTATATCTCTCTCCTGGTAAGTTAAGATCCTGGTGGTCTGGCCCATACTATGTCAAGATCGTTTTTCTACATTGCGCAGTACAAGTTAAAAATCCGAAGAATGGAAAACTTTCAAAGTTAACGGTCAACGGTTGAAACCATTTTTGGAGTTGACCACTCATGCAGTAGAAGAACCAAAAATGAATGATCCTGTCTATCAGGACTAATCTGAAAGGTAACCAAGTCTGGATGAAAACGTTAAACTTAGCGCTCTATGGGAGGCAACCCATATGCTTTTGGTACACAATGCTGGTAATATTTTTCCCTATCTCTTTTACTTTGCTCGGTAATTATCTTTGTTCATGCTTTTATTCGTTATCTTTAGAACATCGAGGACTATGTTCAATTTAAGTTTGGGGGTAAAGGAGAAAATTTTAGTTATACCAAAAAACTCCAAAATTTAGAAACTTGTGAACAATTTAGGATGACACTAACCATTCTGGGTAGATGGAAACAAAATTTCTTGGAAGTAGGAGTTGAGGGACTCAACTAAATGTTCTATTCATAAAAGGACAAAGATCATGTGTTAGAAATAGCATGATAGTCGTCACCATATCTCGGAGTCGTCACCATATCACGTTATGCTTTTATTTTAAAACTTTTTTATATTGCTCTAGGCGATTTGGTGGGGCAATAGTATCGCCTTGTTGTCACCAGGATGAAGTAGAATGATTGAGATCAAGCCCCATTTATTTAAATTGAACTTAACCAATGAAAAAAAACCTTCGAGTATTAACACTTGGATAACAATATGTGTGTGTTCTCCCTGTCTCCGTCGCCTAAGCAAGCGTGCAACGCAGGATCCATGGGAACTATCATGTAATCTGCTGAAAAAGAGCATGCGCTTGGATTCAAAAGATCTCATCATATCGTGGATACATTAAAAAAATAAAATAAAAAAATATTATTAATAATAATAATTGTATATATTCAATAGATCGACCGTTGGGGCCCTTGTATATACCAGCTGAGTTGATACTAGAAATTAGGATTCAGACCATTGGGTGCGTATCTCAATCCATTAAGGTTCATATTGGCACGATGTTCATACAAATATTCTAGGAAACACCGTTCACCTTAGTCAACATGCACACACTTCTATCTCCATATCCATCTTCTGGATCTATTCATGTGATTGTGGTTTGTTAGATTCCGAGTATCGTGGTCCATTGTACGATTTTCTAAGTAGTGATTTATTTTCTTATATATGAATTTTAGTACGCTTGAGTGAAAACTCGTGTACGACAATTGGATTAACAAGATAATTTCTTTCATAGCCGAAGAATCTTGTAGCCAACTAAATAGCATGTTTAGTGTCTATCCTCAATCGTTCACAAGTAGCTAGGATTTGGAGTAAAAGGTTTTGTGGGTACACCTTTTGTAAATCCTCACGAGACAAAACTCGTCCACTAAGGCCACTTAGGGGTTTTAAGGCTTGTTACACATGCTAAGTTTAGTCGTGATTCCTACAAAAGTGAGTTAGGATTTTACTGTTTTTCGTAGACATAGTTTAGGTTAGTTTTGCTCGAGGTCTAGCAAAATATAAGTTTGGGGTATTTGATAGACAATAATTTTCTCTATTAGTCCCGAGAATGTATATTGTTAGCCCTTAATTTTTGTACCAATGTTAATATTTCTTGTTTTTTTAGGTTTATTTTGAGGATTGATAATTATGGAGAAAAGTTGGCTAAAAAGTGTTAAAGGCACCCGCAAGATGGTTCAGGGCACATGCTCTCCATCAAGTTCAAAAGAGTTTTGGGCGGGAATTTTGTTTTTCTCGCCTGAGAAGATTTGGTGAATTAACTTTGGGATATCTTCAACAACTAAGGCTCGAATATCTTCTTACTAAAAAAAGAAGAGTTTTATAAATTTGGGAAAGCTAAAAATCAAAGGAGAGTTAAGAATCTCGAATAAAAAGGAAAATAAATCTCTCTCGGCAGTTTTTGAAAAAGGCAACATTTTTTTCGTTTGAATAAGGAAACAAAATAACCTCGGTCATTGATTCTGTTTAATAAGGAAATATGTTCGAACTGCAAGAAGGAAACAATATCTCTCATAGGAAACAACGTGATCATCAAGATATGAAGATCGAGAATATAATCCCGAGAATATTTTCACAATTAAAGAGAAGATTTGGGAGGAGATTTTCCTTTGCAATATAAATAGAGAGGTTGGGGTCGAGCAGAAGGGGGACATAGAGATTTAGAGAACCCAGAATCAAGGAACGGAAAATTCAGAACCATTGTTCCTGCTGCTGCTCGAGGAAGAAGAAGAGGAAGAACTACAAAAATAAATATTCGCACAACCCTTTGCGTTTTCATTCAAATTCAATAGCTTTTTGCAACGGTTTCTGTAACAATATCCTGTTCTAATACACAAACATCCCGTTCTTCTTTAACTATACCTGAAAGTTGCCTTTCTGAACTTCGCTCAGGGTCCGTTCTTCTTTCACTGCATTAGAACTCTGTCGTCAAATCGACAAGGAAATTGTAAACTTTCTTTCACATTAATAAATCCATATGTTTAAACAATTTTCATGTGTTCTTTCTGCTATGAGTCGTTAAATATTTTTTTCTAGGGTGTAGGAGGAAGCTATTTTTGATGTGTAATCATTAATATTTTTATTTCTTCAACCTATTTAGTCCACTATTTGTGTTATTATTGAATAATAATTTTCTCTTCTTATAAAGCTTCATTTTAATTGACCTGAATAGTTTTCAACTATTGATATTTAATAAGAGAAGAAAATTAGATTTTTGCATAACTACGAAAGTTGTAATATTAGATTTTAAAACGATACATCTTCAAAAACATGAGATTGGGTTCAACAAGGTTTTGAGTAATTAAGAGTAATAGTTGAAGAAGTGATTATTTAATTTCACAAATATAAAAAGTAGTGGAATCTGAAACACTAAATTTTTCTTCTATTTGTTAGTCAACTATATTATTTAGTAATTTTATTTAATTTAATTCACAAAAATTCATCCACAACAATTTCTTTTAGCACGTAATTAGGTTATTAATTAGAACTATTATAATCAATCTCCATGGACAAATCTGTGCTTGCCGCTTCTACTTTGTAGTTGTTGTGCAATTACGGCTATAGGTTTTAGCCTATCATGTTTGACGGGTGTGTGAATGCATTGCGCAAAAAACATAATATTAATTTTAGCAATGTTTTTATCATCATCGGTTAATTTTTTTTTTGTTAGATCACTTTATCATTGAGCTAATAACTAATTATCTATTACCACTGGTAAAAAAATATCAGAAGTCCCTTCGGACTAGCAGAGCATATACACGTATATACTTTTTTTCCTTGAGTTTTTTACCAAAATAAATAAAAATAAAATAATCACATTGTGATTCTACCTTCCATCGATATCCAATTGCCGGTTAGTAAGTAACTAGATGACTGTGTATGGTGGGGCCACCTAAGTTCGAGCAAATTCGGATCGAACTAATTTTAAATAAAATCTTTTTTTTTCGCCATGTTTATCTATTTTTTAAACTGATTTTGTGTTAATCCACAGTTTTAAATAGTTTTTCACCAAAGTTTTCCAGTTTCGTTTTAACTTGAAGTGACTGAAGACAAAATTGATTTGTTTTAATCGATATTTTATGGTATTGTTCTTGTGAATGTTTGACTATCAATTTAATTTTGAAAAATAACTATCTATTACCTTCTAATTTGTTCAAAATAAGATGAAATTCATTATTTTTTTTTGAAAAACCGTGGCTAAAAGCATCACTGACACAATCACATCATGTCATCCTATAAAAGGATTTCCTTCGGTCGTCTAAATATTTAAACATAAATAGGGGTAAAATATTAGACGTACCTTAACTTTCACGAGTTGTTTATACTCACCATAGAAAAGAAAAACAATATTCAAAAAATCAGGATCAGTGAAATCATATCGGTTTCCTCCTAAACCTTTCCATAGAGCCCACATCATATCACAGTTTGAGTGATAAGCGAAAAAATTGGATCCGTTGCAGCAGAATTGAAATTACCCATGTTTTCAACGTTAGGTTGTGATCTATCACTGACAAAAAATGAACCGGAACATATGAAACATTCTCAAGTGTTTCAGCACCAGGATTTGCTACATCACCCGCTCGATATGGAGATCCTAGGAATAGTATTGTCGTCTTTGCACCAGATACCATTTGACGATACATAATAGTGAGATTGCTAGTATATTGTTATTGTGCAGGGAGATTAGAATCCACAAGATTGTTGTTGAGATCTAGTAGATGTGGTGGTTGATGTTTAGCCATATGAAGCTTGTCGTAAAGACATGAATTTGGATTGGCAAACATAGATGGAATTTGCATACCTACAGGAGCATCCTAATTCCAAAACGGTAAAGCAAAAGTTGGATCACCAATTAAACTACCCAAGATTTTCTCATGGAAGTAAACATAATATCTCTTCCTTCGTTTAACATTGAATAGGTGATGAAGTTAACATAACTTTGACGAGCTCTCACAAAAGGAATATGAATAACTGGATTCACATCAATAACGATCAGCTTAAGTTTTGATTACATTCGGATAGAGAATAAGTGTTTATCCACATTAGAAAACTTAAATTCATCTTTACACATTTAACTTTTTTTAATTAACATTTACCCATATTTTAAAAATATTGAACCAATTTTCAGTGTTAGGTTTTACCAAAAAAACCCTAATTTTTTTATATTTTGTAATCTTTCCACTTTTAAATTTTGAAGAAAAATATTATACTAAACTCAGTTTATACATAGAAAGTTTATAATATAATGTGATTTTTTATATTTTGCATATGCATGTCTTTTCTGCATGTAAGTTTTTTTTTTTATTTACTGTTTCCTTTTTCCATAGAAATATTAGCTAGTAGTATATTTGTTGACATATGAGTAGTACAAAAACTAGTAAAAAAATATAATAACAAAAATTGATAGTGTATTCATATTATTTTCATATATTTATTATGTGTATTATTACTAAACTAATTTAAAAAAAAATCCTCAGTGTTAAAAAAACAATATCTAATAAACTAAAATCAAATCTTGAAATAATTTTCATTAGATATTGAAAGATATTTACAGAAGGTAGAAAGTGACATGTTGTTTGGTTAGAAAAACCACATATATCCTTACAGTAAGTACTTACAATGATACTTACAAATAAGGGTAAATATATATTTTGAAAAGTTTTATGTGTAAACACTAATTAGTAGTTTTATATATGTGCAAACTATAATATTTTTATAGAAGATTTGAACATCAATTTTTATGTGGTACTAATTCAGGTACCTCTCTAAAATATTTCTTTCCATAAGTATGTAACACTCTAGTAGCCTCCTGGGTTTATATATTTATACAAAAGTAAATCAAACAACCATAATTCCTATGAAGCCTTTATATCGAAAAAAATCAAATAAATAAAACCCTAAGTCATAAAGTCAAAATAAACCCTTAATAATATGAATCCAATAAATATCATACCAATGATAAAATCCTAAATAATAGAAACCAAATATAAAAATAAATAAATAAAATTATAATATACCTGATTAGTTAACCCCCTAACTCTGTAGTTTTTCATTAATTTGTAGAGCAGACTGTTGTCTCAATACGCTAAGTTTAGCCTCGGATAAACTGGAATTTTCAAGAGCATAATGATTATTAATATAGTATTTGCACTCTATGAGATTGCACAAATATCATTCCTTTATCAACAATGGCTTCCCAATACTAGACTTTGCTTCAATGATATATCATATAGTTTTTAGGATATTATCCCCACTAATACTTTTGATTTTCAGATCGATGATGGTACCATTACCCAATTCATAAATTGTCACATTTTCACCGATACATTCACCTTTAAAAATTCGATAATTCAAATTCTTCCCTACATGTATCTGGGTATAG
This sequence comes from Papaver californicum, assembly GCA_023531435.1. Taxonomy (NCBI): domain Eukaryota; kingdom Viridiplantae; phylum Streptophyta; class Magnoliopsida; order Ranunculales; family Papaveraceae; genus Papaver; species Papaver californicum. The sequence continues at coordinate 3,581,685 of JAJJMC010003557.1, forward strand.
AATTTCATAAAGATTTATTCCTCGTGAAGATTTTAAATTGATCCGAACCTTTTAAGAGTGGCCGCCATAATTAAAATTGTTTTTATGAATGGTGGTCATGTTCATATTTGATATAAAATCTGTTACTCCTGAATAGCCTTGGCACTCCTTGATTATTTGATTCAACTCATACAAGGATTGTAAACGCTTTTTTGCAGTCCATTGGAATGGGTGGTTGAGGATGGTTGAGGGAAAGAAATCAAACTCAACTCTCTGGATTTCTAAAAAGGAGTCCCAATCAACAGTGGTATATGGAACACATTGTGTATATGGATATGCTTGAAGCATCCTGATGAGATCATCAACTAAAGGTGATATGCGCTCTCTTCCTTCGCTTAACATTGAATATATGATGAAGTCAACATAATTTTGACGAGCTCTCATAGAAGGAATATGAATAACTGGATTCACATCAGTAACGATCAGCTTAAATTTGATTACATTCGGATATAGAATAAGTTTTTACCCACATTAGAAAATTTAAATTTATCTGTACATATTTAACTTTTTTTAACTAACACTTACTCATATTCTTAAAATCCTGTACCAATTTTTAATTTTAGGCTTTACCAAAAAACCCTAATTTGTTTATATATTTACGAATCTTTCTACTTCTAAATTTTAAAGAAAAATATTATATTAAAATAATTTTATACATAAAAAAGTTTATAACATGATTTTTTTAAACTTTTTTTTTTACATATGCATGTAGTTTTTTATATATATATATATATTGTTTTCTTTTACCATTAAAATATTAGCTAGTAGTATATCTGTTAATATATAAGTATTACAAAAATTATTAAAACATTAACAAAATTGATAGTGTATTAATATTATCTTTGTATATTTATTATGTATATCATTACTAAATTAATTTTTAAAATGTTCCTCACGTGTTAAAAACACAATATTTAATAAACTAAAATTAAAATCTTGAAATAATTTTTTATTAGACATTTACATATATTTACAGGAGGGTGAAAGTGACATATTGTTTAGTTGGAAAAACCAATATATACATCCTTACACAAAATAACTACAATAATACTTAAAAATACGGGTAAACAAATATTTTGAAAAGTTTTATGTATAAACACTAATTAGTAGTTTTATATATGTGTAAACATTAATCTTTTTAAACACTAATTAGTAGTTTTATATATGTGTAAACATTAATCTTTTTACAAAAGATTTGAACAACGATCTTATGAGTTACTAATTCAGATACCCTTCTAAAGTCTTTCTCGGCATAAGTATATAACGTTCCAGTAGCCTCTCTGGATTTATATATATAAAAAAAGTAAATCAAATAAATAAACCCTGAGTCATAAAATCAAAATAACCCTTAATAATAGGAATCCAATAAATAACATACCAATTATAAATCTTAAATAATAGAAACCACATACTGCAATTTTTATAGAAAAAAGAAATTAGATAAAAAAATAAATAAAATTATAATATACCTGATTAGTTGACCGCTCAACTTTGTAAGTTTCCATTAATTTGTTGAGCAGTCTGCTGTCTCAATACGCTACGCTTAGCCTCGGATAATCCGGAATTTTTAAGAGCATAAGATTACTATTATAGTATTTTGAACTCTATGAGATTGCAAAAATATCCTTCCTTTATCAACAATGGCTTCCCAACACTAGATTTTGCCTCAAGGATATATCCTATAGTTTTTAGGATATTATCCCCACTAATATTTTTGATTTTCGGATCGATGATGGTACCAGTACCCAATTCATAAATTGTCACACTTTCATCGATATATTCATCTTCTCCGTACTACTGCCAACATGACTCTTGGGTTTGGAAAGGGATTTGTTCCAAATTATATGCAAGATAATAAGCTAAGTTAGTTATATGCTCTTAGAAAATTCTAATCATATTGTTGATATTTAAACTTGATTTTTGGCAAGATGTTAAAAGAAATTCTCATATACTTTGGGACATATCTATCATCTCAATCAACTTTTTTATTTCTTCCTTGATTAGTGTAATTTTGTTAAGAAGAAACTAAAACTCTTGCAAAAATAATTTTGAATAATTCTTTGAGAGAATGACTTTTATAGTAATTTTATATTCAAAACAAAATCTCTAGTTCACGAACGAAACTCTTTTTATTTACAAAGGATTTTGTAAGTTCCGTAACTTCTCTTTGGATGTATCTTTCCTCTTTCTTGGCTCTAGTATTTTTGGAAATTCTTCCAAAAATTGGTCTTTGGAGAGAATATTTATATGTGATTTGTGATAAATCTAAATTTATATATGTCTGTAGATTTCCTCATGGAGATTCCAAAAACCACTCTCTTCTGGTGAAAACTATACCCTTGTGGTTGTTGATAACTCTACAACTATCAATGAAAGTGTGAAAACTTCCCAAAGAAGAAGAATTCATGTTTCAAAAATAATATGAAGAATCCAAGAAAAAGTTGTTCTAACCATCGGAGGTTTGCATTTTTACTTGAAGAATACAAACAAACTAAATTGGAAATAAAAACTCTAAGAGATGCATTTCTGGAAGCTCTGAAAGTTCAAGAACCATTGGTCAATCAACATGAACAATATGTTCCGATGCTTTTGTCTGACAAAGAATTTGAAGACGATGAAGTTTTTTTCAAAAATCTCTGTTCCTAGTTAACTCCTTGTAAGAATTTATTCTTATTATTTTAAGGAGGAAAAAATAGTACTTTGAAGTAGTTTATTAATGTTTTTCTTACATTAGTACTTCTTATCATCTATCAATTATTGAAGTTTATTTAGTTAAATTTTATTTTGATGATGATGCTTGCAATACTTGATATTTATTGCTTTTTTTTTTTCATGAAATGGTTATTTGTTTTATCACCGATGTATGATTAGAACATATTCTCATGAATTTTTCTTACAAGTTACGCTCTTTACTCTTTTTTGTTCGTAATTGGCTACAAGAGGAATAAACTTTTGAGAAAATTACAATAATTAATCTTCATGAGCATACTTTAAATATATGCAGGGATTCCATAAGATTAATTCTTAGTCATGGGTTTATTTATCTTGTTCATAACTGACAGAAAATAAGGTTGTGACTTTTAATTCTATGTTCTTAACTGGCTAGAAGAGAACAAAATTCTTATGAATCATATCACAAAAATTACACTCTTAACTCTCTTTTTTTAACCAAGAGGAGCAAATTTATGTTGCTGATTAATTTTTCTCTTAAAAGGATAATATTTATGGATTTCTCTACAATCTAATATCATTATTTTTAAGCTTCTTTGTTCGTAACTGGCGAGAAGTGAGAAAATATTGGATACAAATTTTTCTTGTAAATTTGTTAATTTCCAAGAAAAATCCTTCTCTGGCATAGAGTAAGGTCACTCTTGTTATGCTCTTTTGAGAATGACAATAAACTGGGGAGAATTCAATTTGAACTTGTGCTTAAACGCTATATCTTTAAGGGGAGTACGACGATGGAATTTTAGAAGCTGAAAGTATCTTTAAAAATATCTCAGGGGTGAATATGCTATAAGTTGCGAAACTTAATAGAACCATTGAAAAAGCTGGTATGTTATCTTTAGTCTTGATAATCTCTTAAGGCATAGTTCATTACGATCCCTATTCGAAACTTTTTTCAATTTATGACAAAAAGGGGAGAAATTATTTAGTAGAAGCCTACTAAGACGTTTACTGAGCTTTGTCTAAGGAGTATTGAAGTACATGTGCGAAAGTAAACTTCAAATATAGCAAAAAAGAGACAAGTAAAATACTAAGGGGGAGAACATATCACTGTAGTATTGCTTTAAAATCACATCAAAAATTTCCTCCAAACCATTTTCAAGGATGTAACACAACTTGATGGTGATTTGGAAGAATTTTACAATCTCTTGCTAACAAGTAAAGTTCTCTTCATCAAAATATTCAAAGTAATTCAGAGTTTGGTTCATGATCTGCATCAATTGGGTGGTAGCATTTGAAATTTTACCATCCATTGTCGAAAATACTATTTAAAACCGAAATAGTAAAACATAGTTTGTTGTACTTATAACTTCAAGTATCTAATACAAGATTCTTTTATACAATTGTTCGACCATTTCGAATGTAATATGCGAGAAAAAATGGGTTACACAATTATCGATTTCACAGTATAATGAAGTCGTCCCTTTAATAACGTTATCGAATTAAAGGTTTGTACAACCTTGATTCTATCAAGAACACATTGGAACTGAGTTTCTGATGTTTCCGGAAATAAGAAAATGAGAAAATAAATAATATATCTGATTATTTTTTATTTGTTTTCAATTTTATTGACAATATTCAATCAAGGTCTTCTAAACAATGAGTCACTCATTGGACATGTCCATTGGTCTCCAACATGCAAGACGGGAGTCTGCTTAATTTTGTCTGTTGGAATTCAAAACTCAAATGAATTTTGGTATTAAAAAATTACACAATTTAAATCATGTGCGACTACTGAACTTGGACCCCCGACCTTGCACAGTTGACCCGGTCAACTGACTTGGACGGGGCGACGTACCCCTGACCAGAATATTTTTTCTTTCTTTTCTTATCATTGATATAAAATTAGTTTCTCAAACATTTTGAAAATATCAAGCAATTTATTCTATTTTCAAAAAGATAAATTTTTTTCGAAGAAAATAGATTATAATAATTGAAAAAAGATGCAAAGCCAAATAAAATTCTCTAGCGAGAAATTATATGTGCAAGATCAATTCCCAGTTTTGTAGGATTTGACAAAAATAAATCTTATTGATGGTGGTAAAAATTAAACTATTTTAGTTTTGTTGTTTGCAGACGCACCATCAATTGAAGGTGACAATTCAATGGTTGAGTTTATTTTAGTGGTAGTGGTGGTGGCAGTGGTAATTTTAAACTTTTCTGATGAAATTATATTAAGGTTTTAGTTAGTTCCCGATAGAAAAATATTTCAACTTATGCTGTTATCCATATCCAGATCGATCCTATGGTGATAGTGATGCTAGTTATTCTTGTTAGATTTTACTAATTTTCCTGCCAATACGCACGTAACTCTTCAATGTGTAACAGTTTTGATAATATCACCAATTACTATGTTGGTACGTAATAATAACTTGCATTATGGAAATTCCAATACAAAATTGATAGTAGTTAAGTGTTTGACGATGTATTCAAAGAAAACTTGGTTAATCTATCTATGGGTACATAGATTAACATTAGCTTAAAAAAACGAAACACGACAACAAAAAGACTTGTTTTTCAACAACACAACAATATTCTCATTTTCCTTCATCTTTTTCTTTTTCTTCTTACAATGCTCTACATACCCACACAAAATGAGCATATTCAGAAATACCAAACCTCACTATCTACCAATCTTAATTTTAACGGTTGAAAATTCGTTGATTTTCAATGGTTGATTTTTAAAATAGTAGATGCTGGAGTTATACGTTTCTAGATATGTTCATTTTTTTGTAGTTATGTAGAAGATTGTAAGACGACATATCCCCAAAATATTAGCTTTAAATACGCTAGCATTTAACCTAAAAAAATATCTCCAAAGTGTGAAGTGTGAAAATAGGAGTGCGAAGGAATCCTCCCTCCTTCCATATACTGTATTATATATACTACCTTCGTTTCACCAAAAGTATATACTAATATAATGTTGATAGTAACACTTTTGCTGAAACAGAATATCCCCAAAATATTAGCTTTAAATACGCTATCATTTAACCTAAAAAAATATCTCCAAATTGTGAAGTGTGAAAATAGGAGTGCGAAGGGATCCTCCCTCCTTCCATATACTGTATTATATATACTACCTTCGTTTTACCAAAAGTATATACTAATATAATGTTGATAGTAACACTTTTGCTGAAACAGATGGAGTATATACTAATATATATTTGAAGCAATATGTACTAATATTAAGGACCACAAATACCTAAGTATGGATAATGTGTACTAATATTATTTGTTTTAGAAAAAGAGGCAAGCCTCATATGCGTTGATCATTAAACTCCGGTTTAAAATTAAGAGTGATTACAGGACTGACTCGGTCTCCAGCTATTACAATAAATTCAAAAATTTTAAAAAAACAATAAGAACATTCATCCCATTTTACACCATAGTCCCAAAATCTAATATGAAAAATGATTCCTACCATGCTTAACCGATTCCAAGGTATCGTAACAAGTTTAAATGGTCTTGGTTGGATCAAAAGTAGCACATCTAACAAATCTACAAATAATCGAGATGTTAGGATCCAATGATCAAACCATTTCTCAAGGTTTTTTTCAAAATCACAGTAAAAAAGGTGACAAGGTACACTAGAATCCATAGATTCATCCTTTTATCGTTGATTTTTTCATAGTAGCAGTAACACAGGTAATAAGTATAGTCGGTTATCATTTGGAATCGTCCTAGATGGGTTTGGGTCTTCTTCAAAATCAGTCTTGGTGTCTTTGATGGCTTTGTAACTGCTTGTGTCTGAGTCTTTGGGACTGTTGTTGTTGTTGGAGTGAGAAACAATGCCGGAGTCATATTCTTTCTGATGATGCTACTAAGAGGATCTTTGTTGCTGATGCTACCTACAAGTTTGTTGAAGATGACAAAAACTTCTTTGGACGAGAAGATCTTGTGTTGCTGAGTATTGGATCGAAAAATCAATAAGAAATTGAAAAAAAGCTTGATGAAAATCCCAAGCCTTGACTGTAAATCACTTTAAACAACAAACAATATCAAATCTATAATTTTTTAACAGAAGATAAGGGTCCTAAGAAGCAGATTAGAGAAATAAGTATTGTAAAAACAAGAACAAATAAAAACCTTAAACTAAAACAGTAAACCAAATTTAAATAGAGAGGAAGATGATTATTTTGTTGTTCACTCAAGAACTCAATCCAAATCGGAATACTCACGCTTGGTGCAGGCTTCGAGCTTATGGACCGGAATATCCATTGCACAGAAGCAGTACGATATGGTCACTGTTTGCTCCTTTAGGAAGAGGTATTTTCCCGAGATAAATACTTTTCATCTTCCGGTCGGTGAGATGAGTATCACTCCGGACGATGCTCTCCATATGACAGGCTTGTCCGTGGATGGAAAAGCCGTGTATGAGGGTTTGGACACATCTCTTTCTTTTGAACATCTTTTTAAGATGGCTGAAGAATGTCTTGGATGGAACAAGCATGAAGCCCAAGAACAGTTTGAGTATGGAGCCGGAGAAAGGATGAAGAAAGAAAACCAATCCCTCAACAGAAGGAAAAAGAATAAGGATGTTGCAATGGTTCCGCCAAGTATGGCAAGAAAGATAAACTTGAGTTGTCTGAGGGATAAGTTCCATAATTCCAAGGGTAGGGATATGGATGCTGCAATGGTTAGACATACAACTATAACATACTTGTTGTACGCACTTGGCATCATCATTTTCCCAAATCTGACGGGAAACAGGATGAACGTTTGCTATCTACAACTCTTGCAACATTTCAGTCTTGATCCGGAGTTCAACAAGGTAGCAGAGTACTCGTGGGGAACTTCCACCCTTTGTTTCTTACTTGAGAGTCTTGGTAATGGTTCAAGGTAGAACCAAACACAAATTTCGGAGAATGTTGGCCTTCTCCAAGTATTTTTTGATTTACTATTTCCAATGTTTCTTATGTTTTTAAATTGGTTTAATTGTAACTATATTTTTGCGAAGTCATGGGTTTACTACCATTTTTCTACCTTGACGAGACCCATGTAGGATAACCAATTGAGTTTCCTTAGTCCAACAGGAAGCATATATTCATTCACAAGAAATCAGGAGAAGGAAAAACAGGGTAAGATGGTTCAGATGAGGGGTCAATTGGACGCCCTGATGACTAAGGATGTGGAGTTTGACCCGTACCTCAGGCTTGGTGAAAATGGTCATGATGCTCGTTATTACCGATACAACGACCTATAATGGACCACTCTTTCATCCAATAGGGTACGTCATTTACAACCCTCGTAGAACTCTCCGTCAATGTGGATTTGTCCAGAGAATTGTTCACGATAAGGAGGAACACTTTAAAGTGGACAGACTAAACTCTAAGCTCTTGGTTAACAATGTTAGATTGGTCTACAACCCTGTCCCATCTGCTGCCGATTGGAATGGTCACATTCGAGTTCCCTACCAAGTTGATATTAGTGGGTATGAACAATTTCGTGGCACAAAACTAGCCGAGGATAACTACTTGACTTGATTGATCAACTGAGGTCATCTTTATGTGCTCAATATGGATGCAAAAGCGATACCATATTTCGAGAATATTATGGATCATCCAAGTTCCTCGAAGGGAACACGTTATTGGAAGGAGAGATTTCTTAATATGGTACGTGTACTTATCATTTCTTATTGTATTAGTTTTTCAAATTTTGTATAAATATTTAAAATTTGGACAATTTTAATTCAAAAATAGGTCGAGCGAGCTAAGTGGTTGGTGAAGGATATGAGTCATTGCATTGATGGTGGTAAAGTATTGAGGGTTGACGCACAAAGACTGATAGACACAATTTTGTGTCCTATTTAAGCTCATATTTATATAGTTTTTAGTCAATTTTTCGTATTAATAATGTTATTTTAATTGTTTTTAGGTATTTTTTTTGTGGAATAAATAATTACGAAAAAGTTGGCAAGAAAATTGATAAAGGCACCTCAAAAAGTGATAAAGGCACCCAAGGAGTTTTGCTAAAGGAACTTGTACATTGGATAAGGGCACCGTTTGTCATTACAAATAGATAACTTTGGCGGGAAATTTTACTTCTCAAATATGGAAGATTTGGATCGAATGTTTTGAGAGATTTTTAATAGTTAAGACAAGATATTTTCTTTCCTTTTTAATAGAGACGTGTACACAAGATGTGCACATAAAATCAAAACAGAATCCTAAATTTTTATTTCTCGAAATTGATCAGGGAAAATAAAAATTTATAACAAGAAACTTGGGATTTCCTTTTTATGATCACTTGATTCTTTTCAAAGTAGTATGAGATAAACAAGGCAACAACATGATCGAGTTTGTTTGAAGAAGTAACGAATATATCACCGAAAGAAAGAAAATCAGATCACGAGGAAGAAATTATGGCCGAGAATATTTTCCATTCAAGAGAAGATTTGGGAGTTATTGTGTGATGATTTGGACGAGATTTGTTCTTCTATTATAAATAGAAGACCTAAAGGAAGAGTTGATGAGGCTAGCTGCGAGCTAGATCGAAGAAAAAAATAAAAACCTAAAATCTTTGTAACTCCGGCGAGAAAGGAAGAAGAAGAAGAAAACACATTTTCAAATTGTCGCTGAAAACTGTTGTGTTTTCCTTTAAATTCAATAGTTTCAACGACGGTTCTGTGTACAGTTCCAGTGACAGTCTTGCGTTCTAATACACAAAAGAACCGTGCTTTCTTAACTGCTGTTGTGGTGTGTCGTTTAATCGATAGAGAATTAAAAAAAAAATTGTAAGCGTCTCTAGTTCAATAAAGACAATGTTAAATCACTTTTCTTTTATTTTATCTCTATGAGTAGCTAGTCTTCTTACTTAGGGTTATGGAGGAAGCTATTTTTGATGTGTAATTTTAATATTTAATTTCTTAAACATATCTACTCTATTATTTGTGTTATTAATGTTTAATAATTTCTCTTCTCAAAATATGCTTCATAATAATTGTTTTGAATAGTTTTTAAGCTATTGATCTTGTATAAGCGAAGGAGATAATACTTTTGTACGACGACGCAATTTTATTAAATATTTTTAAACGTTTTATTTTCCAAAACATGAGGTTGAGTTAAAAGTTGTTTTGAGTAGTTTGAGAGTAGATTTAAGAAATTAAATTGTTAATTGTACAAACATCAAAAGTAGTGAAATCCAAAACCCTAGACCTTTATCTTCCCAGTTGATTAATCTATATTATTATTTTATCTTTTTATTTATTTAATTTATTCATTAAAAATTATTCTTTTTGTTTTAGCACATAAATTGTCTATTAATTAGAAATAGTAATATCAATCCTTGTGGGAACGAACGGTACTTGCCGCTTCTACTTTGTAGACGTCGTGCGATTGCGGCCATAGGTTTTTGGCCTATCAATTTTTGACGCCGTTGCCGGGGATTGTGAATTATTATTTTTGGTTATTTGCAATTTTTATGTTAATTAGTTTAGGATTTATTTTATTTTATTTTCTAGATTTTACTTTGGGTATTGTTTTATTTTTGGTATGCAGACAATATTTGGCAATTATTTGTGGAATAAGATTTGCCTACCGAAAAGGTAAGTAAAATAATCCCAATTTTTATTTTCTCTTTTATATTTTGTAAATGTTTAACTTAGGAAATAATTTGATTATCTAGATATTATTTTGTTTCTTTGTAAATAAGTAAATTAGGATTATATTCTTTATTTAGTTATTATATTCTTTATTTTTATCATATAAAAAAAATCGTGCACACACCAATTGCATCTTCAGGCACCAAAATTTAAGAAAACACGTGGGATAGTAAGCTGAACCCTTTGAGAGTTATCAGCCGAACCTCCACAAGCCTTAGCTCTGTACCTTTGACAAGTCTTTGACTGTAGGTATATTTTTCTAAGGTAACCTGAGCTTACCTATCTTAGTTGAACCTGCATTTGCACGTGCACATATAAAAAATGTCGAACTGGTATTATGAGGACCAATACAATGAATATCGACCCGAATTTCAAAATGGACATTACCTGTACTATGACCATAGTGTGAATAGTACTTGGGACCACTACCAACCTTCTGAAGGGTATGGTTCGTACCATAGTGATCCCAACTACTATTTGCACGCTTACCAGATGTACGAAAGGGTAAATGAGCAAAATGTTTGTTTTCCTTCTTTGGAGGATTTAATTAAACAGTTGATACCTAACACTTCTTATGATGCTAGTCTTTCTTCATAGAGTGATATAGTGTGGGAACAAATTCATGAGACCTTTAGAGAAATGGAAGAAGAACGGTCATCTCATAATATTGCTCTAAGTGAACTTCATTGCCAAAATAGTATTTCCACTTTTACCCTTGAAAATAATGTTGAATATTTACCTAATTTAGAGGGCGAGGTTAGAATTGAAAGCACTATTAGTTTAGATAAGGTTCAATCATCTTCATATTATAATGATAATGAGGATAGTATTGACGAATAATTTGAAATTCGTAGTCATAATGACGAGGAATTTTTTACACCAATTGAGCTTCATGATGATAATGATGTTTCTAGTACCAATCCTAATAATGTTAATGATTATCTACATATTCAAGAGGAAAATGATTTAAATAGAGATACCATTGTTAGACGGTGAGATATTTCCCTGTTATTATAAAGACGATGATGAATTAGAGGAGCGAGTTTATCCGGGGACTTCTGTTTTAAAGACCAACGATTCAGAAATAATAGTCTCTAATGAGAATTTGAACGTGAGTAAAAGTACCCCACCTGACTACAACCTAGAAGGATCAATTGACCATTTTCCTAAATCTGATAATTTAAAAATTAAGGAAACTGTGACTAGTTCATCTAAAGACACAGACTATCCTAGGTTTGGGGGTGAATATTATTTTCCCCATGGTTTAACTTTGATTCTTATTAAGGTCCCTCACTTGGACTTGATGTTTGTGCCTCTACCATATTAAGAGGTTATCTTCAAGAACTGTTTCCCGAGCCTGATTGTGTCCAGAAACAAGTTCAGTTGTTAGAAACCCATCATCATGTTGATGTGGTTTATCCGAACCATGATACCATAATTGACTTTGTTGTCGCACCAAAATTTTATTTACCAAATGTGGGAACATCTGTACTTAAAATGTGTCAATTTTTAAACTTTGAAACTAAACCTAATTATTTTAGGGAATCTGAATCGACATATTTTTATAAGAATGACCACCACTCTCATATACTTCATTGTGGTCAACTTTTTGAGTCAAATCCCATTGACTTAAAGGATCCACAATTATTTCGATTATTGTTATATGATTCGTAAATTGTGACTAATCCTTTCTTGGTCTGGCTGAAGACTTTAAAACTTAGCGCTCTATGGGAGGCAACCCATATGATTTTGGTAAACGGTGCTGGTATATCTTTCCTTATCTCCTTTACTTTGTTCATTATTTTCTCTTTGTTAATGCTTTCATTCATTTATCTTTAGAACATCGAGGACTATGTCCAATTTAAGTTTGGGGGTAGGGGGGGGGATTTAAAAAAATTATTTGTACCAAAAACTCCAAAATCTAGAAACTTGTGAACAATTCAGGATGACACTAACCAATCTAGGTAGATGGAAACAAAATTCTTGTTTGTAGGAATTGGCATGCCCAGAAAAATGGTCCATTCATATTCAAATGCGTACTCATGTGTTTGAAATAATATGATAATCATTGAACAAGCATATATCAGAATCATCATAACCATATCACTCTCTGTTTTTATATTTACAATTTTGTGTTTCCTCTAAGTGATTTGATGGGGCACTAGTATCGCCTTGTTGTCGCTGTTAGGATGAAATAGAGTGATTGAGATCAAGCCCCAATATTTTAATTTAACCTGACCAATAACTAAAATATATATATATATATATAATAAATGACACTTGGATAACAATATGTGTGTGTTTGTCCTGTCTCCGTTGCCTAAACAAGCGTGGAATGCAGGATCCATGAGAACTATCATGTAATCTGCTGAAAAGGAGCATGCGCTTGGATTCAAATGATCCAATCGTGTTATTAATAAATTCAATAAAAAAATGTATATATTCAATAAATTGACCGCTGGGGCCCTTGTATATACCAGCTGAGTTGATACTAGAATTAGGATTCAGACCGGTGGGTGCATATCTCAACCTATTAGGGTTCATCTTGGCGCTGACGATCATACAAATATTCTGGGAAACACCGTTAACCTTAGTCAACATATGCACACTTCATCAATTCTATTTCCATCTTCTAATCTATCCATGTGTTTGAATTTTATTGATTTCGAGCATTGTGAATGTTGGCAATTTTTATCCAGTTTTGGAAAGTTCAAAGATTATCTGAGTAGAGTTTTGCATTCTTATATGAATTTTAGTACGCTGAGTGCAAAATCGTGTACAACAATTGGATCCATGCAGGGCCAAAGAATTTAGTACGCCAACTAAATAGCTTGTTTAGTGTCTATCCTAAATCGTTCACAGGTAGCTAGGAGTTGGAGTAAAGGTTTTGTGGGTATACTTCTTGTAAACCCTCACGAGATAAAACTCGTTCGCTAAGGCCACTTAGGGGTTTAAAGGCTTGTTACACATGCTAAGTGTAGTCGCAATTCCTGCGAAAGTGAGTTAGGATTCCACTGTTTTTCTTAGTTAGTTTAGATAAGATTTGCTCGAGGACTAGCAAAATATAAGTTTGGGGGTATTTGATAGACAAAATTTTGTGTCTTATTTAAGCTCATATTTATATTGCTTTTACTCAATTTTCGTATTAATAATGTTATTTTAATTGTTTTTAGGTATTTTTTGTGAAATAAATAATTGCGGAAAAGTTGGCAAGAAAATTGATAAAGGCACCTCAAAAAGTGATAAAGGCACCCCCAAGATTTTTTCTAAAGGCACTCGTACATTGGATAAGGGCGCTACCTTCTCATTACAAATAAATAATTTTGGCGGGAAATTTTACTTCTCAAACAGAGAAGATTTGGATCAAATGTTTTGGGAGATTTTTAATAGTTAAGACAAGGAGATATTCTTTTTCCTTTTTAATAGCGACGTGTAGACAAGATGTACACATAAAATCAAAACAAAATCCTAAATTTTTACTTCTCGAAACTGATCAGGGAAAATAAAATTTTATAACAGGAAACTTTGGATTTCCTTCTTAAGCTCACTTGATTCTTTTCAAAGTAGTATGAGATAAACAAGGCGACAACATGAGCGAGTTTGTTTGAAGAAGTAACGAATATATCACCGAAAGAAAAAAAATCAGATCACGAGAAAGGAATTATGGCCTAGAATATTTTCCATTCAAGGGAAAATTTGGGAGTTATTGTGTGATGACGAGATTTGTTCTTCTATTATAAATAGAAGACCTAAAGGATGAGTTGAGGAGGATGGCTACTAACCAGATCGGAGAAAAAAATAAAACCCCTAAAATATCTGTAACTCAGGCGAGAAAGGAAGAAAAAAAACACATTCTCAAACTGTCGCTGAAAACTGTTGTATTTTTCTTTCAATAGTTTCAGCGACGGTTCTGTGTACAGTTCCAACGATAGTCTTGCGTTCTAATACACAAAAGAACCGTGATTTCTTAACTGCTCATGTGGTGTGTCATTTAATCGAATCGATAGATAACTAAAGAAAATTTGTAAGCGTCTCTAATTCAATAAAGTCAATGTTAAATCATTTTTCTTTATTCTATCTCTATGAGTAGCTAATCTTCTTACTTAGGGTTATGGAGGAAACTATTTTTGATGTGTAATTTTAATATTTAATTTCTTAAACATATCTACTTTATTATTTGTGCTATTAATATTTAATAATTTCTCTTCTAAAAAAATGCTTCATAATAATTGTTCTGAATAGCTTTTAATCTATTGATCTTTTATAAGCGAAGAAGATTATACTTTTGTACGACGACACAAATTTATTAAATATTTTTAAACATTTTTCCAAAACATGAGATTGAGTTCAAAATTGTTTTGAGTAATTTGAGAGTAGATTTAAGAAATTAAATTGTTAATTGTATAAACATCAAAAGTAAACCCTAGACCTTTATCTTCCTAGTTGATTAATTTATATTATTATTTTATCTATTTATTTATTTATTAAAAATCATTCTTTTTGTTTTAGCACATAAATTATCTATTAATTAGAAATAGTAATATCAATCCTGGTGGAAACAAATCGTACTTGTCGCTTCTACTTTGTAGACATTGTGCGATTGCGAGATAAGATTGAAAAACTATCTGACCCTAACTCTGCATATATCTATTCGTACAACGATGACGAAAAGACGGGGGGTTCCAAGAGAGATAGGTCTGAATCCGGTAGCTTTGAAACACCTAATCGTAGTCCCAGTGGGTCTTCATATAACGGAGGTTCAAATAAAAAGTTTCATGAAGAGATTGTTCAAGATAAACCTCAAGGTAAAAGTCGAGGTAGAGGTCAAGGTCGAGGTGGAGGTCGTGGTAAAACAGAAGGAAAAGGTCGAGGTTGAATTTTTCTTTATGTTTTTGCAGATATGGATATTTAGGGAGTCCGACTTTGTCCACCCACGGGTGCACATTCCTCCCTTCCTCATTTGATGGCTTTAATGGAGATTTTTAATTTTTTGATTTTTTTTTCATAATTTTATTTGTAAAAAGAAGAACACAAAACCCAAAATCATTATTTTATCTTTCTTCTGTTTCCATTTTCCATACTTCTCTGCTTGTATATCTCTTATAAACCTTCTTCTTGACAATGAAGAATCGAAGATCACATATTTTTGTCAAAAGTGGAAAAAAAGCCTATAACTAATATTAATATTTTCATCTGATTATAAATTCTAGGAAATTATTTCACTTTTGTTTCTTTTATTTTTTTGAAGTAGGATTTGGTTTACAAAAGAAAAATCATAGTTTGTTTTACCGTTTAGTTTTTTTTTTTTGTGATAGCCAAATTCCAATTTAGTCAGCTTACGAAAACACCCCAATGTAAAATTCATGAGTTAACCTTAACTAGTAATGGAATTCTGATCATGGGGTCTAATTGGAATTTCAAATGGTTCACTCCATCATTGAATTGATCTGTGTATTCTTTACGGCTTAAAAGAGAATGGTGATTTAGTTTTACTTGATAAATCCAATGTTTCTTTATGAGAAATTTTTGACTATGCCGCGGATACGATTGTTGTTGGGTAAAAACTAAAACTTGGAGATGAGTTAATTAGTTACAAATCAGATGGAAATTTATAGTTGTGATTACAATCTTATGTTTCTAAAGATGATGGAGGAATTGAAAACCATACCTGAAGGTAGTTAGAGAAGATAAGCTATGAGAGAGAAAGAGAATGGTTTTTACTTTTGATATAAAAAACAAAAAGGAAATATGTTACCGTCAAGTAAGTTACCCAGTAAATAAGGGAGGAATGTGCATCCCGATTAAAACAGGGTGTACAAAGTCGAAATCATATTTAGGTATGTTTGAATTTATGAAGTTAATGGATTTGAAGGATATATTTCTATAGTTATTGATATAAATTTAGCTTGAATGAATTAATTTTCTTATTGTGTTATTCAAAATACATTGAAAAACATCACAAAACTTGGATTTTTTAAAAAAATTTAGGGTCACTTACGGCTAGGTCGAGTACTTGAAAAGCTAGCCTAAGTATAGATTTTTTAGAATTTGACAGTTTTACGGCTAGCTTCATCTTCAAAGCTGATCGTAAGTGACCCTGAGTCATCTTACGGCCAACAAAGCTAGCCGTAAAACTATGTGTCCGCCAATTCATGTCAGTTTTACGGTTGGGAATATTACAAAACCCAATCGTAAAAACTTTATGAGTAGTCTACGTCTAGGTTTTTACACTTATCTAGCTGTAAGTGACCCTGAGTTTCTTTAACGGCTAGGTTTTTATACTGACCTAGGCGTAATTGACCCTGAGTTTTCCTATACGGTTAGGTTTTGACACTGACCTAACCGTAGTTGACTCTGAGTTTTCTAATACGATTAGGTTTTAACACTGACCTAGCTTTAACTGACCCTGGGTTTTTTACGACGACTAGGTTTTTGAATAAATCTAACTGTAATTTCCCATGAGGCTTGTTTGGTTTTGGAATTCGTAATTTTTTTCATTGAATACAATAAAGGCATACATCAATGAAATAAAATACATCTTTCATAGCGTTACATTAAAGGAAGAACTAAAGAAAATGAAATAAAATAGATCATTAGATTACATTTAAACACTTAATCATATAGGTTAAAATCATATATACTTTCTTCCAAGATACGATAACAATACTCATGCTTAAACTTTTTGCCATGGATAGTTTCATATCTGTCGAGAGCCATCACTTACTGAAAAAAATCAATTGTAAGTTTGTATGTTTGAAAACTATTTTTGATGAACGACTTATTGATTGACATACTTACTCTTTTCACACTGGATTTAGTCGGATGAGCTTCCTTTACAGCTTTAATTTCCTATTTCAAATCTTCCAATCGTTGAAACAACTTTTCGAACCTTTTCTTAATGAGTTTGAACGTCCTACGATTACGATTTCCGTCTAATCCCACAAAAGTCTTAAACATACGCTTCCACCAAGAATCGTATGTCCGATCCATGTTAATGTCTTCATTAACGTCTTGGTTACTTTGGGTAATGAACGCTCTATTGTACTCGTGCTTGGTGATCGTAACCCACGCTCTAACAATGACAACATCTTCATCGTTAGTGTATGGAGTAACCATATTTAGTGCTTGAAAGGGATGGGTGAGAATAAGTTGGAAAAGGACGGGTGAGAATGGGAATGAGTATGAGAATGAAAGGGACAAGTGAGAATGAGAATGAGAATGAAAGGGACATGTTTCCTTTTATAGGCTTTAATTACCCAATAACTAGATTTTCAAAGAAAAAAGTCGTTAGATGAGTCAGTCAAATTCAAAATTCGCATTAACTGCTTCTAGTCTAACTTACGGCTGGCTCGAGCACAAAATCCAACCGTAGATAACTCAGCTAGTTTGATTTACGACTGGATTTACTTAAAAACCTAACTGTAAGTTTGTCCTACGACTGGGTCGATGCCCATAAACCCAACAATATACATCATCGTACGGCTGAGTTTATGGATTATCCAACCGTAACTCCTATTTACGACTGGGAGTTCATATTTTTCCAGCTGTAGGTTGGATTTGATTTTGATTTTGATTCTCAAATCGTAAGTTTAAGAGAGATTCGTAATCTAATCAATCACTAATCTTTATTAAATTTGTTAATTAATTTCATTAATACTAATTAATCTAGGGTAGTCCAGGTATTATATAAAATACTAAAATAAGGAGTTCTTAAGTTTATTTTCTGATGACCCTATTTTATTATCTTGTAAACCTTTATAAAATTGAATCTCCGGCATAATAGGGTTCTAAAAAAAGACAACCTTTATTGTTGTCATCGTCTACTTTGTCAATTATCTTTCTTTTACACAACACCTGTATGAATATTCGGTTAATCAATGAGGTCGAATGTCAACCACAAGTCCAGAACCGGGAAATTTACATGAGAAGGCAGTATCCAAGCACCATTTTTTTCTTAAAAAAAAATTCCCTTTAGTTTTACGCAAGCCCAGAAGAATGAACCTAATTTCGTGGTATGCACGCGCAGACTAGACTAAACTAAACAGGACTAATTAATAAATGTATTTTGGCGGGTAACTCGTACAAAAAGAAACTTTAAACGGTCGTTTTCATATACAGTACGGGAGAGAGAGAGAGTTTGTGATGCGGGAACAGAGAAAACGCCTAGTCAGAAAAGAAAACCACGAGGTTATTGGAATGGTGACCTTCCTCCTTCCTTTACCCTTTCCATCACGGTTTCTTTCTTTCTCACTTCCTATTCCTTGTTTTCGTACCAACAAACTAGTAGAAGAAGATCCAAGAGAAAACCCAAAGGTAAGCTACCTGAGATTACTTCTAAGTTTCTATTTATTGCGTGTTACATTCTTCGATTTCTAGGGTTTTATTTAAATTCCAGAAATTTGAGTAACTGTTTGAATTTCTCTTCTTGGTAATTATCCTTCTCGTTGAAATGAACTTGCTACTCACTTTATTAAATTTGATTTAGTGGCTTCGATTATTATTATTTTTTTTAATCTTGTGTATGAATTATAAGTGTTCTTGTATGATTTAGTTGGATTTTAATTAGTTTGAAATTGGGGTGTTTTAGGTCAACAATCTTGTGTAATGTTCAGTTTAAATAAATTTAGGGTTTAAATTGACTTTTCCCCACTTATTTGAGGAATATGAACGTGTTGAAATTTGATCATTAACAAGCTACTTGGTAACCAATAGAGAATTCCTCGTTAACTTTATGAAGTGACTTTGGGGAAAAAGATATATTTTCAGAGAGTGTCTGAAATTGGCATGCAAAACTGAAATCATTTGTTCTTATTTGCAGTTTCAAAGCAAGGCTGTATAAATACAAAGGCTTGAATCAGTAACGGATATGAGCTGCAGCTGCTTCCGTTGTTCAATACTAGAACGAAGAAGGGGACCTGCTAATGATCTTCGGGACCTAACAGGTGAGGAAAACATTTGTCTTACATTCCTGCCTTATTTATTTGTTAATGATGATCTTAGATTAGTTTCTAAACCCTCTTATTTGCCTAGGTCCCCTGCCTGGGAATATCAAGGTTTTTACTTACAGAGAGCTTAAATCTGCCACAAACAACTTTCATATAAGCAATAAAATTGGCAAAGGAGGTTTTGGAACTGTTTACAAAGTAAGCTTTTACGAGCCTTTTTATTTACAGAGATCAATTTTGTTGAATATGCTCCGTAAATAGTTCTTTGACCGTGTTGATAGCTGAATCAAAGTTATCTTACATTCGGTTTTATCCTACTTTCAACACATAGAACACTGTAAGCGAAAGATTACGAATATTCCCTGTTTAGTTACACTTTCACAGCATCAGTTGTGAGTAAGGTTCTCATGGGAACGGGTATACTGCTACTCTAGGTGCATAACATCTGATGATCTGATAAATGGTCTCTGTTTTCAAGAGGCGGTCGCATCACGCAAATCTCAAGGTGATTTGATAGCATACACATGGGGGCACATGAGAAGTTTAACATCTAGACCTTTCTATTGCCTTGGACAGCTGTAGGTTTTACTTGATATTTACTGCACTTGTTGTTTGTTGCACAGCACACTTGCACTTGGTTGCAAACTGAAATTTCCTTTGAGAATTAGAGATTAGGCACGTAAGGAGGAATGTTCGCTATTTTTCGTTCTTTATATATTATCTTTGTTACCTTGCTAGGGGGTCCTAAGAAATGAAGCCAAGTTGCTGTGAAAGCGCTTTCAGCTGAATCAAGACAGGGAGTGAATGAATTTTTGACTGAGATCGATGTGACCGCTAATGTCAGGCATCTAAACCTTGTTGAGTTAATTGGCTGTTGCGTTGAAGGAGATAATCGCATTTTAGTCTATGAATTTGTGGAAAATAACAGCCTTGATCGTGCATTATTAGGTAATTTCAAAAACTTTATTAAGGAAGGTCAAAACTTCTGAAAGTCGTAATACTCACGAAGGTGCAAAAATGTTTGTTTGACGTGCATCTTAGGTCCAAGGAGTAAAACCATTAAGCTCGATTGGGCCAATAGATCTGAAATTTGCTTGGGCACTGCCAGAGGTCTTTCATACCTTCATGAAGAACTTGAACCACATATTGTACACAGAGATATTAAAGCAAGTAATATACTTCTCGATAAAGATTTTGTCCCAAAAATCGGAGACTTTGGGTTGGCTAAACTCTTTCCAGAGAACATTACTCACATTAGTACACAAGTGGCAGGAACAACGTAAGTAATTTTAATACTTCTGTAATCTTGGCATTTGATATATCCATGGCATATAAGTAACTGATGAAAATATGTTTAGAATTCCTGGGAGATGATCCTTTGCTCCCTGCTTGGCTACTTCATTATAAAGCTTGATTCAGTAGACATTTTCGTTCGAACAGACCGAATCTCGTTTGCACGCAGTTTCCACTCTGATCTATATTTAGATAACATGTTCTTTGATGCATGATTATCAACATGTTCTTCAAAATGGTAACTTAGCATCATTTCATGCAGTGGTTATTTAGCACCAGAATATGCAAGGGGCGGTCAGTTAACAAAGATGGCAGACATATATAGTTACGGTGTCCTAGTAATTGAATTAGTTAGTGGGAGAAGCAGTTCAAAGCAAAACTGGGGAGAGATGCAGAAGTTTCTCCTCGAATGGGTGTGTTGTTTTTTATCATATAATTTTGCTCCGATTTTCTTCCTAGCGTAAGATGGGGTTTGCTTTCCTCCTCCTAACCGTAAAATTTGGTAAACTCTAGTGTCTAGTAGAATGAACACTGTGTACATAACCCAACATGTTTCTTTTGAATCAACTTACAAAACCTTCGAAACAAGAAGCGTATTTTAACTTATGTACATGTTTTGCATGAACAGACATGGCAGCTATATGAAGAAGGTAAACTGGTCGAATTGGTGGATCCAGAGCTCATTGAATTCCCAGAGGATGAAGTAGTCAGGTACATAAAGGTAGCACTTTTCTGCACTCAAGCAGCAGCAACCCGAAGACCTAAAATGACACAAGTAATCACTATGCTCACCAAAAACAAAAGGCTCAATGAGAAGGAACTTACTGCTCCAGGTTTCTTCACAGAGGGATCGGGATATGGCGGTTCATCAAATAAGAAAGCGACATCCAACTCAATTAGCCAAACAATAAGCTCGTTTCCTCCCAGTATCACTCAAGTTACTCCTAGATGATTTTATAGAGAGCATTAAAATCATCTCAGTCAGTAATCAGATTCTGACACAAGTCACATAACTAAAGAGCAGTAGTTCCTATTTGCCCAAAGAGGATGTGGAAACACATGTATCATCGATGCATCAAAATATAGTTTCATTTTTACTCTATAATTATATATATTCATATCTCTATCCTTAACTGCAAGCTTTAGAAGCTGTTTTTCTTGTTCAGAGCAAATTTGTTTCTGATATTTCTTTTTTCTTTTTCTGCCCAGTATTCAAGGTGTGATTCATGTGAACTATTTCGTGGAGTATTATGGATTCAAATGGAAATTTTAATTTGCTGCAAATTGAATACAAATATTCAACAATACCTCTTAATATAAAGAATGAAGTCTCACCACATGAACAAAGATGATATATTTGAAAATCAAGTGGTGGTCCAAAACATAATTCTACAGACAAAAACAAAAAAAACAAGTCTCCACTAGTTCACACTGATGAGAGACCATGGAATTATCATAAAAAACTAGGTGTTCTTACTCTCAGCAATGAATTGGGTGACGTGAGATATCAATACGCGACCTAGGTTCATGGAGAGCAAGAAAATTGATGCGAAAAAAATAAAAAATGTAATAAAAAGTTAAAAAAACCCAACGGGAAGGGATCAAGCACCAACAGCTTGTTCAGGTTCTGATGCTGGCTGGCCCTCGACTGCCTCTGGAGAGGCCTCTTTTTTTGATGACTCATCTGGAGTACCATTTGCTACTGCAGCTTTAGAAGGTGAATCTCCGGCTTTTGCAGGTTCACCAGCAGCAGTTGGTGCCTTACCTTTAGCATCCTCGGAAACCTCTTTGCCATCCTTCCCATTTTTTGCATCTTTAGCGTCCTTGGCAGGTTCAGGTGGTGGTATCATATGAGGTGGTGGTGTGTGCTTCAGCTTCAAAAGGATTTGACGCATCCTTGCAAGCTCAGTAGGCTTTCCGGGCTTTGGACCTTGAACAACAACTATAGATGGCTTCTTCTCTGGATCTTTCTTTCCTCTCTTCTTCTCAATGTTTGGGACCTCATGGGGGATGAGTTCCGCAATAGCTTTCCAATATTGTTTGTCGGCAATTTTGTGAAACTTCTCTTGGTTAGCCAAGTATAACTGTTCCAATTACATTACAAAATAGATGTCAGATGAGAAATTTAGGGTAGTACAGAAAAATGAAAACAGCATTGACTAAATTAAGCTTATTACCTTCTCTCTTTCTCTGTTATTGGTCTTGGTAGTTTCACAGTTAAGTTTCCTCTTCTCATAGAAAGATCGTTTATATTCTTCAGCTTCCTCAATGATCTGGTTGCGCATCTCCTTCTCTCTTTTCTCCTTCTCCTCAAGGTGAATGGCATTTTGTCTGCATCATCAGATACCCTTAATTTATAAATTATTTTCAGCTAAGAAGGAGATCTTGATATTATAATATGTAGGGCAGTGTAATTATTGACAGAAAACATCCACATATTCTGTGGGAGTTCCAAAAGTGTTTCCCAGAATAAAACTACCTCAACGTTTATACATGAATGAATGTATCATATATGGCAGACATACATTTAATCCTTGTGTATTAATACCAATTCATGGTTTAGAAACTTAATTAAGGGGTTAATATACCATTCTGGCATATAATGGCATTCTAGTATTCTACAGTTTTCTTTACAACACTGAAATCATCAGTCTCCCGATGAGATGATATTATACACTTTAGGCCCCCAAATTGTTATCTTGAAATGAGTCAAGGCCTGGCCTTCTAATATCATGAACCAGCAACTTAAATTCTAAAAGGAGTCGAAGTATTTCATCAAGTTACTACCACAAGCGGACATTATGAAATCAGAAGATAGATCATTTTAGATTCGAACACAAGTGTATAGCCTTTGATGGAATTATGAATACGAGTCTCATTGAAAAAACCGCAGCCCTGACTGAAACCAGATCCAAACTAGCACAACTGAATTTGGTAGGAGGCAGAGGACACATGCAAGTTCCCTTAAGTATATAGCTCACATGGTACACTGTAGATTCATTTTCTCATATTGTAATAGCCACTATGACATTCAAAATGATACAAGATTACCACAGACATCAGCCATCAACAAATGCCACACTCTGCACGAGAAATAAACTTCCCATTTGTGTTGGTCAACACTAAAATAACTTTGTTAAAACACGGTTCAAAAGCCATCTGGGCAATTTGAAGAGATAACTTTTTGAAACAGACTTAAACTTATTCCTAACTGTGGTTGGTGTGTTTGCAGTTCCTCACAGGTTGTGTAGCCCCAGTTTCTCCACTTCCTTGCAATGGGTGGGGGTTTGCAAAAATATGTAACAGAGGGGAGTCTCTTTTCTCTCTCAATGCTGGCAGTAACAATGTAAATAGAACTGCTTGAGTTCCCTCCGTAAAATACCTCTCCGAAACCCCGCCTATTACAAAGAAGTGGAGAAAATGCTGCTATACCACCTGCAAGAAATCGCTAACATACCAAGCAGTTAGAAATTAGCTATACTCGGTTTCAACTAGTTATCTTTATCTCTTCCGATTACCTATGTATACCCAGATTTTAAATAAGTCTTTTTAATGTTGATCAAGACAAATGGGAACTTTACAGAAATATCCAACAACAGCCATACAGAATTGCATCAAATAGTGGCAACCAAAAGAAAACCTGATAAAACCCAAAATGTCGAACCACCTCTCTCTATCCATGTTAAATGCATATAACGAAAGGTTACCGATGATTGTCTAGTACCTAGATCTAAAGAGGGAAGGTGAACCCAATTATGTCTTCACATGACATGATCTTGTTCATCTAGAAGAGCTTATCAACACACGTCATTCGAACAACTCATTAATTTGTTAATGGACACTATTCACACAATCATGACAACCATAACTCTTTGAACTAAATCCAACTAAACTGTTTAGCTTTCCCCTAGTTATGCTTAACTTTGTTATAGGAACAATTGAAAATGTAAACTGAATCAGAACTGATCTCCTATTAATACCTCATCAGGTCAACCAATTCAATTAGTTCTCAGCTTCTCGAAATGAGCCACATTCTTATGATTAGCTCATAATTACCACTCAATTTCCAAACTAATCTCATTATGTTTCTTTGCCTTGAATTCTAGTTTTGTTAAATAACTTAACTAAGCAAATAATAGATCTAATTAACATTGTGCAACCCTAAATCTGTAACAGATGAATAAACCTAGATCTAAGCTGAGAAATCAAATTTACATAGATCAAGAAAATTAAGATCTAAAATCAAAATTAAAGAAAGAGTGTATCTAACCTCCGCCATTCACGAAGAACAAATCCTTCTTCAGGTTGCATTTCAGTAGGAGGAGGAAGAGCAGGACCATCAGAAGTAAAAACACCATCAACATCTTCACTCATATCATACCCGATTTTCCCATTCCCATTGACATTTCCATTACCAAAAGGAGATTGTGAAGAGGAATAATCAGCATTATCATTATGATTAGATGGAGATGAACAAAATCCATAGATCTCAGGTGAAGCTGAAGAATTATTTGCAATATCAATATCATCAGCTGGAAATCCACCTTGATAATCATCAGATTGATGACGATATGGTGGTGGATTAGGATCTACTACATTATCATGATCATGATCTTCATAAACATCATTTGCAAAATTTGAATAAGTAGATTCATCATATCTTTGTGATGGTAATCCAGAATCATAACCACCAAGATATCCATCGCCACCTTCATCAAATCCTCCTCCTCCGTGAGGATTTCCTTCTCCTCCATCGTTACTGAATGTATCAAATGCCGACATTATTTCTTCTCGCTATAATTGTTATTTTTTTTGTTTCTCTCCCGCGAAACAAATCTCTCTTTCTCTCTGGAATGTTTCTCTCCCTCTACTGTCGACGAAGTTTGATCTGACTTCCGAGATATAAAAAAAGGCCTTCTTTTTCCATTCAAACGTGTCCAATAAATGGAACTATTCATATCCCAAATGACGATATTATCCTTGAGTTTCTCCCACGAAATGCAAATGATTGATTGATGGATGGATCCATTGGAACTGAATTTTTTACCGAGGCCATCTGTGTTTTTGGATTAGAGCAACCTATTCAATACTTTGTAAACTCACACAAAATCGAGTCTAATTATTTGCACTCTCCATTAAAGAGTGCATATTATATTTATTTATTTGATTAGTTGATTAATGGTTTTATTATTCTCGGTGTTTAGAATCTCGACCCTCATTATATAATTCTATAAATTAAATCAATGTTGAAGATTAAAATGTTATGTGCACATTCGTTAAAGAGTGTGCACAAAATCAAACTCCACAAAATCATCATCATTCTAGTTCTTCAAGACTCTGTGTATGTGTGTAGCCTCGATACGTCTATTTAAGAGTTTTGTTTGTGTTACATGCGTCTACACATTCCATATCAGATTATTTGTGTGTGTGTGTGTTTCACCGTCAGGGACCTAGGGGTGTGCTGATTACTCGAAACCAAACTGAAACCGATCAAATTGGTTCGTGTTCTGGTTCTGGGTAATAGTATCGGATCGTTGGACGTTATAATACTCAAATATGTTTAAGAACTGATAGCTTTTGGTAATGAATCGGGTATACTCGGTGGACAAGTGGTTCTGGTCGGGTAATCAATTTTCGAAAATAAGTTTAATTTATGTATATTTAGCTCAAACCTATCTAATTTGACTTTGAAATTATATTATCCCGTATATTTAATCATCTATTATAAGATATTAATAAAGATTAGTAAATAAATTATATATCAAAATTAATTAGATTTAAATCAAAATTTGTAAGATTATAATATTTTCCTAAAAAGATTTAATTATTTCCTAATAAACAATGAGTACCCGAATCCGATGGATATACATGTATTTTATCGGCTCTGGTTTCGGGTTCACTAATTTAGAAACTGAAAATAATCGGTTTTGGTTCCTAAGGTATCCAACCCATTAACACCCCTAATTTCACGTGTTTATGAGATCATACACAACTCACTGTGAAGGGCCTATGTAGCATTGACACGTCTAAAATGGTCACGTGTCCGCGTCAGATTCGCGTTCGACACTTGGATGCGCGCGTCTCCGCGTCAGACACATTTATGACATCATATGCATATGTCACACACTGTTTTAATATGAATATATACTAATAATGCATGAATTTTTTGTATATTATATTATTTCATTGGTGTATATGTTTATTCTTATATAAATTTATTATTTATCAACAATTTATTAGCATTTTTGAGAAATTACATTCATAATATATACAATTTGGTGGAAAATATCACTGATTCCATAACATGTCCATGACCACGTCCTAGATTTTTGAGAATTTATTCATGTCGCGTCGTGTCCGTGTCATCATGTCTGTGTTAGTGCTACCCATAAAGGCATTTGGGACTCACATACGAGGCATTTTCTATTAAAAGAGAAAAAAATTACATGGCATAGTCTCAAAACAATCCCTGACGAGATGCTAAGGGTAATTACATACACGTCATGATTGTTTGGATCTGACTCACAATCTGAATCTAACTTGACATTTGTCTCGTCCCGAGTCAGATGTTAGATCGTTTGTTTTTTAATTTATTTTTCTGATGTATGGCTGGAAGCTATTTGAGTCAGATATCATTTTGTATCTGACTTGCTGGGCTCATATTTAACTGGGATTAAAAAAAAATTGTAACTCTACTATTTTATAATTTTTGAGTCATATGTAAAGAGTCAAATTCATATGTAATAAGTCGGATCCAGACGAGTTAGTTGAGTTAGAACAAAAGAGCAAACAACACGTTAGTATTTCCTCCCACTTAGAGCCTTGAACATCATATATCCTCTAAGTTTTTTTGGCTAGATTTTTGATTGATGGCGGTTACCGAGAGGGCTTTCTTCTGTTTTATGAAAGCCCTTCTAACGTTTTTTTTCCCTGGATCTGATTCGTATAGATCTGACTCGTCTGGATATGACAGAAATCATCTGAATCATCCGGATCTAACTCAACGTATTTGTTTTTTCAGTCAGACATGACTCAACTGATTTAAAAATATGTGAGTCAGTGATCTGGTCCTATCAATCAGGGACATTTTGCTTCCTCACTCAAACGGGTCCAAGTCAAAGATTAGACCTGAGTCAGATAACGAGTCATATAATAAAAACTAAAAAGCAAATTGTCTAACATTTAACTCGTGACGAATCAGAGGTCGACTTAGATCCAGAGGCAGAGTCAGCTAAAAACAAACATGCTGTAAGATTTTGTTATATATCTATAATATAAAAAGAAGTGGTGTCTGTCTTATGATAAGACAAAGGACGGATCAGATCGTCCGAAAAATACAATGAACGATTGGGATCTGATTTTCTCTCTTATGATAAGAAAAATGACGGTCCAGATTAGCCGGGTGCCTTCCGATGGCTATGATTATGCCTCGACCCGAAAAATAGCTAACTTCTGCCACGACCCTCAATCCGGATTACCAACCTAACTAACCTAACTATATTTCCATACTAACATTTACCGAGAACCTTTCGTCTCCGGATTGTGTGTCTTCATCGTTGGTGTCTCTTCCTGCCCCACCAGTGATAAATCAACATGTGTCGGTGTATATTTAAAGAACCTAATTGTGAAAAGAACCAATCTTAAAAACTATGTGACCTAACTCGCAATCACATGTTACTCTTAAGAAACAAAAGAAAAATCACAAATTATAAGTGCAAAGAAACGATATTATACATCATTGAGAG
The DNA here is from genome assembly GCA_023531435.1 of Papaver californicum. NCBI lineage: Eukaryota > Viridiplantae > Streptophyta > Magnoliopsida > Ranunculales > Papaveraceae > Papaver > Papaver californicum. The sequence goes on from JAJJMC010003557.1 coordinate 3,610,034, forward strand.
ATACAGCAAAATAAACAATTCACAATATTGGGAGCAGACCTGCAATCGTGAGATGAACTTAAAACAAATAAGCAAATAAATCCTCAATTGTATAAACAAGTTTTATTACTAGAAAAGAAAATGCATAGTTAATTCTTTTGGATCAATGAAAACTATAGTCGTCAAGTATATTTTCATTATAAACGAAGAGAGTTTCAGTTTGTTTGAACTTGTGTGTACCTCAATAATAGCAGTATCCTGCCAAATGAGGTATCCGTATAAAAACAAGTAAAGTTTGGATCTCTTGAGAACAATAACTTTTCCTTCTGAAACCCATCACCAGCTTAATTAGCAACAAGAAAACCTATCACCAGTTCATAAACAACCAAAAAAACCTATCACCAGCTCTAAAAACCCCCAAACTTAATCCCAATAATCAATCACCAATACTATACATAGTTATGTGACCAAGGTACAAATGATCCATTAGTTGATTAGATAAAAATTAGACTTCAATTGATCAACATAGCAAAATCTAATTTCGATGCGAAAATGACTAGAATTTTGAGAACCATGGGGCAATCTTATCATGGGATATACAAAAAAAAAAAAAACAGGGTCTTCATCGTTGTCTCCTTCACTAAAAAGTCTTCGATTGTGCCTATATCTTTCCACAGTAGAGATTATGTCCCGACCTAACCTGAACATATGCCTAGTCTAGATTACTGATTTGTTTAACATAGCTAACCTTTATTATTACCGATTTTTTGATTTAAATTCTTCTCAACATAATGTTAGTTTAACATAACTAATTGTCGGGGCCGTAGACCCCAGTTACTATAAATCTATGACCCAACAAACTAAACACGATACTATAACCCGATTAACTAAACACCGAGACCATAAGCCCCAACTAACTTACATGCTGGTTAAAATATTTTGGGAGGATACGAACCGGCCGACCAAACACTAAACAAAAGTCGAAAGAGATTATGCGACCGGGGTGATACCTAGTGTATATATATATGCATTTATATGCATTCAGGAACATTTCTAAGTAAATTTCCAACCTTTTATACGTGGAAATTGGTTTACAGTATTTATAATATAATAACAAAGTTTTTTCAAGCGCTCTCATTCACCGGAGCTTCTGGTTGATTTTGACTCCACCGAGCGTTTTAAAGGAAGTTTATTTGACGTGACCCAACTGAAAACGTGGGAAAAGATCCTTGGCCCCACAAGTTTTTTTTTATGGAAAGCGTATTTTTATTTTCCTAAAACAATTATCTCAAATAAATATTGTTGCCAAAAATACGTAAATGAAGAATTAACTACAAGTTCACAATTTCATCATGATAATCAAAAAAATAAACCGATCATATAATCAATCACATGATCATCACATAATAAATAAAAAAAAAATATAAAAAAATGTCTAATGTCCAGTGTCCGTTTACAGTTCTTAAAAATCAACTAGTATCTAACCTGTGCTACGCACCGGGTACGATAAGAGTTGGTCCCGACTTGGTGAGGCGGGACTTCGCCCCACACCCGTCCCAGAAGGGGTCCCAACTAACAACTGTAGTGTATAATTAAAACATCAATTATCATTTAGTAGATGAACAATTGGAACCAAATTCAGGCATTACGTACGTACCGTTTAAAATGTTGGAGGTTAAGAAATCCTCTTAAAGAAAATACTTTTGAAAAATTATACTAACCTATAAAATCAGTAAGTAGTTCATGTCATTGTCAATATTAATACTCTAAGATGATTGGTAAGGCAAGATTTTACGCTTAGTCTTGCTAGGATTTTTAGGATACCTATGCAACATCTATTGGTTAAAAGTAAAGAAACAATCATACTAATATTCTACTTCTAAACTCTAGTAATAGCTTCCGATTCGGTAAAATCATGTTTGTACTTCACCTGTTGTACACTTCATACCTACCTTAAATACCATATCATATATTTGCGTTAAGAATTCAACGACCAACTCAGCTGTTCCTCCAGGATCCAACTCACTGTAGTTAAATGAAAAATCACACTCATTATATAGTTGTATCAATATCAATATCTGATACTAAAGAGACTAAAAAATTTTGATATTAACATAAAATATATTGCCAACTCTAAATAATGCAAAATATATGAAGTGTTTCCCATTGAAGATAATGTAATCAAGGAAATGCACTGATATATCTTTCTTCAGAAATCATATACTTATGTTAAGAATCAAGAAACTAACTCAACTGCTTCTCTAGATTCCAACTCCCTATAGTTAAATGGAAAATAACACTTATTAGATAGTTATATCAATATTTGATATAAACGACACTAAAAAAAATGATATTAACATAAAATAGATTGTTAACTCTAAGGCCAAGCACTATGGTAATGCATTTTTCTTGGCTTTAGCTACAGTATAGCGAAAGACACCCACTATGGGTCATCGCTTCTCTATAATCTGGCTCATAGCTTTGGCTTTACTACCAAAGCACACACATCTGATCCCACCTATAGCCAAGCTATGAGGAACGGACACTGGGTATCCGTCAAAAAGTTAATATTTGGGTCCCACTATTTTTCTTTCTCTTTCTGCTTTATTTAGTGTAGACCCAAAATTCATATTGATGGACACTAAATATCCGTCAATATAAGCTAAAATTAAGTTATGGCCAAGAGAAAAGCCATAGTGGTATCTTTTGGACCCCTTTCTCTCTTGGCTATAATTTAGTTATAGCCAAGAGAAAAGTCATACCATAGTGCTTGGCCTAAATAGTGCAAAGGATATGAAGGGTTTCCCATCAAAGATGATGTAATCAAGGAAATGCACTGATATATATCTTTTCTGCGGAAATAATATACTTGCGTTAATAATTAAGCGGCCAACTCAATTGTTCTTTCAGGATCCAATTCCAAGTAGTTAAATAAAAAATCACACTCACTATAGTCACATCAATATCTGATATAAGAGACGCTAAAAAAATATACGATACTAATATAAAATAGATTGCCAACTCTAAATAGTATAAAACATATGAAGTACTTCCCGTCGAAAAAGATGTAATAAAAAAACATTTATATATCTTTCTTTTGAAAGCAAACATGTTTTCTAACTGCCAATGTGAGGACTTTCTCGCTGCAAGAGACACCTTACATAATATACTAAAATAGACAAAAAACAAAGAACACAAAACCCCATTAAAAAAAAACAAAAACAATCCCAATTCTCATCTGGTTCGAACTGACAAACCTTCAAACTAACAAACTTATACTTTAATGAGAACTCAAACCCAAATTTTTATTTGGTTTGAAGTGAGAAACCACTACCTACGAAATTAAAACAAAAAAAAAATGAAATCAATAAAAAACAGGGGAATTCTTTGATTTCGAGCTTACTTTTTGACAAGGAACCTACGTTTGGGGATATGGAAACTAATTAGAGGATACTTTACTGTAGCAGTCGGCATGGTTTTTCAATGCCCCCAATTAATTTCTTAATGGTATTTGAAATTGTTTTTTGATTGAGCTTGGTATATTTAACCGAATAATATTCTAACAGTCTATTAAAATGAAAATTTGATTTTTGTTGTTTAGCGAATTCATAAATTTGTTTTTTTTTAATCGAATATACATTTTTCAAATAAATGAACTGCAAAATAAATACACACGGTTAACCCAATCCCACTGGCCACCATGAGAATTTCGAACAAAATGATCTATTAAGAAGATCAACAAAGTTTATGGTGCATCTTCTCATTAGCCATGGACACTACAACAAACACCCTTGCTTCAATGATAACTACAATCACAAAATGCGATGATGTTATTACTGTAAGTAAAGGATAATATGCATGGATATTCAGATGCCTCCTTTGGACGTATACAAAGAAAATATGGACTGACCAACTTGTGCGGTAACACACATTGCATGAAAAGATCTAGCTTTGGCTAGACAGAAAATAGCTAGCTCTTAAAAACCTTTTATCGATAAATAAAAAAAATTCGGTTAGTGTACTATTAGTTAAAAAGAACTTGTCATCCAAATCATATAACTACGGACAAAGGAACAATAAATGAAGAACTAAACATGACCAATCTGTCAGTATTAAAGTATACTTAAGAGTTTTCCGTAATACCAAATCAGAATTCAGTTTTAACCAAAACGGTAATTAAATATGTATGCAACCTGAGTCAAAAACAAACTTCCCTGGAGAATCTTCATGTCTCCTCAGTTTTGTTGTAAACTTGGCCACTTTATTACATCCTCAAACTTAAGCAGCATAGACCTGGGAAAGTTATGTAAATAATATGTGCATTTAGGCTTCTTTTAATATTATAGTAGATTGGCACAATGCGCATGAATGGATCTCCCTTAAAATATATATTATTTTTTAAACTCATTAAACCCAATAGAAAAAGTAGATGCTTCATTTGAGTTCAAAGTTATCACCATTATCTTTTTTCTAGATGCATGGAAAAAATCCCCAACCATATGCGATCAGACTTTACCTAACGTCCCTCTCATCGATCTTCAGAACCCATGAATAATAAAACAAAAAGGTTCTAATTAAAATCAGGACAATTAATAATTAGGTTATCCTGGAAAAGGTAGATAAGTTCATTTCAGTGGAAGACTCATCTATGAAAACATAGGCAATATTAAAAAAAATAAATAAAAATAAATAAAAATAAAATAAATATATATATGAATAGCTACATTTGACAATTTTACATTCAACCAGTTGTACTAAAACCAACGACACCAAAACTAATATCGAAGCATATCCATTGATGGTATCAAAATTGAAACTGCAAAAATCAATTTCTTCGAAAATCCCTGTTAATCAAAATATAAGCCAGAAAATTCCAATCAGAATCAAATACAAAAACACAAAAAAAAAACAAAAAAACAAAACATCAAAACCAGAATCAAGTCAATCTGAAACACCTCTAACAAAATCCAAATACAAAATATTTACCATTTCTGGTGTAATGTCTTTCCCTGTTGCACCGTCTGGTGCTGTAATCCGTAGAAGGAACTTGTCTTTGCATTGCATATCCTGTGGTGCTTCCATCTGTGCTTGCATAGTTATTAAACCAAAAACAAACAAAAAAACTCAACATCTAAAAACAACAATAGATCTGTAGAAAACTCAATGAATCAAAAATCATCACCTGTAATGTCCCATGTTGTTCCAGGCAATACAATTCCTTTGTTTGGACGAACACAATATTTGTTCGGATTCGTCATTTTTACCTTCAAAATCTAAGAGTTGGGAAAGCAAAGCTGAACCAAGATCTCTTTAATAAGGAAAAAAGTTTCCACAAATGCAAGTAAATTGTATCTCTTAACTTTGAATAAATAAAGCATTTAAAAAGATTATGTATATATTCAAAAAAAAAACAACCAAACATGCTATTTTTAAAACCCACTCGCAATGAACGTTCCTAGTTTACCTAAAAATTTAATGGTGTGAGATTTTATGAAAATGTGTAAACCCGGTGTAAACATACGAAATAAATTTCCATCAGTCCAAACTCAAACATCGACAATCTAGCGGCTAGACAGCGCAATCTATGAGAGTCGTTTGTAGGGTAAGTAACAACGACCCACCCAATCTGCACCACACATTCCCCCATCAACGCACCACATAGAACCGAATTACATCCAATAGATACGAATGACTTCGCTCTAAACCAATAAGAGAGTGCAGTTACGCTTATCAGCCAATGAGAGGGAGGATAAGCTCCACCAATGCTGGTTTTATTCTGGAGTGAGGGATAACATTGAGTATTATGGTTGTCGATATTTTCCTATTTACATCTTCATTCTATGGATTAGAGCTACAAAACAAACTATACCTATAGAGTACACTTCTAACGAGAAATTGAGAAAAATAGAATCGATTGGACTGGTCGTGGGTACTAACCTTTTTATCCGACTATGATTTTTTTTTTCGCATAGCTTTATTAGTGATCCTGCACAACAGTTAAAATTTACATAATTGTTAAAATCTTGGGACAACAAAAAAGATCAAAGATTATGATCTAGAAGAATACAAGAACGAGCATGAGAAAAAAAGAAAAGAAAAAATAAGCACTATCAAAATAATAAGCCTAATTTTATTATTATTTTTTTTTTTAATTTTGTTTTTCCAATAATTAAAAATAAAATAGGTTTAAAATAAAACATATTTTAAATTAGGCGGATTTCTAAATTTATAATTATTTTCATAGGATTCGATATTATATATATAAAAATGTCTGCAACAACTAATTGAGATAATGCAAAATAATGTAACTATCCAAAATTATAAAAATTCCATAACTTTTAGTGTGTTGTTTCCTTAGCTAGCGACTTTTTTCACTAAACCTGAGTTTTTTTTTTCTTGGAATTTCTGAACTTGGATGCTCTTTATATAAAACACTCGAGCAAAGGCAAAATTTCATCGATTTCGTGTTATTTTTTTTTATTTGCTAGGGTTTTTTTCTCTCTCAAATTTTTAGGTGGTTAATGGTGATGTTTGTTCTGCAGTTTTTGGTGGTACCTCTTTTCGATATATGGGTGACAAATCAAGATACAAAGGTGTTGGGATGAGGTGATAGATTTAATACTTTATTTTGGGGTATTGATGTTCTGTAGTTTTTTATTTATATTCATAGAGAATTGGTTTGTATGAGTTTTTTTTTTTTCTGCAGATTTCATAAGTATTGATATCGATTATTCTGAAGCTTTGTGCCATAATAATAAACCCATGCAAGGTAAAAAATTATGAAATCCCATGATGTTTTTTTTTTGTAGATTGTACCTCATCAAAAGAGCCGCCGGGGTTAAAGATATGTATGTAAAACTGGAATTGCTCATATACTTAACGAGTACATATTCCCTGGATTTTTTTAGTGGTATTTTTGGTTATTGATTTTGTTTAGTAATAGTTGATTACAACTCATCGCAGTAAAGAGTCAGGATTAAAGATATACGTGGAAAAATAATTACTCGGGTATATCTTTCCTGCGCAGAAGCACTTACTTTATCTTTTCATTTTCTTCGGTCGTTCTTTTTCTCCCTCAACTCCCTCTCTCTTCTAAACAGGTAAAATCCCTGCAACTGAATTTTGACCTAGGGTTCAAACAATTAACGACGAAGAGGAAGATTTTACTCAATTGTTTTTCTCATCTTCGATTAGGTATGAAAATTTTCTAAAATCGTACATGATAAAATCGTTTTGTATTGTAACCTGGAGTTCTAGGGTTTTGTAAGATTTAGGGATTTATTTGGTTTGTGTTTGTGAATAATTTTCAAGGGTTTGTTATTCAATGACAATATCAACATTTAACGTAAAAATTTTAGCAAAAATCCTCATTTTTTTTCCCATTGTTCATAGCAGTACCTAATTTGATGTGGCTCTGGTTTGAAGAGGAAAGTGCTCAAAATTTTTCATTCTCAATATTTATACCATTTGGAAAGGTTTTTTTTTATGTTTATCTGTTTCTTGTTTTCTAATCCCAAATCAGGAATGCATTGACGATGATATAGAAGAAGAACTCAATTGATTTCTAACCCCAAATCAGGACTGCATTGACGAAGAGATAGAAGAAGAACTCAGTTGAGCCAGTTATATGTTGACTGCTGGATGTATCATTCATCAACTACAGTTAGCTACCTTTGATGGATTTAGTAGGGATGCGAGGCAGATGGGATGGGTGAAACTAATTTTGAAGAATGCAAAATCTTTAAGAACAATTAGTCCGTGTCTAAATAAAACTGATGGGATAAATAAAGAACTCAAGTCAGAGTTACTAAGTCTTCCTAGAGCCTCTAAAAGATGTAATTTTGAGTTTGAAGAGTACTGAATTTTTAATCCTCATAATTTATGTAAGTTTGAGTTCTAACACACTTTAATTTCTTCATCTTCCGTCCTTACTGTAACATATGTGACATCTGGTAGATTGAGTAGGGATGTGATCTATTGAACTCTAGAAAACCAAAACGATATGATGTCGCATTCAAACAACAACAAGCATAGAAAACATGAAGTTGAACTTTAAGAACGTAGATAAATCGAGTCTAGGTTAAAACCCATTACTCTTCTATAATCAATAAATTATAAGTTATAAGAAAATATCATAAAAAGTCTGCCTCCTAAAGAAGACATAATAGCCTATTTATACTAGAAAGATAACCCCTAAGAAAAGAAACCTAAGACTAAGGACATAAACACCCTTCTTATAGAAAGAAACTAGTAAACATTCCTAAATAGAAAATAATCCTAACTAAACAGAATATGCCCCTGCATCAACCACCCCAGGTTGAAAGAAATCTCAGCTTCGATGAGATGTTCTATGAATTCTTCATATATCTTTGATGTCTTTTTTTCCTTCCCACGATCGAAAAAAAAACTAGTTACATCATTAAAGAACACCACAACTTGTCATCCTTGAAGTTTCTTGTGCCTTAGATGACCAGTAGCAATATCCATATACTGCACATTACATTGTTTCATAGACATATTCAATGTACCATATGATATCCTCGTTGTTTTTCCACAATCAAACACGAAACCCAAACCTTCATTTCTGATTCCAGTAACAATCATTAACTCCACTACCCCATCTTGATACTCTGAGCATGCTAATTTCTGGTCTGAGCTAGTCGTCAAACCACGACAAACAAGTATTGACTTTCTCCCTAATTTTCCTTGTAATCCTTTATGCCATTGATTAGCATTTTCAGCCATTGCATACATTCCACCAATCTTACTAATGGTTTCATACAAAACAGTTACTTGACCTAGCTTGACATTTTTGCTGGTCACTAACCATTTCTCCACACTGCAAGCTTTTTGAATAACGTTCGAAGGTGAACTAGGTAGGACTGCGATATACTCATCAAAGTTGGATTGATTCTCTGTTACTGATGTGAAACCAATGACCTCCATCTTCAGCTTTGTCATTATGTCCTTTTCACAGTCTCCATTTGCACTCTCATGTAACACAAGTTGATGAACAAGCTTCCTCAAGACGAATTCATCGAGACAGTCTGCTTCACTACTTTCTGTGAGTAGCTTATCTACCTCTGCCAATGTTTCTTTAAGAGCTTTTACACACACTTTCTCACTTTCTTGTTTCTTAAGCATATTATTACAGAAAGTGGCTAGAAGGAGTAGGACTACAATTGAGATACCAACAACACTCTTATAGAAGATTGCAAAAGCCTCTTCGAGTACCTTATAAAACAAAGACTAACCATTAAAGCAGCTTCCCACATATGACATGGACTCTCTGTGCACTTCAAAATCTTTTCTAACTGATGCGAATTTGTTCAAACTAGCCATTACTTTTTTTTACGGGTTCTAGACGAGGAAGTCTAGCAAATAGGGTAAACATTCTTCTCTGGTCATCACTCTATCATCTCTAACCAAAGCATGACATTGAAATTGCTCTTTGAATTCAAACAGTTGACTTGCATATTCAGAAAATAACTCATTTTGAACCTTCTCCCCTAACCTCTTTTAAATGTATAAATACTGGGGATGAACAACTTTGTTGTCATTCATTCTTAAGCGCTCATCGACCTTACTGATTGTTGTAAGCGATCTCTGAATGCTGCCAAAGTAATGGTCGAAAAATTGGAAAAACCTCGAACACCACCTGGTAGAAACCTTATAACTCGCCCATCTCTTTACCATCACCCTTAGCATTATCTCAATATACTTCTCTATTAAAGATATCATAACCACAATGTATACAACAACTTCATAATAATCATTTCTATAAGACAAGGCTTTAAATACTGGCACAAAACCTTTGGCGACAACTATTCTTCTTGCTGTAACTTTAGAGTCTTTTAAGATTTTGACGTACCTTGAGGCTACATCATTCATACCATAAACATCTCTGTTGACACAACACAGTTTAGACAAGTGTTTTACGACTGCATCGACAGTATTCCGGATAACAGAACACATGACCTCTCCTCCTTTTCCTCGACTTAGGTATGCTTCCTCGTTATTAGTAATTACTATGTCAACTGATTTAGCAATCAAAAGTATGCAGTCACATGTTGACAGAACCAAAACAGGCTCCTTGGAAACTAGTATTGCACAATAACATAGGTACCAGTAAACTGACATTGTCCAGGGGATCAGTTTCCTAAGAAACTTATTGAAGGACTTACTCGTTAAGGATTCAGGTTGTCCCGTGTCGACATAAAACCCAACCTTCGTAGCAACACCATGTACGAGTTCTTTATGTTTGAAATCACCTAGTATTTGAGAATGGAAGATATACAGATCACCAATACCAACGCTAGGAATCAATTTAGGCCCTAATGCTCGTCTTTCGACTGCATTAGTCGAAACACAAATCTGATCTCTAACAGCAGATACATTATCAAACTTAAGATGCCAAGAAACAAACTTGTTTACTGTATTTCTCAAACTCTTTCTTGATAACTCTTTACTCTTATTATTCCTCCCGATGTTAGAGAAAAATTCGACCGCGAATTTCACTAGTATAATTCTATCTACAAGTTTCTCTACGACAAACCATCTCCTTTTGCTTATGGAAATCTGATTCTAACCTCAAATTAAGATTGTCTACTGTATGTATAGCTTGATCCTCGTAAACATAATGGGTTTGGTTTACGAGAAGATTTACTATGCTTATATCTTCCCCGATAAAAAGATCAACACAGTCTGACGTAAGCAAAACTTCTTCTTCAACTTCTGGGTAGCTACTGTAGTCGTAGACTGGTGGTAAGTCCCAATCAACAATGATTTCGTCTTCACTCTCACTTACTGAGAACAGTGTTTCCTCATGAACAATATGCATATGAAAAAGACTTTTATCAACTACTGCGTGCTCATAATCATATTCTTTAGAAACTCATTCCGTTGAATCTAAAGGGTTGTGTTGTGAGAATAACAGATTCTCCTCTCCTTTCTCACTCAGTGTGAATAACGGATTCTCATGAACAACATAATGATAAAAACGATTCGCAATGAATTTTATGTGTTCATCTTCTTCAGAAACTCCTTATGGTGAATCCAAAGGGTTGCATAGGCCTTCCGGTATCTCCATTCGGTCTTTCGCACGTTCTCGTTGTTCCAGTTTGTCCAACCGTCGCAACAAATCCTCCGCCATGATACTAAGCTCAGCTATAACTGCTGCACGTTCACTACCTTTACTACCACCTCTACTTCTACCTACCATTGTAGAAAACTAGGGTTTGTAGGTGCTTTGTTTTTAGCGCCAATTGATGAACTCTATAAAATAAAAACGATAGAATATCGCATTCAAACATCAACAAGCATAGAAAACATGAATTCGAACTCTGAGAGCGTACATAAACCGAGTCTAGGTTAAAACCCATTACGCTTCTATAATCAATAGATTATAAGTTATAAGAAAATATCATAAAAATTTATCTCCTAAAGAAGACCTAATAGCCTATTTATACTAGAAAGATAACCTCTAAGAAAAGAAACCTAAAACTAAGGACATAAACACCCTTCCTACAGAAAAAAACTAGTAAGTATTCATAAATAGAAAACAATCTTAACTAAACAGAATATGCCCCAACATCAGGATCATTATATATCGTGCTTCTGTGAATACATTTTTCCAGTAGTTGTTCATATTATCCGAGTTTCTACATCCCTATGGATGCAAATTAGGTGATTCATTTCTTACCCACTTTGGTCTATTTGCAGTATTTTGGTTCTTAGTGGCGGAGTGCACGGTGGACATTACTACTCTTTTATTCGGCCAACCCTCTCTGATCAATGGTAAAGTTGTTGGCCTACAGATCAAGTTTTAGTTTTTTTTTTTGTTGTGTTTCTAAGTTTTACAGTAAGTTATTTCTAGAGATTTACATGTCATTGATGAATCGTCTCTGCTATCTTTCATGTTTCTAATTACTCAAGTTTTGAAGAGATAATTTACATATTTTTTAGAGATATAAATTAGGTAGTGGCTACACATTCTTTCATAAGATAGTTATGGTAATAGACGCGGCATATCTTTTTATCACTGATACAGTGAGAGCATAATATACAAGTGCTAGAAGTAAGCTATGAGGTGATGGTAATAAGTCTTCAATAAGTAGAGAATTAAATATGAGAAATAGCTGGAGAGATGAGACTAGCTTGACCGTGATGATAGTGGTGAGATGGTGCAGAGAAAATAATGTGATGTAATAAAGAGGTACTTCTTATGTAATTTGCGTAGAAATTAAGTTTAATTACTCAATTAAGAAAAAAATAATGAAAGAAATGTTAATTATGTCAATCATAGATTCATGGGGATCACTATGTTATTAGCTATATATGTAAAGCTATATTTGTATCGATGGTAGATATGTATACGTTGATATGGTTTATGTTGGAGAAAAATGACTTAAAATGTATTTTGGTCTTGGTAGGAATGGACCATAGTACATAGAATTCACTAAGGGACACTAGCTCATTTTTCACTATTGTGAATGAAGAACCTTTAGTCCCACATTGGTGAAACTAGAGATGAGTTCTCTCTTTATTACCACAAAAAATGAAACTAAGGGAGGGCCCTTGGGGTTTAGAAGCTTTTGTGGTTGGGGGAGGACTAAGGAAATTGGCTAGTTGAAGTAAGCATACTTTTCACACATGTGCGGTGCTTCGCACTGAAGCACGCACGCTTGCGGCTTGCGTGCTTGCGAGCTTGCGGATCTTGCGTTGCTTGAGTTGCTTGTGGAGCTTGCGGTGCTTGTGTGCTGCGGGATTGAGTATGCTTGCGGGTGCGGGCGTAGCTAAGGATGCGGGCCAACCAAGACTTACGTTTTTGAAAATAAAGTATTTCATTAAATTTTGTTTTAAATGTGGGGGCGTCTGACCCGGCTAAAATTAAGCTGCTTTAATGAGAAAATATTTTCTGACCGTTTTGTATCCGTTTTAAACATAATAACCGTGATTAATGCACATAATTAATTTTAATCAATGCAATAATTCTCTTCTCATGTTTTGGCTGTAAAAGAAAAATCATTTCTCCATTTCAAATTGTGCAAATTGTGTGTTTATTTCCCTTCTTGCTTTGTTTTGCGCAAATTGTGTGTTTATTTCCCTCCCACTATCAATTGTTGTTAAGTTCTAGAGGGTGACTAGTATTGTGCTTATACTAGTCATAACGGGCAGTTCTATCCTGGACACATCTTCTCTGTTGGGGTATAACATCTCTCATTATTGAGGAGTAGCCGAGAACTATTGTGTTAAGGACAATTTGCTGAGCAGGTGGCTCTGTCATTGTGTGTGTGCATCAACATCAGAGTGTTTATCAATACAGAAATTTCTCTAACGTTAACAGTTTTCTCCTGTTTAGTTTTTCCATTTTTGCAGAACCAACAATCTTAACACAATAGTTATTTCTTCTGTTTCAATGGCTAAAACTGATGTTGACAGACCACAAAAGTTCAGTGGAAAAGACTTCAAAAGATGGCAATCCAAGATGTTGTTCTTTCGGAGTTTTCACATGTTGGATGAATTAGTTCTGAAACCTTTTGATGAAACTTTAAATGATCCGAGTAATGAAAGAGAATTAGAAAGTTGGGTTAGACAGAACTATATGGCTAAAAACCATATTCTCAACTGTTTAGAAGATGCTCTTTATGATTTCTATAACGCAAAAGAAAACTTTTCTGCATTTGACTTATGGGCTGCATTAGAAGCAAAATATGAAGCGGAAACTGCTGGTAGTAAGAAGTTTTTGGTAGCCAGGTTCCTGGAATACAAAATGACAAATGACAAATCTGTGGTAGACCAATTTCTTGAACTTCAGCGAATTATTAATGAAATTATTGCTGAAGGTATGGTGATTGATGAAACGTTTTAAGTGTCTGTGGTGATTGAGAAATTACCTTCTTCTTGCTCTGAATACAAAAGAATATTGAGACATGAAACTGGTGAAGTCAGTATGGTTGAATTGGGTAAGAAGATTCAAGTGGAAGAATTGCTGTGTTCAAAAGACAAAAATGTATCTTCCACAAGGGACATGTCCAACAAGGCCCATGTGATGGAACACAAGTCTTCCGCAAGCATGGACCGCAGCAACCGCAAGCTTGGTCCACACAAAAAATGTACTTTCCCGAAACCCAAATCTGGCAATGGTAAAATTAAAGGTGCGTGTTATGTTTGCGGTATTCCTGTCCATATGGAAATGCATTGTATGAAACTTAAATACTTTAATAATAAAAATCCCAATGCTAATTTAGTTGAAAGCAACCAGATCGAGTTTTCTGGCACGGTGTCTGAAGTCAATTTGGTAACCGATGTGAGAGACTGGTGGGTAGACTCTGGTGCTACCAAGCATGTCTTCGGAAACAAAGATATGTTCACCTCCTATCAGGAGGTAGGGGAAGGAGAAAAACTCTACATGGGTAACTCGTCCGCAGCAGAGGTTGCTGGAAAAGGCAAAGTTGGGATGAAGCTCACTTCTGGCAAAACTCTCACATTGAATGAAGTTCTTCATGTTCCGGAGATCTGCAAAAATCTTGTATCTTGTGGTGTGTTAGATGATAAGGGATTTAAACTTGTATTTGAATCTGGGAAAGTTATTGTCACTAAGGGTAAGGATTATGTAGGAAAAGGTTATAAGACTGAGGGTCTCTACAAACTGAATGTAACCTCTATTGAAATGAATAAAATTTATTCTTCTTATGTTTGTGTGTTATTTAATGTTTGTCATGGTAGACTTGGTCATGTAAACTATAAGTCGATGAACAAACTGGCTAGCATAGGCTGCATACCCAAATTTATTTTGGATAATGAAAATAAACGTGACGTAGAATCAAAATATGCTAAAAATTCTAATAAGAAAAATATTCAGAGAAATTATAAACCATTAGAATTAATTCATTCAGACCTTGTTGACATGAAATCTGTTCAAACTAGAGGTGGTAAAAAATGGTTTGTCACATTTATAGATGACTGTACGAGGTATTGTCACATATATTTACTTAAAGGTAAGGATGATGCCTTAGAAGCCTTTAAGATTTATAAACTAGAAGTTGAAAACCAAATGAGTACCACCATTAAAACTGTTAGGTCTGATCGTGGTGGTGAATATGTAATCCCTTGCATATAGCATGGCATTATACATGAAGTAACCCCTATTTATTCACCATAATCTAATGGTATGGCTGAACGGAAAAACCGAACTCTTAAGGAGATGATGAATGCCATGTTAATTAGTTCAGGACTACCTGCAAACTTGTGGTGGGAGGCCGTCCTCTCAGCTTGTTATGTCTTGAACAGAGTACCCTTTAAAGGATCAGATAAAACTCCATATGAGTTATGGAAAGGTAGACAACCTTCTTATGCATACTTTAAAGTGTCGGGGTGTTTGGCTAAGGTTTCTATCCCTCCACCTAAGAGGACCAAGATAGGACCCAAAACTGTTGACTGTGTTTTCTTAGGGTATCTTGAACATACTACTGCATATAGATTTATGGTTGTGAGTTCTGAAATATCTGAAATTGGTGTGAATACAATTATGGAATCTAGGGATGCTGTGTTCTTTGAAAATGTTTTTCCTTTGAAATCTGAATCTCGCATGATATGTGTTGATCCCCTAGATTTCCCTTCTACTAGTCATACATTACCTGTAGAGGAAGATGAATTTGAGCCTAGAAGAGGTAAAAGACTTAGAATTGAAAAATCTTTTGGGCCAGACTTCATAACATGCTTAGCTGAGACTGATCCACAGACTTATAGAGAAGCCATGACTTCTTATGAAGCTCCATGGTGGAAAGAAGCTACCATTAGTGAAATGGATTCCATTATACACAATGATACTTGGGAGATTGTATATTTACCTCTAGGGTGCAAACCCATAGGTTGTAAATGGATCTTCAAAAGGAAACGTAAGGTAGATGGAACTGTGGAAAAAACAAAGCTAGATTAGTAGCTAAAGGCTATAAAAAATAGAAGGTGTAGATTTCTTTGACACTTATTCACCTGTTACGAGAATTACTTCCATTAGGATGTTAATTTCTATTGCTGCCATTCATAACTTAGAGATACATCAAATGGATGTAAAAACAACTTTTCTAAATGGTGAATTAGATGAAGAAATTTATATGGACCAACCTGAGGGCTTTGTAGTGAAAGGTTGTGAAAACAAAGTTTGTAAACTGAAAAAATCTTTGTATGGTTTGAAACAAGCACCTAAACAATTGCATGAAAAATTTGATCATGTAATGATTTCTAGTGGCTTTAAAATCAATGAATCTGACAAGTATGTTTATACTAAACCTGTGAATGATGCATGTGTGATTGTATGCTTGTATGTTGATGATATGCTTATACTTGGTACAAACATGGATGTAATTAATTCCACTAAGAACATGTCAAATGAGAATTTTGACATGAAAGACTTAGGACCCGCTGATGTAACCTTAGGGATGAAGATTAGAAGAGATTCTAATGGATATAGTCTTAATCAATCTCATTATGTTGAATCTGTGCTTAGAAAATATAACCAGTTTAATTGTAAACCTGTTTGTACTCCTTATGATCCTTGTTGTAGACTCAAGAAGAACAAGGGTAATGGAGTTTCGCAACTTGAGTATTCACGTGTCATAGGAAGTCTGATGTATTTAATAAACTGTACGAGACCAGACGTTGCCTATGCTGTGAGTAGGTTAAGTAGGTATACATGTAATCCGGGACAAGAGCATTGGGATGCACTTATTAGAGTATTAAGGTACTTAAAGTATACTTTACACTTTTGTTTAAGTTATGAGAGATACCCTGCGGTCCTTGAAGGTTATTGTGACGCAAACTGGATAGCGGACTCAGAGGAGTATAAGTCTACGAGTGGATATTTTTTCACTCTAGCTTGCGGGTCTGTATCATGGAAGAGTTCCAAACAGACATGTATAGCTCGATCCACTATGAAATCAGAGTTTATTGCGTTAGATAAAGAAGGAGAGGAAGCCGCTTGGCTAAGATGCTTTTTAGAAGACATTCCTCTTTGGCATAGACCTGTGCCAGTTATATTTATACATTGTGATAGTCAAGCTGCAATAGCTAATGCTAAAAACAACAACTATAATGGGAAGTTTATACATATTCATAGAAGACACAATTCCTTAAAACAACTAATCTCATCTGGCGTTATTTCTGTTGACTTTGTGAGGTCTAAGGAGAATATCGCGGACTCTTTGACGAAAGGTTTGTCCAAGGAGATAGTTAGTAATGCATCGAGGGGGATGGGGCTTAAGCTCATCAATTAAACTTGCCATGAAGGATACTCAACCTTGCTGACTGGAGATCCCAAGATCAAGGTTTCGAATGAGACAACTAATTTGTGGTGGGTTAAAGGAAACACTATCAGAGAATTTCATTCTCTGTCCCTTCCCTATGGTGTAGACGTGATAGTGTGACTGCATGTGAGGATGACTTTTTATTAAGTCTTAATGAGTTCTATAGTTTCAATTTAAGATTGAAGTGGGGTGTAGAAGTAAACACTCTTGATAGAACTCACCTATCTGAATGAGGAAGTGGGCCGCTTCCTATGAGAATTGAGCTGATTCTCTAGAGCATTCTGAGAAACGGGATACGTCCAGGGCCAAAATGGACACAACCGCACGAAGTTAACAGCACACCTAGAGAGATATCACGTGTGGAAGTTATTGATGAACTACACCAAACGATGGCAGTTCAAGACATCGCGTTCACTGTCCATCAAGTAGTTCTGGTAATTTCTCACTAAACAAAGGTTCAAGACCTTAAGGACACCTATTGCCTAAGAGGTATTTCTTGCTTTCTGATTTCTGATTTTTATCGGGTTTTCATTCATGTGGAGGATTGTTGGAGAAAAATGACTTAAAATGTATTTTGGTCTTGGTAGGAATGGACCTTAGGACATAGAAGTCACTAAGGGACACTAGCTCATTTTTCACTATTGTGAATGAAGAACCTTTAGTCCCACATTGGTGAGACTAGAGATGAGTTCTCTCTTTATTACCACCAAAAATGCAACTAAGGGACGGCCCTTAGGGTTTAGAAGCTTTTGTGGTTGGGGGAGGACTAAGGCAATGGGCTAGTTAAAGTAAGCATACTTTTCACACATGTGCGGTGCTTCGCACCGAAGCACGCACACTTGCAGCTTGCGTGCTTGCGGGTTGCGAGCTTGCGGCTTGCTTTGCTTGCGGAGCTTGCGGAGCTTGAGTTGCTTGAGTTGCTTGCGGTGCTTGTGTGCTGCGGGATTGAGTATATTTGCGGGTGCGGGCGTAGCTAAGGTTGCGGGCCAACCAAGACTTACGTTTTTAAATGTGGGGATGTCTGACCCGGCTAAAATTAAGCTGTTTTAATGAGAAAATATTTTCTGACCGTTTTGTATCCGTTTTAAACCTAATAACCGTGATTAATGCACAGAATTAATTTTAATCAATGCGCAATAATTCTCTTCTCATGTTTTGGCTATAAAAGAAAAATCATTTCGCCATTTCAACTTACTCCAGAGCAGGCTACTATCCCTAGCTCTTTTGCCCTCTTCTTGCTTTGTTTTGCGCAAATTGTGTGTTTATTTCCCTTCCACTATCAATTGATGTTAAGTTCTAGAGGGTGAGTAGTATTGTGCTTATACTAGTCATAACAGGCAGTTCTATCCTGGACACATCTTCTCTGTTGGGGTATAGCATCTCTCATTATTGAGGAGTACCCGAGAACTATTGTGTTAAGGAAAATTTGCTGAGCAGGTGGCTCTGTCTTTGTGTGTGTGCATCAACATCAAAGTGTTTATCAATACAGAAATTTCTCTAACGTTAACAGTTTTTTTCTGTTTAGTTTTTCCATTGTTGCAGAACCAACATTTTATGGGTAAATTGATTTAAATTGTAGTTGTATGGTGTAGCCAGTACCATGGTAAATTCCTCTGGATACTATTTAAGTTTGATGTTTACTAGATTGATGTGATTTTGTAAAAGGTGATCAATATCTAGATTAGAGATTTCATGAATGTTTTCATGCTGTTGGCTTCATTAATTTTCAACCAGTTTCTCAGAACATTACCCTCAAAGCATTCATGGTAAACTGGCAGCAAGTTGTCTTTATGGTGTTTCCCTACGCTACCCGGTGTTTCTTTTAATGCTCAAACGCATCATTCATAAGGTAGTACATATTAGTTTTTTGTTCTCATGGCCCTTGCTTTTTCTTGCGTCTACTGCAATTCAGAGCAGCAAGAATATTAAGAGAACAGAATTTGAAAACAAGAATAACAGCTCTTGCTGTTGATGTTCCACAGGGTGCAAATAGATGCATTGCTTCAAGCTGGTGCCGCTGTGTGTGTGAGGAAATGTCATGAGATGGTGTATGGACAGGTGGTATGGAAGCGAGAATATTGTAGTAAAGGTTATTGAGATGAATTTTTCTGGTGGTGGAGTTCATGTCGATCATGTAGCTGGTGGTGGTGGTGGTCTGTGAAGAAAAGCTTGTGGTGGACGTATGGAGGATTTAGGAGGTCCAAAAACCGATGGTTTTTTACAAGAGTTGGTGGTTCAAGATTTAATACGGATTCATATGCATGCAACTATGGATTCCAAGTTGGAATAAGACAGTGCATATGCTCATTATTATTTCAAGACAATTTTTTTAAAAGATAGTAGTAATTAAGATACAGGGGTTTTATAGGGTTTAAAGGACATCATCCGAAGATTCATGCTTATGGCTGATCTACTACAACTACCAAAGGTATGAACTGACAATCTCAGTATCGGATTCACACTTAATCTCTCTGGATATGTTGTTTTTACAAAAATACTTGAGAAATTTGATAATAAATTATTGTCCTTGATATGTTAATTGGGAGTCCTGAATTGTCTTCTATTTATCGTAACTAACATGCTCAGTGGTTGAAGCAGGTGAATTAACGGTAGCAAGGTTGGATTCCAAGAAACAGATACAAAGGAATTGATCTACGACAAGTGACTTAGACGTAAATAATTTATTGTTCAGCGGGATGGTATTAAAATAAAAATTGTTGTTCACCCTTTTAATAAGTTGGCTAAAGCCTTTATGGCTTTCCTGTAAACTTGATAATTCCTCAATCATAAACTTCTTTTACTTATTTTTTTTGTTTTCATTTCAGGTGACCGCCATGCATTTTCGCAGTCATCAAAACCCTCTTACTCGAGAGCAATAACTCTCACTTTCGAGCTAAGGATAATAACCCTCACGCACATCATGGTTACTCATTTGCTCTTTGTTGATAAGGGTTCGATTCAGGTTAAGATCACTATCAACCTCATAAAGTTCTTTGCGCAAACCATTCATATCGATTTGAACTTGAACATTGTCTTCAATGCTCATGTATTTCACTCCTTGAAACTTCCCTTGCTCAATAATTAGCTTGAAACATGTACCCCAGTGATAATACAAATATAGCTATAGTTAAGTAGATAGTAAAATGTAAATGCAAATTTTGTTGTTGCCATATTGCACAGATAAGGTTTAACTCTTAGTTGATGGGTTTATCAAAGGGTAATTTGTTGGTTGGTCCAGAAAATCCGTAGTTATCCTATAGTCCATCGGAAGAACCCAATTATCCGTAGGTCCAAAATCATTTTAAAAAGTTAAAATTACTGTTATGGTCATCACGTGTGAACCATCCATGTACTCCACCTCCTCCACTTCTCAGTTTTTTATAACCGAATTTTCAGTTTCAGCTACTTTCTTTATTTCGTTTAAACCTGAAAATCTAGGGCAAGATTTTGGAAACCACTTGAAACCAAATCGAAAAACCCAGCGCAAACAACAAAATCAAAATCTGTAATAGCACACTTTGAAACATAGACTTCTTTGAGCATTCTACAGTTTACTGCAACTGAACTTAAGCTACTCAGCAACTTTACTGCACTGACTAAGGTTTAGCATTGTGGGGGTTCTCGCCGTCTTCAACCACTGAGATAAATCGAGCATCAGTAACCTAAAATGGGTACCAAAAGGAAAATCAATAGAAGAATCAAAGAAACAGTAATTGAAGAACAAGATACTCCTCAATCTCCACCATCGAAGAAGAAGAAAACTTCTCCTGTAGATTCTCTACCACCAAAATTAAAAAAGAAGAAGAACACTGATGTTGTGATTCTCCAACAACATCAAAGAAGAAGAAGCAAATTGTTGTTGATTCTCCATCTACAAAGAAGAAGAAGAAAGCTCTTCTTACGAAAGCTCTTGTTGTCCATTCTCCATCAACATCAAAGAAGAAGAAGAAGAAGGGTGTTGTTGTTTCTAGTAAAAAAGGTACTGATTCTAGTCATCGGTGCATATCAATATATAACATAATTTGTTCATGTTATAGGAGTTAGATCTAGCATACAACATCGGTACATATCAATATATATAGTTTTTTCATGTTATAGCACATAGATCTAGCATGCAACATAGATTATATATTGATATGTACTTGGTTTTTAGTTTTAATTCTTGAATTGGAATCAATACATATCAGTATATACTCATTTTCATGTTATAGCATCTAGATCTTGATCACAGGATAAGTATATATTGGTATATACTTTGTTCTAGATCTTGAATTGGATCAGTACATATCAATATATACTTTGTTCATGCTATAGATATAAAGCATATATATCGATATATATTGTTCTATATTATAGCATCTAGATCTTGCATACAGGATAATATATATTGATATGTACTTTGTTCTAATCTTGAATTGGATCAGGACATATCAATGTATACTTCGTTTATGATATAACAGATAGATATTAACATATCAAAATATATACTTTGTCTATATTATAGTATATATTGATATATTGTAGGGTTATTGACAGTGTGTTCATTATATAGGTAATGTCAAAAAAACCACAAAGAAGACAAAAACACCGGCACCTGCTAGGAAAATCTACAGAAGTGGTTTCATGGGAATTTTCTCACTAGTTAGAGCAATCAGGGATGCAAATCTTGAGTTGAGTGAAACTCATTTGGGGATCATTGGTGAGCATTCATATGGGAGCCTTTTTTTGATGTTCTGGTACACAAATCTTGTTGTAGATCACTGGATGAAGAATGAAACTGTGGTGACCAATCTAATACAGTGTTATAAGAGAAGTAAAGTTGCGAATGAACTCACATTTGAGTTCAAAAGGCATGGAGTTTCACATATTCTGACATCCACTCCTGAAAAAATAGGTGTTATCTTTGGAATGCCAAGAGCAGGGAAAAGACAACATGAAGATATGATGTTGACATCAAGGGGTGGATATCGAAACAATGCTTTCTTCCAAAGGTTCTTTGGTGATGTAGAAAAGACTAAAAAGGTAAATAGAGTGAGGATACAAGAACACATCTTTAAACTTTTAAGAAAAAAACCAGCAACTAAGAAGAAAGCAAAAGAAAAAGTTAAAAAATCTGAAGAAAAGCAAAGTGACGAAGAACCTGAAGAAAGTGGGAGTGATCAAGAGAGCACAGAGAATGAAGAAAATAAACAAGAAGAAAGTGAAGAAGATATTGAAGAAGGGAGTGAGGAAAAAAGTGAAGAAGTGAGATATGCTGAAGACCTTGTAAGGCTTATATGCCTATTCATGTGTATCACGTTGTTTTTCACAACAAAAGATGCAAATGCGTTGACTGAAAAGTACATTGGTCTTGTCGAGGATCTCGAGGCTGCAAAGAATGTGTCATGGACAGATTTGATACATTCTTACCTAGAAAAGTCACTAAATGAAAATATAAATGCATTCGAGAATACTACCGGATGTATGAACTATTTATTGGTAAGAATACGTACTACAAATCTTTTTAGTAGTTTACTCAATGAAAATCATGATTTACTTTTAACTTTTTTTTAAAGATTTTTTTTTCCAAAACATATTTGGTATGCATAGCATACTTATTTGCTGAAACCGGAGGAAATAAAGACGATTCCAAGAGAAAAAAAAGTTTGTTCCAAGAGATGTCAAATGGAATCTGACAAACTTATGTGCTGCACTCCAAAAACACATTGATACAACTGAATATGAGGTAAGAAAAATATGTGCTTATTTACTGCATTTATGATGTTTGTTATCCTACAATATATAATGATATATATTGAATATATGATATTTGTTATCCTACAATATATATTGGTATGTACCTCATGAAAAAACTAGTTTTTACAGTACATATTTTGTTGTTTTGGTACAGTTCCATGAAAATTTCAAGGTTCCCTACACCAATCAAGAAAATTAAATTATGAATAGAATCACAAGAAGACTTGCAGAAGAGGAGAATGAAGCTGAAAAGGTAGAAGATAAAGAAGAAACTGCAGGGAAGGCAGTGGAGGAAGATAATTGGAAAGAAAAATATGAAGATTTGACAAAGACAATCTTTGAAAAATGGGGTGAAGCGAACACCATGCAGCATGAAGATGGACCGTTTGATGCATCAAAGCTTCTGCAAATGTTGAATGACAGATACATGAAAAATTCTCTCTTCCAGCCTGAAAATGAAGAAGAGTTTCGAGACCAATTGATGGGAGTCCCACTCATTTGGGTATTGACCCAACAGGAGAATTCCCATCTCCTACTACTCCAACAAATCCTCTTTTGCAAAAAAAGAAGAAGATAAAGTAGTTTTGGGAGATCCATTTGTCCATATTCCAACAGAAGAAGTGTCAACTGCGACTACTCCAACAGAAGATGATTTTTTTTTTTTGAGTGACACCAATGTCAAAAGGTTTCCATATAATGTTGCATTCTCAATACCACCTTCGGTGCACAAATTTTATGGTGGTGATGTTTCTGTTATTAAAACATGGGCTAAATCTGACTTGGAGAAAGAGGCCAAAGAGATGCAAGAGAAAAGCAACACACAGGTAAGTAATGCTGGCTAGTTTCACTCTTTATTACAAATGTGTTTATCAATATAACTGTAAATATCAATATGTACTTGATTACAAATGTGTTTTATTGTTGTCATATAACTGTACATATCAATATGTATTTAACTATCATGAAAAAACTCTATGGTTACAGGATGATTTACCTGGATTTCAACAGGAAGCGGTGAGAAGGTGATTGAAGCTATATACCAGAGTATAAACTATTAAAGGGATGTCGCAGAACCTTGATGAACAAGACGTTGAAACCTTGGTCGACAACTTCGTGGAAATGAAAGTACCTTTGTTTACTGAGATGGCGAAGATGGAAGACATTGAAAAGTTCACATTTGAAGAATTTTTGGAATTAGCCATTTCCAACAAGGGAGTTTATGATGAAGAATATGCATCTCTCAGCCAATATAATGGTAGTGTTTCAAGCCATACTCTATTTGGGATTGACATTCGTAAACATTTCGATAATTTATTTGGAAATGATTTGTGACGTGCAGAAATTCGACAAGTTACAGCTGAGCCGAACTAACTTACACCTGAGAAGGATGCAAATCAAGTCACACCTGAGAAGAAAAATTACCCAGAGGTATATCTTCTAC
Source organism: Papaver californicum (assembly GCA_023531435.1). NCBI lineage: Eukaryota > Viridiplantae > Streptophyta > Magnoliopsida > Ranunculales > Papaveraceae > Papaver > Papaver californicum. The sequence continues at coordinate 3,634,493 of JAJJMC010003557.1, forward strand.
TTGTGGTAATTTACCTTTCTTGTCTTTGTTTGAAAAAATATGAAAAATATAGTACTAAAAATCTGGATTCAAAAATGCAGGAATATGAAGTTACAACCACCCAAACGTCAAGCGACGTGCCACTAGCAACCAAACTTGCCAAGATGACTGCTGCCAAAGCGAAAGCAAAACCAAAGGTTGTTGTAAAAAAGTCAGTACCAACTGGAGAACAAGTTAGCATGCGAGTAAATCGTGTGAATCCAGCAAAGAAGACAGATCCATTATTTGATAGTGGAAGTAAGTTTTTTGAAAAGAATAAGTCGAAAATTGACCAACGATAAAAGACAATAAAGACAGGAAAGAACAATAAAGCTCGTAAAACTCATAAACCTCGTATGAAGTTCATGGATCTTGAGAAGTCACCACTCTATGAGAAGATGACAGATGAACAAATAACGATTCTACTTCCATACTTTGAGAAAGGAAACCTCGTTAAAGGTGTTGCACCTGGATCTAGTTGCTTGGGTATGTGTTTTTTCTTCTTTTATACTTTTGAACATTGGATATGAAAAAAGTACATATTGATATATATTTTGTGAAATAACCTATTAAACGTTTCCAATTTTTCAGTATCATGTCAACAAACTAGAGACTTTACAGGGAGCAGAAGTGACTGGTATTATTATGCCAATCTTGACAATGAGCAACGACATCGAGAAGATCCTTGTACCCATGTGCCATAGCAACAAACATTGGACACTGCTCGAGTTTGAGTTTGAAACCCATAAATTCATCCATTACAACTCGTCTGTGGCATTCAGGGATCATTGTTATGAGAATGCCAAAAAAATATCTGAATACTTGTTCAATCCAATCAATCGATTCTTGGATGAGAATCAGAGAGAGAAGGTGAGGAACTTAAGGTTGACTGACTATGGGTGTCCATAACAAGGAATGTGGCCGGACTGCCTTTTATATATAATGCATTTTATAAGGAGGAGATTAAAGATTAATCGTGATGGAAAAAAATTGGGAGATGAAGAACAATTGATGAAGAAGATTCATAAGAAAAGAATCAAGTTAACGTGCAGGTTGTTGACAGCCACTCCGTCTGAAATCAGTTGGGACCCCTCCAATGAAAATAAATGTTTACCTGCAGAGTAGATATGGATATGTACTACAGTAAATTTCTTTCTACTTATTGAACTTGGTTTTTAGTTATTGAACTGATAAGGATTTATATACTTATATTAGGATCTTATTATGTTTATATATATATGATGATCTTTATTAGCATTGTTAGGTTTCTATTTATTTTTAGAGTTATATAGAAAGACAGAACATGTTGATATGTGCAAGGAAGTACATATAGATATGTACTTTATTCTAAAACTCTGAACCAATAGATTCATATTCTAAAAAGTACATATTGACATGTAATATGAAGTACATATTGATTTGTTAAAAAAATTACTTTGTTTATGTGCATTTTTTTGTGTTTTTATAACAACTACAAGATTACTAAATAAAAAAAAAATGTATTGGAAATAAAAATCACTAATAACGAGGGGTGTTGCCCTAACCTAAAAAATGCGACAAGTATCTTCTAAAAGAATTTAAATCCCAAATGTACTAAAAAAAACTGTAATGAAATTAATTCCCATATGTATATTGGTACTGACGGCTAACATTGCATGTAGCCTTCTTGTGATGAGATTTCAACTTACAATTTGAACATGTAACAGGATTTTTGCTCCTCTCCCATGCACTCTTGATGCGATTCTTTTTTCTTCTTCTTGGAGGAGCCCTAACTACTATTGGTGGAAAAATAGTATCTTCTGCGGTATACTCATCAGGCCTGTGGTATATTGTAAAACATAAATAAGAAAAATCTACTATATTTGTGCAGTTTTTGTTGATGTATGTTACACTAAATATCAATATGTACTATGCTAGTTCTAGTTTATGGTTTATATGTACTTTTTAAAACCATTCTCATGTATGATACTACCATAAAAATATCAATATGTCCTTCTTAAAAACTTACCTGTCGTGATCAGGAACAGGTCTAATAGTGATTGAATGTAGCTGGCGATAACAGCTAACTTTGAAGTATTCGTCGATATAATCAAGGAACTTTCCCCCAGATGCAGCAATAGCTGCAGACGAGCATGGAAAACCATATAGCGCCATCTTTGGAAAGTACAACTCTTTTACTGTAGATCTACCATATGAGACCTGCACACAAGAAGCAAAGCACATTATTTACGCAGTATATATTGATATTTTCCCTACACAAACAAAAAACAATACAATCTGCACAATACATATTGATATTTTCCCTACACAAACCCAAATAGATAATTTGCACAATATATATTTGATATGTTTTCTGCAGTACCCCTAAGAAACTAGTTTAGTGGATATCTCACATCAAAAGAGCATGTTACCTAAAAAACTAACCTTGGGGAATGAACTTCAAAGAAGTGAGGATATGACTGACTAACTTTCCAAGGACGACCAATTTGAATGTGTAGTTCAAGCAAGGCTTGATACACAAGGGTTAAGAGTTCCGGATCCATCAAAAGACTTTCTTCACGATGTTCATACATCAACTCCATTACCCGTAGCCTACACGAAAAAATAAATTTAAAAAACAACAAACATACTATACATAGTGTAAAGAATAAAAATATGTACTAGAAGAAGATTGGTGGAGCATATTGAAAACAATAGTACATATATACTTGTAGTGTTACAAGAAACTTATAAAAACCTGATTGTGTCAGAGAGAGCGCAGGGTGGTAACTTCTTCTCGCGGCGAATCCTACCTATATCCTGCGAAGTATGCACTACACTACTTTTCCCTAGGAATGTTACGGCAGTATTCATCAACCCAAAGCCTTCCTAGATAAACCATTTCTTGAAGACCTTCTTCATATCTTGCTGGAGAAAGCACATATGTTGCGTTTTGGAAACAGTTCATCACTTCTTTATATTATTTATCAGACGTACTGATGGGTAAGTTATTTTTCAAGTGGAGAAAACAATATCTATGATAAGAATCAGGGAAAACTTCAGGAATTGAATTCAACAAACCTTCACCTCGGTCATTCAAAAAGGTGATGCGACGATGGTCCAAAACTTTTTAAAGATTGTCCAAAAACCAATGCCAATTATCATTATCTTCGCCAGGAACTAATGCATATGCAAAAGGATAAAAACTTGGAAAAAAAATATAAAGCCCATATCAATATGTACTTCAATGTCTGCACCTTCAAATTATGTTATACCTACAGTGTATATCAATATGTACTTTATGTATGATGTGTATGATCCTACAGTATATATTGATATGTACCAAAAAATAGACTACATTTCTCTTTGTATTGGTACATAAAAAACAGTTACATATCAAATATGTACCATATAAAAAATTACCTTGATTGCCGTTAAGACATGTCGCAGCCATTAGACCTCCTTTAAACCTCCCCTTAAGAAATATCGCATCACAAAAGATCATTGGACGACAAAGTTTATAACCCTCTCTACAATCTCCAAAGAAAATAAAAAGTTTGTTGAATCTCTTTGTTGCGTCGTTGAAGTCAAAATCAATATAAGACCCTGGGTTGGTTTCCCCAACAGCAGTGACCCACCAAGCAAGATCAGTGTATGACTTTACATCGTCACTAAAAATTATTTGATGTGATAAGTCTAATGCATGATATGCGTAGTGATACTTGATGTTGATCCCTCCCCCAACTTTAATAAAATTCATAATCTCTTGCGGCTTTATGAGAGGGGTTTGCTTGACACGCTCATGAACTAAATAATTTACAAGCTTCCTCGGAACAGTTGGACTCCTCAACCTATACCCAGCACCACAAGTGTGCCTCCCCACATAATCCTTTATCTTAAACACATCCAAAGACCCATTCATGGCAACCGTATGAAGCATCCAAGAGCACCGGTCATTGCTGCATCTCACCGTGAATCTCTCAAGGTCATTCTTCAATTTTCTAACCTTATATCCAGTCCTCAAACAATATTTCTCACATGCTAACCGAACATCTTCAACAACACCATGGAAGAGATGGTTTTTATCTTCAAAAATATTCTCCCAACCATCGAAAAAAAGAACACTTGCAACCTCTCTACAATCTTTCAAATAATTGTTCTTAGAACTCACAACCAACTCAGCATTGTTGTCAAAATCAGCACTTCTCGAAGAACTATATGCACCAGATAAAACAACATCCACATGCAACTCAAAGAAATTTGAATTCTTTGTAAAATGTAATGCAGCAAGCCCTTGAAGCGATACATCAGCAAGAACAGGGACCTTCACTCCATTTTCAACATAATTAACAACAATTGTTGATGGAGTCAACCAGCTCCACGCATTGCAAATAGTAAACTTCAAATCTTCCAAAGTCAAAGATAAGGTAACCAAATATGCAATGTGGTGTTGCTTGTGGGTGTACATGAGAGTAGTAAAAGGTATTTGGATTAGAACCAACACCTAACATGTTGAACCTGTAGAAATGTGATCCAAATAAAATAACACAAACACAAAAATCAAACATATATTTTAAGATGATAGGAATACTAAATCTACAGTACAACATAATGTGTACTATTTTAGAAGTATCACACATATTATAGATTCATACATAACAAACAAATAAATGCATATTGTATGCAGTGCAAATAAATATGTAGTAACAAAAATGCATATTTTAGAAGTATCACACATAAATATGTAGTGCAAATAAAATGGTATACCATACAGTATATATAACCAAAATAGCATACTATAAAAACAGTATATATCAAAAAGTTTAGAAAAATAGTAGTATTAATATGTATTGAAGAATCATTCAAAAAACCCAGAAAAAAGAACAAAAATCATGAGTTCCTGAAAGAAAGAAAAAGAAAGAAAACCAAACCAAACAAATTATCAAACTACATGTAAATAAGCTGAATACGAAAATCTAATGAACAAAATAAAACGATTACAAAAATCAGTTTTAAAGAACAACAGAAAAACTAAAACACAAACAACAACGAGATCAAAACATGCAATCGAACAAAATGTACAACATAGAAAACGATAATCATCAAGATTTCAGTGTAAAAAAATCAACAAATCATGAAATCAAACTGATCATCATGATTTCAGTTGAGAAAATAAAACAAAACAAAACATAACAAAAATCAAAGAACAGAGAAGAAGATTATAGAAAATTACCTGGAGATTTGACAGCGAAAAACTAAAATTGAAGAACACCAACAGAACAAGAGAGAGAGAAATTCATATCTGAGCTGAAGAAAAAGGTAAGAATCACAAGTTCTAATTTGATTTTTTTTCCTTTTATACGTTAGTTGCAGAAGGGTAAATTGGGATTAAAAAAACGGATTAGCTACTCGCACGTGGGATGGACCACCGAGTAAAAAATTCGCTCCAAAACTATGTTTTTGGACCCAACGATTAAACAAAGTTTAATGGATGAATTAGATATTAAACGTGGTCTTGAATATTGGATTAACTAGTATTTCCTAGTTTATCAAATGAAGTAGTTGGCAAAAGTATTAAATATCTCCGATTGACTTAGATTTGAGTTGCATGTGCTAGCTAAGGATTGTATATTAACCAACGGATACACTTGATAGTATATCTATATGTTTAGAATTTTAAAGCTATGAAGGCCGGTTGATTGTCATAACCACATTTTACCACAAATATATATATACTTTACCCATGCCATTTCCATATGTACAATTCCTCTTTGGATACCAAAAGAAGTGCAACAGAATGAATATGTTGTTCTCTATGTGTTATTGCAAAATTACATAATCTAAGGCATGACAACGATCTAACGATTTTTTTTTATTTGTCATATAGGAGTTCAGGTTATCAGGGGAAGAAAAGAGGCGGAAAAACAGTGTACATGTTCCTTATTGGTACAGCAAGCTAACTCGGATTTTGCAGGTTCGGTTTAGTTTAAACTATTAAGATTATTATCAATCTGTATATGCTAAAATCTGTTGCTATGCGACACTGTACTCTCATCCAGTGACACTGTAAGCTTCTTCAAGTAGCTGTTGAAGTAATAGTCATCAAGTTCATGTAGTCGATTTCCTTGGCGTAGAAGAAAGTAGGTAGTAGTCCTCCCCCTAATCATGTCTCAATTTTTTTTTAACAAAGCTTGAATAAATTATAAAAGCTTGGAATCAGTATTCTGAAGTTTTTTTTTATAATGGTTTGTTATCTTAGTTTGGTCTGTTTTGGGTGAAAATTTTGTTGTTGATGAGAGTGATGCAAAATTGGGATTTGCAAGATAATAAGTGCTTAGTTGGTGAAGGGGAAATCATGGTATTATTCCTCTCTCACACTTTCATTTCCCATTTCAGTGTACAGAGGTAAATAAGCAGTTCACATCCGGTGTAATTCCAGGTCATGCACATTTAAACCTTTGAATATTCTTTGAATCTTTGCTATTTTTTGTTTTGAATATATCGAGTCCAGTAGTGTTGGAAACAAACATACAAGTTAGGTGTAAATGAGTTTGCAGATCAAACCATTGAATAATTTGAATCTTCTTGCAATGGATACAAGAAGTCACTGAGAAGAAGTCTGAATCAACAACATCCAGGTATAAAAATGTTACTGCAGTACCATCCACCATGGATTGGAGAGAGAAAGGAGATGTTACACCAGTTAAGGACCAAGAGAAGTATGGTAAGTAACAATATTTTCCATATAATGTGTACCTCGGTTAAAAAAATCCCCAGAAAGTCTGATTTACCCAAGTCGCATATAACCTATATGCGCAACATGTGTATTCTATCTACTATTACACAAAAGAACAAAATTGGCTTCAAATCCTAAATTGATCCCTAACTTAATTTTTCATATTTTGTGGAAACAAAAAACAGGAAGCTGTTGGGAATTCTCTGCAGTGGTAGCCACGGAAGGAATAACACAACTAGAAACTGGTGAGCTAACCTCTATATCTGAATAGTTGGTAGACTGCGATACTAAAAGTGAAGATTAAGGCTGCGAGGGTGGTCTAATAGATGACGCCTTACAATTCATACAAGAAAACCGAGGTCTCACCACAGAAGCTAACTACCCATACAACGGAGTCGATGGAAGCTACAACAGTAAGAAGGAAGACACACATGATGCCTTAGTCAATGGTTATGAAGATGTGCCATCCAACAACGAGGCATCTCTACTGAAAGCCGTTTCAAAGCAACCTGTTTCGGTTGCCAGTGATGCCAGTGGCCAGGACTTTCAGTTTTACTCAAGCGGGGTATTCCCAGGAACATGTGGGACCGAATTAGACCATGGTGTTTGTGAGTACCAAAAATCTACTCCAACACGTGGAAGTTAAAGAATGGGATTCTCATTTGTGTGTTACATCAAGTACACTCCACTCATAGTCTAAACAATTCAACTCATGTCCATAACAGCAAAGCTTCCACACAAACCAATGAAATCCGCAGCCCATATTAGCAGCTTACTCAAGCCCGCAGCTACAATGCCCATTTCACTTACAACATAAAGACTCGTCATGTCCGAAAGCTAACAAGCCTACAGAACCATCTCTTGTCCGTAAGGCATAAGCCTATATAATCCGTACAACAATTCCCGCACCATTTGCAGCACTTCCTGTGCGAGGCCCATCTTGGTCCGCAGCAACCCAAACCCGGTAGCGCAAGCCAACATTCCCGCACAATTAATGAAGCCCGCAACCTTTCTAAAAGAAGTTTTCATATTTGCACTACATACAAAGTGCCCATCTTGAATGGAATTTCCCGCTCAAATCAAGTTTGAATCGTTCAACCTTAACAATTTGGTGAAGTAAACATTTCAAATCAAACCATTCCCGCTCCACTTGAAGTCCGCAGCAACACACTAAGTCCGCAAGCTCATTTTACTACTTCACCAGCTCAAGTCCGCAAGCTAGCACTATTGTGACCGCAAGCTCACACCAGCTTCCAGTCCGCACCCGCACCACCTTGGCGCACATCCTTTGCCCGTACCAAAATTGGATTGAAGGAATTTGAAGATAAGATCAAGATGGACACATGGTGGACTCCATCGACACTTGGCAAAATATGGTGTACCATTATCAACACGTGGCGAACTTCTATCGACACGTGGCGGACTCTATCGACACGTGGCGGACTCTATCGACACGTGGCAGACTTTATCGACATGTGGCGGACTCCATCGACACTTGGCAAAATGTGGTATATCATTATCAACACGTGGCGAATTTCCATCGACACGTGACGGACTTCATCTACACGTGGCAAAGGGGCTTTTTAGTAAAATGATATTTTATTTACCCATTTATATACAATTATAATGTGTTAGAGAAAGGATCTTCTTTTTGGCTGGGTTCTTCCCCAGAGGGAGAATTCTTCTTTTCTTCTGTAACTTAGAACAATCAATAATAACATCATTTCCATTACCCGTAGACGTAGGTAAATCTTTGCCGAACCACGTAAATCTTGTGTTGATTTTACTTACGTTTTTTATTTCATTTTAACTTCTATATTTTACCCATTTAATTTCCCATCAAAATGTCATTTCATTTCAATCTTCAATTTTTGGTTGCGGTGAAGATCATACAAATGGTCGTTACAATTTGGCGCTAGAAAAAGAGATTTAGGAGAGTTTCATAGAAGTGATTCAGGAAAAATAGAGAACATCAGCAGAGAAAGGATGAGAGAAATGAAGCAACCAAAGATTCACCATCAAGTTTAAAAGAAAAATAAACTTTCTTCTCTCTTGGATTTTGATCTTACATCTGATTTACAGTTGCAAAAACTTCTTCTACAAACCCATTTAATCAATTTTGATTTACAGTTGGAAAAGCTTGAAAAAAGATTTTTCTTTAAAAACTTTGATTCAGAAACCAAGTTCGATTACAGATTTACAGTTGCAAAAGCTTGTTCTACAAAACCCATGTGAGAGATTCCGAAAACTTTAAGTAACAAAACTTTGATTTGGGAACTTTCCATAAAAACAAGAAGTTCTTCTGAGAAACCAGAAGTTCTTTTGATTTAGGTTGCTAATGGTTTGTTTTGTTGTGAACTAAAAAGAGATCTGACTTTGCTGAGTTGGGTTGATGCTAATGTTAGGAATAGGGGGCACGAATTTGAGATGGAAGAAAGTCCTGTTGATAAGTTCAAATGAGTTTGAGGCTGTAAACAAAGAGTTATTGATGTTTCCATGATATGAATGAGTCAAATTAAATGAGTGAATTGAAGTGAATTATGCAGGGAAGGAGTTTATGCTTGATTGAAATCATAGCCAATTTTATGTTGGAATCACCCACAGAATTGCACGTAAGATGCTTGAATGAGAAATTCTACATCGCAAGGTTTAGAAGGTGGTGATGATCAAGTGATTAATAGTCAAGAAAAACACAATCCATCAATGGAGAAAAAGAAGAGGAAAAATGGGTCTTGTTTAGATTCTGATTTTAATCAATCCAAGGATGGTAGACAGAGAAGTAATCCATCAAATTCTAATGTTGCACCCACTTTTTCATCTACATTCAGTGAAACCAGTTCTGTTTCTCTTCATGAGAATTCAGTTTCATTTCCAACTATTCAGCAGGAAGTACAGCAACAAAATGGGTTTCCTCATCATTACTTCGGCTGTACAATCGAGATTTTTTAGTTCTTGTCCATGTGCTAACCTGACGAGAAGAAGGCAAGTGTGTATGGCTCCGAACTTTCATCCCTGGGATTGGATTTAATAGACACACGGAACTCCTTAAACAAAGCCGATCAAATAACCCACATCCTTTTGACAATGAATCCCCTGCCTCGCTCACTCTTGGCAATTTCACGGAGACACAAGCTGGTTATTGTAAGCTTTTGTTTGTTGAAAAGGCTACAAGGAAAAGGGTTTCATGTAGAGAAATGACAAGCTTCACTTGAGCTCTGTTGGCAGAGAAGGGAGCTCGTGTCGGCATCAGCTTGGAGATGTTAAGAAGAACTTCTTTTTTGCAACTTGGAGATGTCGGAATCATAATTCATAAAGCTGATGTTAAGAAGAGCTTCTTTTTTGCAACTTGGAGATGTCGGAATCATAATTCATAATTCATGACCTGTCGAAGTCAGTCCGCACCACCTAGCTTCAATAAAGATGCTCACAACATTTAGCAGTCCCTCAACTCCAACAGGACCCCGAGCATGAATCCGGCATGTACTTATTCCTACCTTTGCACCAAGTCCAAAGCGAGCTCCATCACATTGTGAAAGACCGCAGCACAGTCAACTTGATGTAGGAATATTTCTGCAACTTCACGGTCTTCTGTAGCAATACAGTCAGCATATGCAATTCCATGACAATATATATGGTCAATGGACGATGTCAAACAGACAAGGAAACACATAATATGATTTGAAGCTAATGTTGGAGAATACGACCGTGAGTATGGCCTAACTAGGATTGTTTTGCCACTTCATAAGAGATTGGGTGTTGTAACTCGTGAACTTAATATTGCGAAACAAAACCTGAGTGTAGTCAATGTACCTTCATCTGCAACAACGGTAGGAGGACAGCAATATCACCCTTCTCCATATCAGAATATGATGCCCAGATACAAATCTCCACATACTCGCATCTACAACAAAGATGAAACACACACAGCACACATCTATACCTCCATGGCTGATTTTCCTCAAAGTAAAAGGATGGCGTCTACATTTTACCAGGACCGGCATCTATCGACAGAAACTGAAAAACAGAAACTGAAAAACAGAAACTGAAAAACACGCCACCAATAAGACGACTCCATTGTGGTGGTATCATAAGAGACATCCATTTGACGACATAAAGATCAGCAAACTCATCATCTACATCGTCTGCACCAGATCTTGATGTCAAAGTGAAAGAAATCTCAACTCCAGCAACCACATTAAGTAAACCTTGGATAGCTGCAGCAAGATGAGCATTTGTTCCTCCAAACAACTAGAACTGTTCATTCCTCCTGCACTCCTCAAGCTCAATCCCTGACCACTTAATCTCCAGAATTGAATCAGATTTCACCCCAGTTCTTGTTTGAGTATGCACACAGAACCTTTCACAACCTTGAGGACTCCATCCTTATGATAAATCCAAAGAAACTAACTCAACTTGGTTTTTCGTTGAGGAATCGTTTCGTGACTATAAATCATCGGAAGTGGTTATTGGCGTTTCATCATTATCATGTTATAAATTCATTTGCGAGAAGCAGCCCATGATGCGAGAAGCAGTCCATGACTAACAACTCAATGCACTCTACACCTCAAATAAGAATGGCAGCATCCCGCAACATAAGAGAAAATGTCTGAACCCGCACCTCAAATGAAGTCACTCATAGTACATGTGAGAATACTCGAAGTTTGTAGCTCAAATGGTCCGCAAGGCTACAACTCTCAAGACCGAATCTCAATCATCCGTACCTAAAGCTCAATAAGCATCAGATTCACCATCAGACCAAGAAATAGATGACTGGCTTTAGAAGAGGAGAGCAACGGAGAAAACATGCTAGTTGATATCATTAGCACCGAGAATCTTCACTAGAGAAGCAATCAAATTTCACTTTAATTATTTTGCAGGGCCATAATAAACAATACAATTCAAACATGTTGCAGTTAATGATATAAAAATCAGTGACAAAGCTGAATTGATGAAATCAATTGGCTTGGAAGAATCAGTACTAATCAAGAACCATCTCGGACCAACAGCTAACCTGGGGAGAAATGTGAATCTCAAAGAGCTTACTGTTTTTATCAAAGGAAGGAACTGTCACCACTTCAACACTTGCGCAGAATAATGACTGACCCCTCTATGGCCTGAGCGCAGCAAACATGAACGAGGGCCTGCACAATCAAGACTAGATGACAAATTCCAGTTATAAATACTACCATAATAAACAAATATCTCAACATCCATGGTATATTAACTTGGGATGAGAACACTTTTTAATGACACCCCCACAATTTGAACACAGTTACTTCCATTTTGCCATTGAATTTAATCAGCATCACGAAAAGACCAAAGTTAAACTGATCATTGAGGGAAAATTCTAGCACATTGTAGCTCTTCCTACATCAAAAATCCACGTGCTCCGCACCTTGATCCACAACTCAAGTGAAAAATATACAAGTGGCAATGTTTGAGATTCACAAATTAATCCGCACCATGTCAAGAAACTAAATGAAATATGTCCGCACTCTTGTAAAGATATGGACATTCCGCACGATGGTTGCTCGGATATCGCAGTTCAAGTGAGGATATTCACGTACCGCAGCTCAATTCACACTTCGAAAGCTTCGGTCTCGCAGATTTAATTCCGCAAGCTTAGTCCCCGTAATTACTTCCAAGAAATGAAATTTTACAATACAGTCGAGATGACATGTTTTTATAGGCATTGGCACGTATGAGAAAATCTGCGACCAATAACACCTGACACAGGACCCGTCTCGAAATGACAGGCTCACACAAACATCACTGCATTTGAACAAATTTGCGTCTAATAACGCCTAATACGGGGCCCATCTCGAGATGACAGGTTCTCACACAGGCATTGGTACGTATATATAAATCTGCGTCAAATGACACCCGATACAGGACCCATCGCGATTACCATTTTCAATACTCTCTTGACAAACGCGACGACAGGATACAAGATATTGCGGGGCCAAGATCGTACCACTTGCGAGATTTGGATGGAGAAATTTTACGGCATCCATAAAACTCACAGTATCACAAAATCGTATTACCCCTAAACCCTCAATGCAATCGTACAGTGATTTACTCTCATACTAGGTACTCTCCACTTCAGGAAGTGCTCACAATCAGCAATGCAATTATACAACAATTTGGTTTCATAATAGGAGATATTCTCGGGACCGCATCCTAATTTCCTCATATCCAGAGAGAAGTTAGACATGTGTTACACCCTCTTACTCCGTGGCTAGAAATACTCTCGGGACCGCATCCTAATTTCCTCCTAGCCAGAGAGAAGTTAGACACGTGTTACACCCACTTACTCCATGGATGAAGAACTAACAAACAATATATATGTTCAAGATTTTGTTTTGCAGAGACAAAAGTACAAGATAATATGAAAGTGCAATTACAACTAAAGTATGGTACGAGTAAGATATGAAGATGATTTTTCTTAAGGATTGTTCTACGAACAAACTTTAAGAAAATGGGGCAAATTGTGAGTACCAAAAATCTACTCCAACACGTGGAAGTTAAAGAATGGGATTCTCATTTGTGTGTTACATCAAGTACACTCCACTCATAGTCTAAACAATTCAACTCATGTCCATAACAGCAAAGCTTCCACACAAACCAATGAAATCCGCAGCCCATATTAGCAGCTTACTAAAGCCCGCAGCTACAATGCCCATTTCACTTACAACATAAAGACTCGTCATGTCTGAAAGCTAACAAGCCTACAGAACCATCTCTTGTCCGTAAGGCATAAGCCTATATAATCCGCACAATAATTCCCGCACCATTTGCAGCACTTCCTGTGCGAGGCCTATCTTGGTCCGCAGCAACCCAAACCCAGTAGCGCAAGCCAACATTCCCGCACAAGTAATGAAACCCGCAACCTTCCTAAAAGAAGTCTTCATATTTGCATAACATACAAAGTGTCCATCTTGAATGGAATTTCCCTCTCAAATCAAGTTTGAATCGTTCAACCTTAACAATTCGTGATAAACATTTCAAATCAAACTATTCCCGCTCCACTTGAAGTCCGCGGCAGCACACTAAGTCCGCAAGCCCATTTTACTACTTCACCAGCTCAAGTCCGCAAGCTAGCACTATTGTGACCGCAAGCTCACACCAGCTTCCAGTCCGCACCCGCACCACCTTGCCCGCACTATCCTTTGCCCGCATCATCCTTTTCCCTCACCAAAATTGGATTAAGGGCATTTGAAGATAAGATCAAGATGGACACGTGGCGGACTCCATCGACACTTGGCAAAATGTGGTGTATCATTATCAAATGTGGTGTATCATTATCAACACGTGGAGAACTTCTATCGACATGTGGCGGACTCCATCGACACTTGGCAAAATATGGTATATCATTATCAACACGTGACGAATTTCCATCGACACGTGGCGGACTTCATCTACACGTGGCAAAGGGGCTTTTTAGTAAAATGATATTTTATTTACCCCTTTATATACAATTATAATGTGTTAGAGAAAGGATCTTCTTTTTGGCTGGGTTTCTTCCCCAGAGGGAGAATTCTTCTTTTCTTCTGTAACTTAGAACAATCAATAATAACATCATTTCCATTACCTGTAGACGTAGGCAAATCTTTGCCGAACCACGTAAATCTTGTGTTGATTTCACTTACTCTTTGATTTCATTTTAACTTCTATATTTTACCCATTTAACTTCCCATCAAAATGTCATTTCTTTTAAATCTTCAATTTTTGGTTGTGGTGATCATGCAAATGGTCGTTACAGTGTTACCGCAGTAAGGTACGGGACAAATAATGATGGAACTAAGTGTTCTCACGCGCCAATCTTTGGTTTTTTCATACTTTTATGCTTCTCTTCTTAAATATAAATATGTTGCCCCTGCAAATTATTTGTGAAACGCATAACCCTTATGAATTATTTTTACTTAGAAGATTGTTGTACGTGCTCCTCATTGGCTTCACATGCTCCTCATAAACACTTTAAATTTTTCAAACGTGAGGAAAAAAATCTACCATCAAAGTGCTTTGTAAAGTTGTACGCAATGTCCTGTGGAGATCTCTATATTGTATTTTCTATGTAAATGTATTGTTACCTTAATAGTGAGTCTCGCACTCTCAATTGCAATTTGAAACTTTGTTTACTGTTCTACAGACTTTTGGTTTGGTGTTGTAATTGTGTTTTTTACTACCTGGAGATGATCGTCCAGTGGTGGATAGATAGTAATGAAGATAGGTTGAGGTCACATGGTGTTGGGGGTGTGTTTTACTATGTGTTTTCAGGTCAAGGTGGATACTTCCCAAAAGCTTTCTTCATGTTGGTGTAACTCTTATTTAACCTCCTCCTGCAATCTTTTAAAATTCTTGTTAATAGAATGAAAATTTATGTCTTTCTTAATTTTTCTTCGCTTTTGTTCGTTTTGTTCAATCTCAACGAGGACTTCTATTTTTCTATTGCTTTTCTCCATATCTTGGGCAGTATATTTTGGATAGAAGATTAGTGTTTGTCTTTCATTTTTCCTCACGACTTCTCTTGCTTGGGTATATAAAGTTCTAAATCAATAATATTGAAGTAAGAACAGAACTTTCTGAAAACATGCTTTTAAGAATTTTGTAGTCTTTGAGATTAATGCATTTATATACCCGAGTTTGCATTGACTCAATTTCTTAATATAACCCTTTAAGATTTTGTTCTTCTAAATGTAAGTTTTAGTATTAGATTACACAAGACCTTTCATTCGTTGTTTCGCTTTTGTTTATTTCAATGTTTTGTATGCCGCACTAAATTGCTCTCTTTACTTGAGCTATATTTTTTAAAAATTTGAAAACCAAGTGGTAAGATTGGTGTTACATGATTACTGCAGAGTTATGTACGAGTCCTGTAAGGTAGCATCTAAGTATGGGAGCCAGATATGAGTGTCCTAATGACTAGATGATTTTTCACGCCCAGACCTGGTGTTAAGATTTTCCAATGGTAATCAAGCTTTCCAGGCCCACCAATCGGCGATCCCAGGAGTATTATAGATATATGGTTTTAAATTTTATAAAAAGTGAGTGAAGCAATATATTACGAAGTAGGTCCTTGTCGATTTTATTTTTCTTACTTGATACTCAAACTGACAACAAAATACAACGCCGGGGATAGCCTTCGCATAAGTCCGTCCATGTTTTCATGCACGATATTTCAAAACCTATGCGGTTACTTCCATTTATTCCGGCAACAATGGAAAAATTTTGGCAAAACATGGCTCTGGTTTTGTGTAATATAGCTCACAATAACATTGGTTAGAAAGTTAAAAAGAATTGTAGAACATACTCTTCACAGTAACAATATTTGTGTAGTAATAGTGGTAGTACAAATGAATGCTCAAATACAATAACTCCCATCGTCTGGCATCAAAATCTAGATTATACACGGACCTCAAATTAGTATAAACTCAGAATAACTGATGGCAGATCTCTTTCGTTTCAAAACCATTTGAGGTATTCCTTAAAACATATTCAAGGGTATTCTTTGCATTCATATCAAAAAAACATCAAAACAGATACCAAAAACTGAAGTTATTTTTAATAAACTAAGCAAAAACAATTTCAATACACACTTACATTTAGTACATTGTTTGTCTCCAAAACATAGATTTGCAATCACCATAACTCATTAGGATGTTCAAACTTATCATAAAACTACAAAATAAAAAAGATTAGTGGTTAAACATTTGGTAGAATGAAGTATACACCAAGTATCAGTATTATCTAGAATCATAAATTAAAAATCCATGACACCACCAGTGTAGCACTGCCTCTATGGTAGTGTCACAATTTTGCTGCTAAATTAGATGGTATGAGACAAAATGATATTGTGTAGCTTAAACAAGGGTCGTAGATTTGACCGCATTCATTTTCTACATCCATCCATTTCTCGAACATTTATTCGCTATCTCCCCAAACCTTTTTCAGGTTATGTGGGATTTTTTGGTGAGTCAAAGGTAGCCTTCTAAGGTTTTCACACCGACATACCACCAGATGTACCAATGAAGGCCAACCAAAAAGTAATGTTGAACGGCCGTACTGCTGGAAACCGGCAATATTTGGTAGTTTCATTAGACGCAACTTCCTTAATTAGTTCATATTGCAGTACAATCTTCTTAGGCTTTTATTGTTTTTTGATTGGTTTTTCTCTTTAGTGTCTTAACTATTTTAGTCGTGGATAGTATCGTCATATATCGATTCCAATAAAAAACAATTGTAATAAAGTTGCCCATATATTATGGATTGTTAATATCTTATAAGTTTTGGAATCGTACGTAGGATCCATATGTATGTAATTAGTTTTTTTTGTTTTCATGAATTTGTAACCACCGGGAAGTAAATATACCTATAAAAATCAGTACATCTAGACTACATTATCTCATCCCTGGAACTAAGTCTGATGGTCGTAACGCTGACACTTAAGTTTATTGGACATCAAGACCGGGACAGAGACTACCTATTGTAGTTGCGGCCTGATCTTCATGACAAACTCCAAATACAGTACTTACCGTGAAATGAATGTACAAGTGGAAAGACGACAATTTCCCATGCATGTGGCATGTGCGATGACGATTAATAAATCAAAAGGACAATCGGTGAAATATGTGAGCATCGATTTATGTACTCCAGTATTTAGCCACGATCAGCTCTATGTGGTATTGTCTAGGTGCACTGTAGCAAGTAGAATAATTTTATTGTTTCCAAATGAATCGAATGAGTGGTTAGATCTGGTAATAACAACTGTAGTATATCCTGAATTTTTAGTATGGTATGAACTCGCTTTTTATTTTTAAGTATTCTACGGTACATGTAATTATTAGTTTTTTTTTTTTAATTATAGACATAAAATATTTTGTTATTTTAGTATTTAATGAAAATACAGATTCACATCAATAAAAATAACCCACGAACCGAAAGGATTCGGATATGCCAAATAGTATTTCCTTAAGCTAGATTTATTTTTTCATGAGTTGTGATACCATGTGTGGTGCATGTGAGTTGTGTATGATGGAGGTTTAATTGCGTACTTCTAAGAGGAGATATGGAGGACATCAAGATTACAACCAGCATAAAATATGGTATGTAAACCAGCACGTACCAATTGAGCGTAAGTGTATTACTTTGGAGATACCATAAAGCAAGCAATTTTAAAAGGTTCCCTTCTTTTGGTGAAAACAAGTCAATTATATAAGAGTAATGCAAGGAAAACCAACATATGGTTACCTGGCAGAGTCAGGTTTCATCATCTATGTTTTTTGTTGTTGCTCTCACTCATCTGTGAATGGTCCAAGCACATCTCACACATATTTAACTGCTAATTAATATGATTTAAGCATATTATCTAAAAATCCTTGTTGTTGTTTTTTCTTTTCTTTTTTTCCCTATTATTTCTTAGAGGGGATGAATTCTCATATAGGTAGAGTTATCACAAACATATTAATTATGATGTTTTTGGCTTACTTTTTTTCTTTTATGTCATGGTCATGTCTGTGTATATGTAGCTTATTTGTGTATATATAGGTTCAGATGAAGAAAGATATTAATAAGGTGGTGTCAAGCCAAAGTTGTGGGGAACTAGAATAACAGTGGCTATGCAATATTAAGGTCATGGTTCAGTCACCAAGTCTAAGGACCTATAACTTACATTCACTACCATATAATTCACGGATGCATCATCTAATTTATTATCACACCTACACTCATTTAGTACATATGTGATTCAGGGGTTTTTCTAATCATTTATTCTAAGTTTGATAATTGTTATGTGAAAATATTTTTAGGTTTGTGTACAGAAAAAGAAAATCTAATAAGAGGACATTATGCTACCTAAGAAAATCAATGTTTGATATCCATTTTACCTTGATAAAATACTATTATAATCGAGATCGAGGAATTTACAAAAAATCTAGCGGTTGAACACGATTTTTTGATAATACGATGTACCGCAATCTCGATAACTCTTCTATTGATGAAATAAAGGCATATAATGATTGGGAGGTAAGAGTATATTAAAAAAAAACATGAGCTCCATAAATTTAAAGAATATCAAAATCTGGAGAAAGACAGAAGCGTCATAACTTCCAAGCAATTTATAAAGATGGAATAAGTCTTGGTAATTTATTAGTTTATTAGTTTATTAGTCTTGGTAGTTTATTAGTTTATGAAGATGGAATAAGTCTTTGAAATGTGTTGCAAAACAAGCCTATGGATTTTTTTTCTTCTATTGCATTGGATTTTATTAGTTTATTAAATATTTTGGTAGTTTTTAGGGTAGCGAGCTTATTGAATTTCTATTATTTTTTTATCAATATTTTTTTTTTTGATAAAATTAATATTATAACATGGATCCAATATTTTATTAGCGAGAAATAGACCCTTGCGTAGCTAAACCTGTAAATCGATATATAATGGTCAATTATGGTTTAATTAGTAGAAGCATTGAGAGTGACATTTATTATGGACGCTTTAAGTATTAATGAAGAAAGTACGCCAAGTAACAATGGACATGAAGTATAAATGTTTGCATTCGTCTCAAGCAATCATTATAAAGATCACATGGGAAAACTTAGAGAGCATAGTACAATAGTTATGTCACACTTTGTGATCTCAACTTTATTTGGTAAGTGGAAACCTGTTCCGAAAAATATCAGGTTATATTTCACTGATCAAACAAATGTTGTCGCAGAAACTGGAAACAATAGAAATATTCCTATGCATGGATTTATTCTAACTGAGTTAGAGAAACTTGATATGAGAAGTGGTGATGTCATTGAATATACATGCAACATTTATAAATAATTTTCCCATCTAAATTTTATATACTTTCTAAAAAAATAACATTCATTTATTAATCTCACTGTAATACCGTTCAAGTAGATGTCATGGGTATATTGGTGGGGGCATCAGAACCAAAACTCCAGTACCAGACATCTGAGCAAGCTGCCATTAAAAGAAAAGTTTTGATGGAAAATGAAAGAGGGAGTCAGCTCCGAGTTACGCTTTGGGAGGATGCTGCCAGACAGATTAAACAAGAATTATTGAAAGGTACAAATAAATATGTCATTGTTATAATCACGTCAACATTGATGGAGAAATTTATTACAGGGTCCTATTACAAAAAAAAATCAGTTGATACCTTTTATTTGCTATGAAACGTGTTAATTACCAATATATAAAATGATCCAGGTTCAAATTGTCTATCCTCTACAAAATCAACAAAAATATATGTAAACTTGGATAAGCCAGAAGTTGAGGCCGTGCGAAAAAGGTAGGTATTTGACTTTGACATACTAGAAGTCATGTTGTACATTCTTTGTGGGTATTGTGTTTAGGAGATAAACTAATAATATTGTTAAATTAATAGATGTGGATCCTATTTTGCAATATTGCCTATCAATATCGGGAAAAGACAACAAAGACCAATTGAAGAAATGTTTTTCATAACATATTAAGTTTGCGAGAAGGGTGCAATTTTATATACAATGAATTTTTTTTAGTAAAATTTACAAAGATGAAAACAACTAATATGTGAATAAGTAATTGTTATATCAATTTGTAATATGGTGTGCATGAAAAGGAGTAACCTTCACGTGTAAGGTAACAATAGTTGGCATTATACCAGGTTCAACACGGTAGTGTATGTCATATCCATAGTGCACTTCTATGTGTGTGGCCTTAGATAGAGAGAGTTGGTGTCCTTTATGCAATCACAAAATCGAAATACCTGTACCAAGGTAACAATACTACTATATATGAACATGATATCCTACAATTAATTTATATTGATATAAATGATGGATAAAATTTTGCAGATAAATATTGGAGCTAAAGTGCATGATAAATCTGGAATTGGAACTATTATTGTCATGTGACCAGTTGTTGAGGTTTTTTTCTTCCGTGATAGTGAAAAAGTTTCAAGGCTTTATGAGTGTGTAAAACACGCCATAATTAAATTTTAATTTACATTTATTTAGTTCCCTATTTTGTATAAATTTGATGATTTTGATTAGTTTTGTAGTATTTTAAAAATAAAGTTCAATGGTTTAGAGTACGAAATTATACCGTAAATTGAAAGGAAATCGAAAGTCAACCTAGTCAAGTTTAGTCAAACTTCAATATGTCCGTATAAAGAATAAAAGAGTATGGGTTCAGCCCATATACTACCACCGTTCAAACAAGCTTCTCAAACACAATTTCTTGTACTATCAAGGATCCTTATACAAGTAAGGAAAGTCAAATGGTGACTAGTCCCTTGCATGCGGATAAAGATTGAGGCAGGCATATGTTGCACATTAATAGGAGATATGAGAAAGGATTAAAATAGCATTTTATTTCTCTTATATGGAAGGAGTATATTTCCACTTATGGAAGCAAGATAGGTAATGGACGTATATAACAAGAAGGTGGCTTCAGACAACTAATCTTATATGGAGTGAAGTGTCGTCATCCAAAAGGTGAAGAGGAAATTATGAGGTGTGCTTTTATTTTCTTACCTTTGCACAAGATTAGCTGACCAAAATGAGAAGCTGACAATGACTTAACCAAGATGTGAAAATTATCTTACCATGTTGGCGAGATTTTGAGGTTTTAAGTATATATTTTCTAATTAAGGAAGAAGAAGGGTGGAAGCATATAATAAGGGTGCGAGTGTGCGACAGTGGAACGGAAACGGGAGTCCAAAATCTACCTGAAGAGCAACAGACGTTTGGAAGAATTTTGTTCCATTTCTTTTTTTCTGTGCCTGATTGTGTCCGAGGCATTTAAAGCAGTATTGTTTATTCAAAAAAAAAGTATAAAAACTTATTACTCTTGTAAGTGATATTAAAGTTAAATTAATAAAATATTTACTCTAGAATCATTATTTTCTTGTACCTCAATTTCTATGAGTAGCTAAAACTCTTTTTTAGGATTAGGGATAAAACCCAATTATGTATACTAAATAATTTTAATATTATTTTTATAATAATCTTCATATTGGCCTTTATATTTTTGTTGTGTAATAATGATAATTGATTCTTTGCATATCTTCATGCTTGATTTATGATTTATTTATCTATTTTGAGACCAACATTTAAGTAAAGGAAAATATTAATATTTTGAAAATAAAAATTGGTTTAAAAAGTTACATTTTCCGAGACGTAGAAACTGACCTAAATCGTCTTGTGTAATGAAGTGAAGATTATTATTGGGAGAGATTGCAATAATCTAGTATACATAATTGTAATGGATTATTGAGTCCTAGATCCTCTTTTATTAAGTTCTAAAAATCGTTTTCAGTAATTTCTGCAATTTTAAAGTTTTACAAAAATCACCAACTTATTCAAATTATGTTTAGCACTTTAATTAATCAAAAATTAGGTTTTACAATTTTAAAAATCTCTATGGAACGAACTGTATTTGTATACTATCTTTTCAATAGTTGCGCACTTGCGGCATAATTAAAATCTCATCAAGGCTCATGTGAATCAGTCCACTCACATGAGAGTTATGGGACTACATTCAGAGACAATTCATAACATGTTTTGTTTTCAAAAACACTGTAAACTAAAAAAAATTGATTACAGGATAATCTAGCAGAAATATACCGGGAATAATATAAACATATGGAATCACGTGTGTGTACAAATTACAAGTCATTAGATGGGAATTATTTGGATATAAAAGTGTTATTGTGTAACGCCCATATTATCTCAATCATGAATTAAAAGTTAAATATAATTTTGAAAGACTGCTAAGATTCGTAAAATCAATAAATAGTAAAGACGTACAACATTACCATCCACAGACACCATCGAAATCCAATAAAAAAAATACAATACTACGACCCACCGACCCCATTAAAATTTATGGGAAAGTTGTGCATTGAAAAGGTAATTGTTTAGTGTACTTGCAATAACTGTTTAACCTCTGCTCATTTACGTGAATCATTTACTAAGAATTGCCTTTTAATGCTAATCTACAGGAATGAACATCGAATTCTGAAATGGATATGGACACTGATTGGAGATACAAAAAAATGGTGAATCAAAAGAATATTTTTTATTCTAACAAAAAGCTAGAACCAAACTTAGTAAAGAGTATTGGTTGTTTTCCTGCCTTATTTTTGTAACTTTTTTACATTGAGGCACTTTATTTTTGGAAGCAACAATGAATATATTATATATGAACAATCATTGTTAAATTATTTAGTCTTTGGATTCATAATAATCCGTCATATTGAAGTATGATGATAGGCTAAATAGGAATTATTTTAGTTTAGTTATTGTCATTTTCATGCATGGTTATAGCTTCAATAGGTATTTTTATTTTATAAAGAATGTTGTCGCCCTTTATATTAACTTCTTGAAGTACACTTACTGATGCTCGACATTTAATATCCAACCCATTACTCTTTTTTCATAAGGTTCTTTAGGCGTAAGTGCTCCTAATAATATCATGTTACTTCTCTATCTTTCCATTTAATTAGTCTTTAACTACTGTTATATGTAATATATACTAAGTTTTTGTTTATATGAATTTGATGTAAATTTAATTTTTATTAATTTGATTAGGGAATTCTTTTATTGCTAATATAAATTTGGTGAATATATATGACAATCAATAACTAATTGATATAAACATTAAACAGGGAGAACAAATGTATGCAATTATCTCAAAAAACCAGTATGAAAATCACAAAGAAAAGCCTAGGAATAAAACATAATAGTCGTGACAGACTTTCTGGTTTCTATTTTCAATAGAAATTATAGACATGTCGGTTGTCCCTGGAAATCTAAGTCTACACTTCACTCAAACAAGCACCAATGTGATTACTAAGGATGATGAAAATATCTCATTGCACAAATTTAATTTTACTCCACTAGAGGATACCCTAATGCTCCATGCAAGTACTTGATTTTTAATTGATTATCTTTTTATTTGTTTTTTCTCACTTTGTATCTAATAACAGTATTCTCTTTGTATTGTTTAAATTTTCTAATCCATTATATTTTCCTAATTTAATGTAAAAATTTTAAGGTGGAAAAAAGGATAATCAATAGAAATTTATAGTTTTTCTTTTATTATTTTGTTATAACTTAGGTTGTTTTTTTTAAAGAGTAAATTTGTTTCATCTTTTATGAACTAAATTCAATTTATAATCGAGTTTTTGTTCTTTTTATTCTATTTTTTTAACTATATGTTCAACTTTAGAGTAAAGGTACACAACCAAGATAAATTTTGAGTTCAGATTTATACATATTTTAAATTTTTATTCATATCAATATACTATTCTATTAAGAACTTAATAAAAATATAAATTCTATTTAAATAAGGTATATAAAATAAATAAATAAATTTATAAATTTATATTTTATCCAATCTTTTTCATTGTATATAATCTTTTTCCACAATCATAAGAAACAGACCCGTGCATCACAGGAGTTGTTGAATTAACATGTATCTGTTAACATGTATCTGTGTCCTAGTTTTTAAAAAATATGTCGTCCCTGTATGCCTTTGTGTCCTCCACTAGTATCCGTGGCAACTATCAACGCATCCAACTGAGTCTTACTTTGCAAGTAAAACAGTAATTATGTTTTCAAAATTAAATTATGTCAATTATCATCTGCTGCGTCCAAAGTACATGTTTTTATTTATACTGTTTAAAGAAAAAAAGTGGTAATGGCATGGCTTAAACAAGATGATTCTGAAGTAGAACTTCTTGAGAAAATACCTACCAGAATGTGCAAATGCTTTTTTAGGATGACCTTGACCTCACAGAAGAACACACTATTCCCATGAAAGAAAAATGTTAATCACCAAAAAATGGGACATAACTACGGAAATAACTACTTCAATGAAAGTTGGGACCAGTGGGAGGCCAACTCTCATAAACTAAATTTACATCTCTCTATACCCACAAAATAGAAGTGCTATCTTAAAAATAAATGTACAACTATGAACTAATTAGATGATTCTTTAGATTTAGTCTTCCAGAAGAACCTGACATCATCAGAAGTTAGTGAGATGCACCAGGGAAGAGGAGAAGCCCTTATATTTCCTTTCTAAGCAATTTCTGTGTACAAATAACAGAATCGGTAGTAACGCATGGACTGTTAATTGAAGATTTCGACAGCCCAAGCTTTTGATCCCAATGTACGGTGTGCATATATCTCAACATCGGCAGCTACATGAGATACGGAAAAATGAACATGTAGCTCTCATTTTGTAAGGGACGGGTGTTAGTGAAATATCTGGCAGATGGTGGTATCTATTGCAATACTCGTGTGGACTCTGGCTTCGACCGTTTACTTCAAGTGCTGCTTGTAATAACCTAAACCAACCTTTAGTGACCGACATCAGCATTAATATCTTGCAGACGGTGGTACTCGTTGCAATACTCGTGGGAACTCTGGCTTAAAATGTTTATTTGGAACTGCTGCTTGTAATGACCTAAATCAACATTTGAAAACAAAATCAGCAACTATAGAGACAAATAAATACAGCTTTAATATCTTTGATTCTTTCCATTTAGAAAAGAGATGACTGTAGAACAGTTTTAAGAAGAATGCTTATTATTTTCATTTAAACCACGCATAGCTTCTATCTAAAACTCTCATACACCGAGGTTTAATTGAAATTACTAGTGGTTGGTTATTCGTCCTGATTTTTCAAGTCATAGTAGAACTAAAATATACAAAAGAAAGACTACATAAAAAATACCAGCCATAACCATCATGGAGAAAAAGGGTTTACGCACCTCGGTGAACCTAAGCGTTTATGAGTACCCTGACCAAGTTTGACCTTCAGATTCATCAGGGCCTCTTCAGCAGCCTGCAGAAAAGGGCTCCCAAAAGCGTTTAGAACTTCAGTTAACAAACACACAGGCCACCACATCAAATCAATTTCAGTGACTCTACATAGAACTAAAAGGAATATTACCTGCGCCGTAGCTGCATCCAATGTTAATCCAATACCATTTCCAAACACCTGACCTCCTATTTCAATCTGACAACAGAATTCCAGAAAGATGTGTCAAACATTAATTGATGAAAACAATAAGTCATGAATATTCAGCCAACCTGCATTTGGCCTCAGACTATCATTTTCAAGTCTAAAACTGTCATGCTAAGTTTTTGCTTAGGGTTGTTTCAGTTCAATTCAAACCCATTAGGACTCTTAGGTGTTTTTAGTTATATAGGAATCAAATTTATTAGAGCTATCGATTGAGTTTTTCAGGATATATAACAAATTAATGTGATTGTGTAATATCGTAAGTAAAAAGCCGACCATTTGAAGATTGGAAGAGCCAACCAGCAAGCTAATATTCATAAATTTCTACTCTACAGATTTGAACAAGTTTACCTGGGAATAAGCTTCTACTTTGTGGGTTAAACTAGTTGAAGCTGTAGGCTGTGTTTGAAAATCCAAGGTAAGACCTTCATTCATGCACTGAAAGCAATGTGCACATGAATTTCAAGAAATTGCATTTTCGAGGCAGACATAATTTTAAGATAGTGGTGAATAATAAAGAAAAATAGGTGAACCCAATTAGGAAAAAGAAGAGAACAGCAGAGGGACTAGTGATTTTTTTTGCAATTACCAACTCTTTAAGGGCAGAAACAGGGTCCAAGTTACTTTGTGGTTCTTCCGTCCTCGTGTTCACATACCTAGAGGGCTCTGATGTACTTGATGCTGGTACAGAGTCCTCATTCAGAAATGGCTGACGAAAAGAATTTGAATTATTTATATAACCATTAATATCCACATTTGAGGGCTTGTTAGGATCCCCATACACATAAGTTGGATCTAGCTTAGCGTTTGTTAAATACTTATCTGCAAAAACAGTTGACAAGATTATCAGCACTACCCAAAAGCATGCCAAAAGAATCTGCACCAGGTTACATTCTCCAAAACGGGGAAAAAAAAACAGCTAGACATTGATCAAGATGTTAAAATGTGTAACAGGTATCTTAATGATTAAAGTTGATATAAATCTTGTACGAAGATGGAAGTATTTCTAACATAATTGTTCTGGTGAGGGCAGAAAGTGAAAGATATCATGCTTGTATTACTGAACAAAGCCATTGACAACTAGATAACTTGGACCAGTTGCATGCTATGCTTCACATATGCCATTCTTTTACTTCAAACCAGACAGAAAGATATGGATGGCAATTAAAGAGTTTAACCACAAGAAAAGCACATTAACAATAGCTACATGAGATGCCAACAGAGATAGGATACATGAAGATTCTCTCCTAGTTTAAAGTTCATAGTAAAGCTTTAAAGATAAAGCATATCACTTCAAGGCAGAGATACTATTTGCACTTCATGAAAAATAAAAACAGGATTCTGAACAACTGGCAAACAAATAGACAGATAAACAAAATGAGATTAGGTGGTTTCTTACTAGCCAGAGTCCTCAGAGAGTGTTCTGCTGCTTGGCGTTGGGCTTCCTTCCTCGTTTTTCCAATTCCTTCACCTATTTTTTCCCCGCTGAACCAAACCTATAAGAACACAGAAAAAGAATATATTTTAGACACCAACTACTGCCAAAAGAAAAAAAGATATCTTAAGATCTACCGGAATTTAACGGGAATGGAAAAATTTGAAGCTCAAGAAGTAAGAAACTGAGGAACAACCTCAATCGAGAACTGCAATTCCGCGCTGGCAACCAAGGCTGACCTGAATACCACCTATAGGTATTCACAAAACCAAATAAAAGAATTGAGAAAAAAGTTACAAACAGGAAAAAAAGTCAAGGCAAACCAGCTATTTTGTTACATTATTAAATAGGTTTGCATCACATTTATGTAGCATAGTATCATTTTTTATTACCTTCAATCCGCACTTGATTGCAATATCTTGTAAGACTTTAGCAGGAGTGTCTGGATACTGTGGAGTACCTAGTCCACATTCAATCTGCAGATCCTTGCTGCTTGGAGCTAACCGACCAAGAGGCATCTCTTCATCTTTAGGACTAGGAGACAACTTGTTGTTTGAAGCTGATCGAACCAGTGGCGTCTCCTCACCTATACAACAAGGAGATACTGAATTATATTTAAAGCTCTCAACCAGGTGATCGATTTTTCAAGCTAACTATTTCGAAAGTAAATCTAGAATGAGATATACAATAAAATAGGTTTGCATCACTTTGTGTAATGAATTATACTCCAGTGGGTAACTTTGTGTATAATGAACATCAACTCGAAGAACAAATCCAAAGTTTCAAATCAGAAGGAGCACTGAGCTATAATAATCAAAGAAACAACTCACTTCATTCCTAATTTCAGTCCGAAGTCTGTATGTGACAGTTAAAATAATTAAATAAGTCTCTTTAACCGCTACCTGAATAGGATTGATATTTTGGGTGTGTACGGCTTAATTTTGCTCGATCATCTCCGATATGTACCTACAAACAAAAGAGTCCTCTCAAATTTTTACGCTGCGTCAGAAAGTGTTTACATAATATATCGTAAGAGAACTTCCGCATTTTGGAAAAAAAAAAGAAGGAAAAACAAACACAACAGAAAAAGAGGAAAATCTCCAGTTGGAAGACAAGACGGACCCAATGGAAGTACAGAAAAGCTAAGCTAGATCGATGTAGATTGAAATATTTTTCCTTCGGTTGATAGTAATGTCCTCAATTTGTATACTCTAGAAGCAATTGTCTGAAGAAGCCCAGTATTGTGATGGGTATATGTTTTGCACAAATAAACGTTCTGGAGCAGAACCAGGGGGCTTGGCTTCTCCAACCCCATCCAAAATTTGGTTAAGAACTGACTAGGTTATAAATATTCCTAAGTCCAATCTGTCTCTTTAAGTATTTTCATTACAAATCTGAAGGGGAAAGCATTCAATTCCAGAGTAAGAACGTTAAAACAGCACGCTTTACCTCTTTTGGCAATCTAGGATTTTCATGAAATGTTCTATCTGATTGAACAGAACCGCCGGTCCCTTGAAAAGAAGATGAACGCTGGGGACGGCTCTTTTCGAAACGCATAGCTTCTGATTCTATGGAAAAATCCTTCTGTACTTGTTTGGGTAATGCCCGGTTTTGCTTTGGTGGGCTAGTCTCTTCTTCGGATGGGAACCAATTTCCACGGGATTGTATAGGTGTGCCAGGAACTGGTGGAGCGGGGGGCCTGACTGGAAAGGGAGGAGAGTCCTTTGGGGGGTGTTCTCTAATGTCTTGACCATGTTGCAAAATCAAAAGCCTTCTCCTTGTATCTGGATCTAATTCCGATTCAGGGACCTCACCCTCTTCTCTGGCAGGAGAACTTTGCCAGCTAGCTTCTGATGGGCCCACACGGCTCACTGGATTAAATGATGGTGGTGCCTGAGGTTGTTGTTGGAGCTGTTGATCATGGAATGGCATTACTGAGCCTTGCGCAGAAGGTTGAGGCACTGTTGTGGTTGATGAAGAACCCACAAACTGCTGAAGAGTCAAGAACCTTGGATCTATACTATTGCCGATTGAAAAAGCTGGAACGATATCCTGCTAAATGAAAAATTCAAAACACTTTTGTCATGATATTGTATCCCTTTCTGGGGAACATTTTTATGCGAAGATTCATCAAAGCTCCTAATTCTAGTAAGCATAAAAGTTGACTACAAAGAATATGGTTATTTCGAAGTGTAGGCACAACAGCATTCAGGTCATGTATTCTGTGATTTACACATGGGCAGTTCACATGACTTATCCTGCTTTTACCATGCATATCCACAAAAAACAATCATCGAAACAACAATGAGATCAACCTTCAATTTCCTCTCAACCTCGACGTCAGCCATGCCCTCGAAGCGCAGTGGACCTTTGTTTGCAGCAGTACCATCATCCTGAACATGATCATAAATTGTGTCAATTAGAAGGACACCTGAAGTGCATGATGTACCATAAAGACCAGAAAGCAACTGCATAGCATACATGGTTGTACGAGGATGAAACCCAAACTTCCCATCAAAAAGTTAGAAATGCTTTGGATTCAAGTCCGCCAATGGAAATCTTAGGTATGAGTATTGCTTGGTATAGTAATGTGATGAAAAGTTACATGTACCAAGATAATTCTTATGTGGTAAGCTGTTACTCCTAATAGATGGAGACTTCTATATATGGTTCATGTTTAGCACTTACCTCTGAAATCAAATAGTTGCTCACGTCAGGAGGAGATGGGCCTTCTTCCATGTCATCTTCATAAGAAATGTCAATAATTCGCTGCAAAAGACTTTCATCAAAATCTCTGCCAAAATCAAATATAAACAATTTCATCAAGCTTAAGTCAGAAACAAGTAGATTCAGAAATAAAGATTCTCACAGTGTAAGTTGAAGAATAAATATCAATAAACTAACTTGTTCTCAATAAATTTCTTACTTGAAAAAACCACCTCTAACATTGCAAGCAACATTTCTTGCAACACAGAGAACTGGCACCACATTATTTGCCTAAAAAGAAGAGAGTTAAAGTGAGCACATGGCAATATTTGTTTTTTCTTTGATAAGTTTAAGCAGAACTAAGCAGACGATGATTAAGTATACGACATATCAAGCATACCTCGGCTTGAGGAGCATAGTAGGGAGCAAATGCAGGAACAACATGCACTCTAGGTTGATCTTTCTCATCCCACACTTTCAGACGATCATCAATAACAAGAGCCATTTTAGGATCACAAATGCCATCGTGAAAAACATTCAGCAAAGATTTCCGCAATCCTATTCCAATGTCACAAAAGGATATAAAATGGTTAACACCGGTAAGCTAATTAACGCAGGAAATACAAATATAATGCGGTTTCTTCTTCAAATATGAGGTGGAAGGCAACAGTTTATATAAACTCTATAATAGTTACAATGTATGAAAGCCATTTTTGCCATGAATGCATAATTAGTTACTATGTTTTTGATTCACATAAAAATGCATCAAGAAATAGACAGTGCAGAAAACCATTTACCCGCTTTGACGCATACAATACGATTTAATAGTTCATTCGAGCTGATTAAATTTGATTCAGGATCAAGAAGCCTCCACATTTCTAAAGCATAATCTCTTTCGGCCATCGTGCATACATAAACCTCAAAACGCTTACGACCTCTAGCAGTTAAGTAGCTCCTCAGATCCTCCCACGCAGGCCTCAACCTCACAAGAACACTTGTGTCACGAATCTGTAAGATACAAATGATATTATTACCACAAACGGTTTTCGATCAATGCAAAAGCAACAAAATAAGGAGCGCTGGATAGACTAAATGTGTAATCAAATTATGTTAAAATTCAGATTGTTAACTGCCCAGATTACTAAAACGAGACAACCACACTAATCCTACTAATGCCTTCAATTTAGGGAACAGTATATAAGTGAGAGAAGTATATCATTGTGGTATATGGTGCTGGCAGAGGGAGCTAGCTATTATTTCATGGTTGAGCAAAAAGCAGTAAAATGTCCAACAATACTTTGATGTCATGGAATTCTGGAAAGATATATACCAATGGATTGATGCGAGTCAAGATAATGTTCTTCTCGTGTAACCTTATAAGTGGGCGAACAATTGGTTGATGATTATCGGACAAAGCTGGAAAGACTTCGGACTGAACTTTGATCAACCTCCCATTTTCCACAATCTGGTCAGTTTCTATATACTGTTTCAAGATAATCTTGTCATCTTGATACCGCTTAATCTCTTGTAACATGCCAGAAACTCGCTGTGGGTCCATTTCAGTGCTTATTTTTCGCTGTAAAGCATCAATTCGGTCCTCAAAAGAACGCATCGTATTTGCGACTATTAGTGTCTCATCTAGATCAAACACAATTCCAAGACATCGAAGGTCCAACATGACAAGAGATGAGTTGTACAGTCCCTCTGGAGCATAAAAGCCCCAAAAACATGCACCGTGTGAAGGGTTTCTCCTGGAAGGCATGGCTACCAAATGCAGCTCTTCCTCTACTACTCTCATAACTGCAGTCTGTGGAACAAAGTGCCATCTAACGATCAATAATCATGATAACATGCATGGACATGTGTAAGCACTTTCGCATATTGCATACATATTAAATGGGATAAAATTAATGAATCTCAAAGTAAATGGTAAATATCAGAACTCAAACAACATTCAAAGAAACTGTCATCTAGCCAAAGCATTTTCCTGCCAAAAATCAGGACAAGAAACTTTAACAACCCTACTTTTTAATGACCATTATAGGGAAAGAAAGAGTTCACTTCCAACAATCTAAAAAACGCATGTGCATGAAGTTCATTATACAAAGGGAAACGTCACTCTATACTAAATAGTTTAAACGTAAGCAAATAGACTTTTATTGCTATTTACTGTGATACTGCTAGGTATCAATTAGCATTATATCTAGCTATTTGATTGAACTTCTACTCACTGAGAATTTGCTGTGAGATATGTCATAAGGTTATATGTCTAAACAAGAGTATTCTAATATGTGAAAGCATCCTAGACTACATCTGTAGAGGCACTATTACAACATTCACCTTCTGCGTGTATAACATGCATCTCATTTTATATGCTTCCAAGTTCTTTTTGACAGCTGATCAGTTGCTATGATAAAAAACCTAAGTTATCATCAATTGCATTTAAGTCATTATCAACTGTTTTCAAACTTGATCCTACCAAAAACCTAAATTGACCCATGGCAAACAAAGCAATTAATAGTGTCATGATCAAGGAACTAATGAAAAGGAAAAATCGTGCAAAAGAAACCATAAAACACACATATCAACTAACAGTATAAGAACTACATGCCCAGCTATGTCAGTGAACTACATCCATGAAAGCATTAACATAGAAAACATATGCCAAATAAGATTACCCTAAAAGCATACTCATGGAATTGACATAATTAACCACCATAAGTGTATTCAGCATCACTTTTGCATCAAGAATTAGTTCCAACTCCAACATAAAAAACACAGCATTTTACTTTAGATTCAGCTTCATCATAAACTTGAGTGGTTCTAGCTTTCCAAGTTGAGCAATATTCGTGTAAAAATGTTTAAGCAGTTCAATGATGTGTCATCATGTAACAAAAATTATCACAGTAAAACCAGAACCAAGCCTGAGTTCAGTGTAATCCACAGAGGAGTATCTATAGTATATATTGATTGGGCATTTTTATTTTAGAACCCCAAATTCAAAATGAATTAATTTATCCCTTCTTTCACTTCTCTGTTCAAGTTTATACCTTGTTCCCCCCGAGCAAAGAATAATGCAATGCATACAATGGCAAATCTTCAGACTGTGACTTTGACGCCTCCATTTTGAAGCTGACACCGTTGGGGGCAATAGTATGAAGTACTGCAAGAGGTGGGCACCTTTCACTAGGTTGTGAATAGGTTGAGATCCTGATTTCCTTGTTCAGCATAATAATGTCCATTTTCTGGTTCTGTGGGTATATCTCTACTTCCCCAAGTAGTGAATTCCCTTCATATACCATAGATTTGAACATTTTTATTTAATCCTTTTCTTAATAATTTAACAGAAATTCCTTCTCCCAAAAAAAAATATCAAAAATTCCTTCTCAAAATATATCAAATCCTTCTTGAAATTTCAGTTCCCCATTTGGATTTCATAATTCAAGATTAGATAAAAGAAGATAATAATAAGTTCAAGAGAGTCCGAAAAGAGAGGTCTAAATCTTGAATCTGATAACAAGCTTCAAAAGAGTCAAAAATACTTAAGATATTGTGTTGATTTCATCTTGAGATTTCGATATTGTTGCGTCTGATATTCAATCAATCTAACCCAATCTTGATTTATCAAGTTTTTGTGTTTTTCGTTTGTAAAAATTCTGAGATATTTTATGGTCAAGATCAAAAAGGGGGGCGAATACAGCAGATTTTGATTGAAGTCAAAGAGAGTTTTTTTTTGTTAGATCGGTTTTGAGTTTACAGTGAGTGACTTAGAGTAGTGACTAAGGGTTTGATGAGGAATAGAAAGAAGACGAATTTTTTTAATTATTAAAATAATAATAAGAAAACAAAACCCTAGAAGAAAAAGTGAGAACGATTCAACCAGATGATCGGGTCATTCGACTCAGCAACCCAGAACTGACAAGGGTACTCCTCCTGTCTAGGGTAATTCACATAGGATTAAAAAAAAATCGGTGGGCCACATGGATAAGTAAATAAGAAATTGCATTATTGGAAAATAAGAGTCCAATATCAGGGTAGTCGGATACCAGCCACCGTTACAGCTAACGGTCTTTCGGGTAGTCATACGTAGATGGAAGTCCCAGTTGGGCCTGAGGAATGGCTACCCAGAAAACCGTTAGCTGGAACGGTGGCCGGTATCCGACTACCCTGACATTGGGAACTGGCCATTCCTCACGTCCAACTGGGGCTCCCATCTACGGATGGTTACCCGGAAGACCGTTAGTTGTAACGATGACTGGTATCCGACTACCCTGACATTGGCAATTGGCCATTCCTCACCCATTTTAAAGCAATGCTTGCTAGTTTATAAAACAATTTGAATTAAATCGATGAACATTTGCTTGGTAAGATCGAATTGGTTAGAAAAATTTAAAAGTACGGTTTCTCGAGTGGCGTATTGGGAAGTTGGAGCTGGCCTGATGGACCGAAACCCGACCCATTGGAAGCAAAAAAATTCCGGTCTGTCACAATCCCGTGGAATTGATAAATTGGTTAAAATACCAATTATACCTTATGGGTAAGAGCAAAGACAGTGGGGTTGGTATATTGGTTAATTTGACAATCACCATTTCACAGTGGGATGGGTAAACCCAAAAAATAGATTAGTAAATGGGTCTTTATGGGAGTTTTCCCATTGAGACGTTAGTTGAGTGATCGAATCAACATGAGACGATCGACTCATGCTGAGCCTGTCGGCCTAGATAAGGCTTTTTATATTAAATTATTTTAATTCATTATATATATACTGATTTTAAATTAGAAACCGGTCCCACTTAACTAAAAAATTATTTGTTTACATAAAAAATGGACTCCTTCAATTAAAAGAAATATTTGTTTATATAAAAATTGGGTACACTTGGTTAATTTGTCAATTCTCCCACTGCCCAAACCGAGTTTTCCAAGCCATGTGGCTTGGCATATTGGCTAAAATGTCAATGCCCACTGGAGTTGCTCTAAATGTCTAAAATAGATTGGCAAACCCTCAAATCAGAGGGTTTGCCATACGCGTCTCAGGTTGAGTTGCACGATTCAACCTGAACCGTAGGCCTAGGCTATTATTTCATTCCCTATAAATTCAGATAATTACAACTCCAAAATCACACCCTCTCCATTCAAAATTCTTCTACTTTCACTTAAATTTTAATCTTTCCATCTCAAACGCTTGATCTCAACTTTAGTTCAAAAAAAATCAGAAAAAAATGGCAAAAATTGCAAGACAACTTGATTTTCCAACCCAACTTGATTTTTCGGGAATCATACTCGAAGATGATATTAGTAAGATATGTGATGGTTATAAGAAAAAAGAAAATGATAAAAATAAAGAGTCCTCAATTTTAGATGTTAACCAAGTCAAATATGCAGTTATAAGAAAGAAAGAAAAAAAGAGTTCAAGCCAAGAAAATTGAAGGAAAAGAAAATTTGAAAGTTAATCGTAGTACTGCTCACAAAAACTAGGGAAAATCTTCTCAGGAGCACATATAATGGAAGATACGCCAAATGAAGATAAACAGGAAGCCTAAAATTATCCGAGATTTTTATTAAATTATTTATTTAATTTAAGTTTTACTGCCCTAATTTATATCTTGTAGAAAAACGTAGTATTAGTAAATTAATATAATGGAGATTAGTGCTTTAATGTAATTTCAGTTAACTCAATCAAATTATTAAGCTTTTTTTATTCCTTTTGAAATCAAATTATATTTAATTAAAATTAAGAATTGTACTAGACTATTGTTAAAATCAAATTACATTTAATTAAAGTTATTGCTAGAATCTTAAATAGCCGTTGGATTAAACCTGGATTATAGGCTATGATCAAAATTATAAAGTATATACCATTGTCTATAATTTCTTAATCTCAATTTCAATTACAATGGTTAAATAAAAGATAATAATTATAACTACTCTCGTCCATTCCAACTCCTGTGATACCTACCATTCTGCATCAAATTCGAAAATCCTTGATATGGTCTTGTAGCTTGAGATCCTACATCATCACGTACTACACCTTGATCTCCTCCAATCCATGGATATTCTCCAACTGGAGAGCCATCGAAGTTTAATGTTCTGTTTAATTGCAGCTTATCACTTTGATCATCTTGAGGATTTTGTTAAATGACCAGTCTAGATTCGGATTGTTACAATGGATGATATGGAGATACTTTTCCAGCAGGATATAATTGTGTTTCTACCACTCTATCCTGGGAATATGGTGTTGTTCCATAAAGTTGGAAGAAATGGGGACTGAAGCTCATGGACTTCGTATTTGCCAGCAAATGTTGGTTGTACAAAATTCTAGTTTCATAATCTCTTAGCTCAATTTGATTCAAATGTTCTACCAATTCACCATAAGAGGCCAATGTGCCTGTATAATAATTACGGTATTCATACCTTGCGAGACAATTGGAATTGTATGACGCTCTCTTTGGAGATTATAAGTCTTAATCTCTCAACTTAATTCTGGAAAATCAGACCCAACCTACGAAGAAAAAGGTCCAGAAGGTTCTCTTGGAGGGGTTGATGAAGAGGAAACTCCTTCCGAAGGATAAATATTTAAAGTTGGAACCGATGATGGTGGTATTGTTGGAATCCAAGCCCGATCTTCGTTTTCCTATTACGACAATATCCATCCCATAGATGTTCATAACTTTTGTACCAATTATCGACTTTGTAACCGATTGGTACCTTTCTTCGTATTGGTTTTCGTTACAAGCGTGAAATATTCTGTCATACCTTTTCCATCCCCGATCTCACAGTCTTCTGTAATTCGATCCAAGTACGGTGGCTTGTCGAGGATTTGATTGGATACCAACTGCACCAACTAAATGTCTAGCACATCTCTCCCTAAAAAAATTAACACCAATATCTCTGAGTTGAACGTAGAGCAACATGCGCTGGAGTGAAAATTCTCTGATCCCAGTGGCTACACCAGACTTGAACTTCTCAAAATCCTCGTAGGGGTTCCAAATAATAATATGTTTGTTCTTAAGCTGCATTTTGCCTCTCCACATATGAATATTATCTCGTTCACTGGTGTTTTGATCCTTATCCCATTTCTCGGCTTCATAATTTACTACAATTGGGAAATACTTTCTGGTGTAGCTAACAAGTCTCCGTAGACAAATATTGGTATATGTATAACACCAAATCTGAAGTAAACAACATACAATTAGTTTAAATTGCTAAATATTTATAGATTGATTAAATCCAAAGGAATTTATTATTATATTTAACTTAGGGAGTCCCCATACACCTTCGATGCTTGACCCACCCAAGCATGCGACATCGATACTAACATACAGCTCGGCTAATATAGCGGACCCCCAATCATAACTGGCAGTATTTTCCATATCTTACAACACCTCTAACCATCCTACTTTCACACAACTTTTTGAGTCGAGGAAAAAACACACATCAATTAACCATAAAATAAAAACCTTGGCAATTTCTGTATCGTAGGCAGGGTCTGGATTTTCTGCATCAACCACACCATATAATTTGTTGTCTATAAATGCTTGTAAACCGACATTAGAAATTCCACCAGTTCTTAGTTCCATATGCTTGTGTTCCGTTACGTTAAAGTACAATGAAAATTCATTTTTATACCGGTCTTCTGGCAACCAACCTTGTAGGTCATATGGAACATCATCTCCTATACCGCTAGGTATCCCAAGTAGGAAATACAAATTTAATGGTGTTATTCATGTATAAACATTAAAATTATTAATTTCATATATCAAATCGTATTGATTGCATAAAATTTATAAACCAAAATATATAACATATTTATTGCGAATTTTATCAAATGAAACGTGTATGTAGTATACCACCAACGTTCTAACAACATAAACACGAATTTGGGCAAATGTTTCTTCGCCTTCATATGGTACAAAGTCCTCCAAGGAAATCGATTGACAATAATTTGAGCACCATGAGTAAGATATTTATAAACTGTCCTAACTCCATACCAACCACCTCTTGGTTTTTGATGTGCAACATCTCTCTATATTCTTGAAGATACATGACCTTGAGCCGTGAATAATTCTCAAATGGAAAGTACATTCAATTTGTTCTCTTCATCCTAATCTTCTTGTTGAGTCGGTCGAGGATGATTATACGTATTCCTGGGTGGTTTCTATTTCTTGTTCGTCTAATATTTTGAGATTGAGATATGGTAGCTTTGAGAAAAAATAAAACAGAATATGAATTATAAAAGGAGTTTTTTGTGGAGAAAACATATAGAGAAGATTGATTTTGGTATGAGTAAAGAAGTTGAATGAGGGTTGTATTTATAGGGGGTGGGAAAATATAGTCCTTTTTTGGCTGTTGAAATTTGACTGTTGTCGACCCAACCTGGGATAAGCGGCCCAAGTTGGGTCGGTCGGTTCAGTTTTAGTCTTTTTTCTAATTTATCACTGCCCAAAAACCAATTTTCATATCCACCTGGCTTGGCTTTTGACCGAATATGCACATGCCCACTGGAGTTGCTCTAAGCTGGTGATGTAATAGCCGAGCATGCATACGATGGCCGCCAACGACTATATAATGTCTAGTAAATAACAACTCTAAACATATACAACTCACATCTTTTCTAATCATTTCTATTATTTTAAAAGT
Organism: Papaver californicum; assembly: GCA_023531435.1. Taxonomy (NCBI): domain Eukaryota; kingdom Viridiplantae; phylum Streptophyta; class Magnoliopsida; order Ranunculales; family Papaveraceae; genus Papaver; species Papaver californicum. Next base: position 3,673,021 of record JAJJMC010003557.1, read on the forward strand.
TGTTCTACAGTCATATCTCCAACTGATTTTTCCTCTACTTCAGCAAAAGTTAGTATGTTTCAAGTTACCTGGAGAAAAAAAAAGCCCCAAAACCCAAATTTTCACCCGTTAAACATGAATATGAAAACTTTGGACTTAATATTGTTCTAGCTATCTCCTTCTATTACACAATGATACTTATACAAATAAGTGTTGTAAATTAGGGTTGGGAGTCCCAGCTTTTGTTTCGCACCATAATCCCTTTTTACCTCCTCTGTAACGCTTATACGCGTTGCAAGCCTGAAAGTTGTGAGTCCCAACCTATTCCTTATACTTATAAGAGACATACCACACTCTTATCATATTGAATTTGTGCGAATAGAACATGCGACAGGAAATACTCATCTTAACTCGTGTGCCTTCCCGAATTTGACAGATCAAGTGAGTCATACACCACCTTGGTCGACCACTAGTGTCTTCATGACATAAGATTCACACCATGAGTCATAATTCATAAAAGATGGGCTTCCACATTCGACATGCCATAAACACTTTATTTCCTTCACTTCCCACATGAGCTAACCATATGTGTCCGACCACATGAGTCTGGTACAGTAAGCCCTATTTCATAAAAGCTGACTTGTCATATGTGTTTGACCGCGTGTGTCCTACCACGTGTGTATGGTACAATAAAATTCAGAAATTTGACTTGTCATATATGACTTCTTACATATGTCAATACTCATATGACTTCTCATACTCATCTTAACTCGTGTTCCTTCCCAAATTTGATGGATCAAGTGAGTCTTGTACCACCTTGGTCGGCCACTAATGTCTTCACGACATAAGACCCACACCATGAGTCATAATTCGTAAAAGATGGCCTTCCACATGCGACATGGCATAAACACTTTATTTCCTTCGCTTCCTATATGGGATAACCATATGTGTCCAGTCACATGAGTCTGGCACAACAAGCCCTATTTCATAAAACCTGACTTGTCATATGTGTCTTACCGCATGTGTCCTACCACGTGTGTCTGGCACAGTAAAATTCAGAAATTTGACTTGTCATATATGACTTCTCATTATGTCAAGACGCATATCACTTGATATATGTGACTTCCATACATATATTTTATTTTATATGGCTGACCATAATAAATTATCATAGTGCTTATCCAGGGATGTCTTACTTCATACAGCTTAACACAGGTGTCCTGCTACATGTGTTTAACCACTTCAGAGCTCCCATAATTTCTTCTCCACTTTTTCATGACCATACATCACCTCACATTGATATCATGAAGCACATTGCTTGACTCACTCAAATGCCCACTTCCGACATTACTTGTTTACTAAAGCATGTCAATACTGATTGACACACTTAAACTCTCACTGCTTTTCATAGACTTAAAATAACATAAAATAAAATACATGTTTTATTTTAGTTTTTCTATTCTCTACAAGTCTCACTAGTCTTGTCATACTCATCGAGACTCATTCGTCATGACAAGCCAGTAGTCAACTGACTGACTAAGCAAGTCTCATTTGACTTCACAATAATAATATTTAATTCTACTAAAATTACATGAGACATCAAAATATCACAAATGGGGGAATATTTACTAGGATATTGTTTTGTCGGTCTACGCCATGCAGTGTAGCAATACACCCATTATGAGAAGTATCTGGAATATGCGAACGATTAGCATAGTAGAGGAGTAGTGGGTAACCGTCTAGTCTTCCCCAACAAGTGTGACACGGTTTTCAACACATTTTCCACGACCTCCACTTCACCACTACTTTACAACCTCCACTTTCTGCGAGGTCAAGGTGTACGATTATTATTATATAAATAAATTTTTCAATCTATACAAATCAGAACAGACCTATCATTTGATTTTCACAAGATCTTCCTCTTAATCATATAGAGAACTCTTCGTACAGTAATACACACCTATCACATAGGAGTCCGGCATCTGATCTCAACACTTCATATGCTTCCCTTCCTAAGACTAACCCTTATCCTTCATGTGTGACCTAAGCAAGACATGAACAACCATTTCTTGGTTTAGGCCAGTCTAGTTCGACTTTGATCTTTTGGGTCTAAAAGTACTTCCACAGTATAAATGTTTTAGGGTTCAAACGTGTTTCTCATCAGTTTACCCCTACTTTTACTTCTTTACCCCAAAATCTGTTTTTACCCACAAACACTTATAGGTAATAAAAATATATGTTAAAACATAAAATAAATTGTTTGTTTGTAAAAACTACGACTAAATATGAACACGCTATCAGATAGGCGGACAAGCCGGGCACAAAAGTTTGAGTAAATTCCTACGTCCACGCACCTAAAATAATCAGGTAAACCCATGACGAGTTATCGAGCGTCCATGCGCACTCTCAGACCCGGACAGAAGATAGAAGGCCACATGCCCCCTGATATTCTGTACAACCTATATGTGCTACTATTAGGAGTGAGCATGGGCCGGTATGGACCGGTTTTCATCTTATCCACATTCAATCCAATTCATTGCGGATTTTAAATTTGACATTCGCATCCAATCCAGCATCCAATGGATGCACGGATGGACGAATTGGATGCGGCTAATCCAATGGATTTGTTTTATAATTAAAGTTTATAACATTAAATAAAGACAACAATTTTATGGATCGTTTTAGAAATAATAGTACGTTATTTAAAGATTTAAAATTGGATTTAAGTGTAATGACATGAAGTTACTCAAAATTTGAAGATGAACAAAAACCCGATACCTTTGAAAAAAAGATATTTTTGGTGTATTTTGGGATCAAGTATGTCCACCTATACATATTTTGGGTTCCCATCTATGTTTATTATCTGTATTCGGAGAAGAAATGGGAAAAAAAATATTTTTTTTAGGCTTCTTAATCTAATGGGTCCGGATGTCAAACGGATTTTCAAGGTTGCACCCGGTCCCAATCCCTAATCCGTTGGATTTCAAAAATCTCATCCGCATCCAACCCATTAGCGAACGGTCCGATCACCCATCTACAAATATACGGTTGGGGATGTGATTTTATATAGTGGTAAATAAAGGTTCGATTCTTGAACTTG